>JARHVA010001732.1:2350000-2495000 GCA_037957365.1 Torreya grandis
AACAATTAAGTTTATAAATATAATAAAAATTACTTGCATAAATATTCAAAATCTACTGAAATTAAAC
Source organism: Torreya grandis (assembly GCA_037957365.1). Classification (NCBI taxonomy): domain Eukaryota; kingdom Viridiplantae; phylum Streptophyta; class Pinopsida; order Cupressales; family Taxaceae; genus Torreya; species Torreya grandis. Next base: position 2,350,068 of record JARHVA010001732.1, read on the forward strand.
ACAAGAAATGCTTGATAAAGAAATAAACTAGAAATCACCAATATAGTGATAAATAAGTCAATACTAGTGATAGATGGCTTAGGTTTGTTTCAAAAAATTAGGTAGGGGTCTATGAATAGGTAGGGACACAAAAAACTAAATTTTGTTGGGGGAAGGATGATGAAAATAACTTATTTTTATTTTTGATACAGTGATCATCAGTGGTTGAGGTGACCATTAATGGTGAAGGTGACTGTTAGTAGTTAAACTAACTATCAATGGTTGGACAAACCATCAATATTTGGGATAACCATCGATGGTTACTTTGTGTAGGTCTAGGTTGATAAATAGCTAGATTGACAAGATCAAAAATCTATATTCTTATAGATGGGTTGGTATTGGGTTGAGTGTGAGAGTCAAATAAATTAATTGAACACTAAAAAAAATACTTATCTTGTAGAAGGTTGATTAATTTAGTGCTTTATGTGGTTGAATCATTGGTGGAGTCTAACATGATTTTGGTAGAGTCACAGTACTTGATACTTTGGCAAAGTAGTGATGATAAGTTGGCTCTTTGACATGATGTCTAGATCACTAGATTACTGATGACAATTGACTTTCAAAATAAAGGAACTCTAGATGCACAAGCTCTTGATAAAAATTATAGATGGATTTCACTTCCCTACTCCTCTCTTCTTATAGGAAAGGAAAGAGAGTTGTAATAAGATGTTAACTGGGTCTTCTAACTATAACTCATGCATGTAATGGCTCACACATGAGTTTAGATGAGTTATATTTATAAAAGCAAGGTGTGTGGCTTGCGTGTTGTTAGTTAAGGAGGTGCACCTTGATCATCAATGGTCAAGGTGACCATTGGTGATCATCTTGACCATCAATGGTTGAGGGTGAAGGGAAAAAGCAGGTAAAATGGTAGGTTAGGTTAGTTGAGGAAACTAACCATGCGTTAGGCTTGATTAGGGGTCAAAGGGTAGAATGGGTCCCAAGGGGGTCTTAAGTTGGTCCAAGGTAATTTTGACATTTGGAATTGTGGTATGAAGATTTTTGATGTCTACATTTTGCCCCTTTTTATTATATGGCTTTGAATCAACAAAGTGTAAAATAAAAATGGATTGTTGGTTATAGGTCTGGCTACCTTGAGTATGAGAGTAGGTGTTCCCCCTCAAATAAATTCGGAGTCAATGAGGTAAAATAGAATCAAGTGTGGGTTTGATAAGGTGGATGAAGGTGAATGCCATGAAGGTAAGCATGAAAGTGTAAACAAGTACATAAAGTGTGACAAAAAGTATAATAAAAAAGATCATGCATTGATCAAGTTACCAGATTTAGTAAAAATAAAGGTCAATTCTAAAAGGATAAGTGATAAGTGAATTACATGACTGTATTTAGGTGTGGTGGTTGGGTACACTCGTAAGTCTCATAAGCGATGTCTATGTTTCAATGGGTATCCAAGGTAGGAAATGCTCTTGATGAAAACATAAACTGGTTAAGTTTCATAGGTATATGATATAAGAAGTGCTCCCAAAAAGGCATAAGTGGGTTAAGTAAGCACGAGGTGGAACAAGCTCAAAATGTAGTCAACATGGCAATGTTGTCACTATAGTCAAAGGACCAGGCAAAAGGTTTCATAAAATGCATGCTAGTTGGGTTGAAATGGACCAATGGTAAGATGATGAGGTGGTCAAGGTGGTTGGAGAAGGTAGTATCCATGGGTGGGTGAGTTTATTTGATTCTACTTAAAGATGACTACTCAAGGTAAGAGAAAAAAAGTGGACCACCTGACTGTTGATAGTTAGGGTGCTTAAGGGTGACCATTGATAGTCACCTTGACCATCGATAATTAGGGTGAAAAACCTAAAGTTCTAGTGGTTAAAAGTGAAGAGTGAATGTTATTTCACTCACTTTCACTTTTGACTATAAAGCTTTAAAACTTGGCAATTTTGGGTGAAATGATTACTGATAGTGATGGATGAGGTGGACCTATTGAGTTGGCATGATTGAGAGGACCTAGGGGACTATTAAGGATGTAAGGAGTATGTGGGTATGGATGAGGATGGGTAGGTCTATGGCTAACTCCATGGTGGTGGTCATGGAATGAGGTAGGGGATGTAATTTAAATTGGTAGCTTAGCTTGAGTTATTGTAATTACATTGGGGTTAGATTGATCTATCATTTGTTCTATTGGGATGGGTTTTAGGGTTTTCCCTAGGTAGGTATTAGGGTAAAACTTTTAGGTGAATTATGCTAGTAAAATTTGAAATTGATAGGGTGGGCTAGGTGAACTAGGGTGGGGGTAGGTATTAGGTTAGAATTTAATAAAGATTTATGTATTTGGAAGTTTCTAGGGTATGTAGGGTTTTAGGTGCTTTGCTAGTGGAACACCCATAGTGACCATTAATGGTCGAGTCTGACTGTCGATGGTCAATACCTAAAAAGTGAAGGATACCTGAATGTCAATAGTCACCATGACCACCATGGTAGTCAATTCATCTAATTTTTGTGTAGATGCTAGAAAAGGGTTAAGGGTTAGGTTGGGTGGGAAATGGGGTTAGATTTACATATGGTTGAGGCTAGGTGGGTTGGGTAAATGTTTCTAAATGATAGTGAAGAGTAAAATAGTTAAATACTAGTAGGGTGATGGTCAAATAGGTTAAGGGTAGGAAAATCTAGTGAATAGTATAGGGAACTAAGTTACTATGATAATGAACATGCACAAGCCTAGGAGTAGATATAGATGCATGATCTAGTTTCATGCATCTTTATAAAGGTACACCAAGGGATGAATACTACATACTAAGCACATATAGAGGAGGTTAACCTTAAAGTGTTGAGACACTATCAACATGTGTTTGTGATGCATCTATAATCATATCTCTCATCAAGAGATGTTATCCAACTAGGAACACCTTTTTACTGTTGACTGACAAGATGATAATCTTTCTCATGGATGTACATAGGATTACATGACTACCTCTTTGAGGTGATCTAATCTATCACATAGAGTGAGAGGAGCAGGAAGATCACATTGAGCTATTGTATGGAGATGATAATGATTAGGTTAGGTGGCATGATAGGGGGTTTAGATATATAATATTGTATGAGAGGGCATGGGGCAAGTAGAGATTGATGACCATGCTTATGATTGTTATCTCATGATTTTCTCTTCCTAAATTGAGTAGCGAGAGGTTCCCATATTTGCTACTAGGGGTGCGTGTTAAGCTACTACTAGGGTGGACTATATTTAGTTGGGTGCCTATTATTTTGGTATAGACATATAGGGAGATATGGAGGTTTAGGGCCCATAGGATGTATGGTATTAGTGTTGGCCTAGTTTTACATTTTTGGGCCTATGAGCACATATAGGTGCTGAGGCCAGTGGGATTGCCATGGGTAGGATACATGCAGATTGAGTTCCCAATTGGGTTTATGTGATGGAGAGGTGGCTTCACTAATTTAGGTGCAAGAGGATGGGCCCATGATTTTGATTGATTTAGGGGTGCATTAGGGGCACTAGTGATCAATTACATTGTCTAGAGACCCTATGTCTAGTTTCTAGTATGGCCTAGATATAGGAGGTAGACCTTGTCCTTACAGAGTTATAGCTATATTTTTTATTGGAGGGATGGAGAGGTAGAGCTCATCCCATTTGATAGGGTGCAAAGGTAGTTTGGCCTTGTACATGGTATTCTAGGTGTATTTCTTAGGTACAAGTATGAGGACTCAGAGATCTTATTACCAGAGCTACATTCAATCCTAATTTTTCTAGATCATGGGGAGCTACTAGTTAGGCCATAGATAAATGATGTAAGATTTGTAGATGGATACATGTTATGGTACCAAGAGCTATATGTAGTAAAATATTTTGGTGACGGTGATGATGGTAGGGGGTATATGGCTATGGACCTATTTAGGAGAGGGGGTCAGAGGGTATAGGCACAAGGGGATAACCTTGATGGACAAGCAAGAATGGCACTAACCATTGCATAAGAATAGGTCATGGTGTTACAAGGTTAGGTAATTTTTTTATAGGCGTAGGTTGTTATTATCATAGGTGATAAGGATTATGAAATATATTTACTATCTATATTTACATAGGATAGGGACTCCTTGAGGTAGAGAGGAGGAGGAGAAGTGGTCTCAATAGGACCACTGAGCATCATCCCCATGACATGATACCTAGCTATAGTGGAGGAGATATGGTATTATGAGAGAATAGTTTTGAGTTGATATCCTAATGAGCCTTGATAGGGTGAGTATAGAGAGAGATTAGTAGGTGGTACTAGTGTGGTGACACTAGGGTAGTGGGAAACATCTATAGGTGGGAAAATAGGTGTTATAGGTGGATAGGTATCAAGGCCTAGTGGTATGCCAAGAAATAGTGGTGCCCTAGGGGTATAGATATGACATAGATTGGATGTGTGTGTGTGTGTGTGTGTGTGTATATATATATATATATATATATATATATATATATATATGTGTTTATATATTGTTGTATATCATTTTGATTCCATCCTATGAGCCAATGTGGTGAGATATACATTTTAAGAGAGTGAGACATGTATATCTGGTTGTATCATTATGATGTTATTTAACTCATGAGTTATATATATGGTATTTGTTTATTGTTTATTCTTATAGGCTAGGCCTTACTTTGATGTTAATGCTTATGATGTGATTACTCATTATGATTACAAATTATGTTTATGTTGTGGATGTTAGACATTGATGTAGACTTACCTAACTAGGCATGAGATGGCTTTGATTTGTGGTTATGCTTATGACATGCTAAATTTTAATTAGTATATGTTTCATTATTTATATTTAGACATGTGATGAAAAAATGGTTGTTTGTTTTATTACTCATGGATGCTATGGTTTTATTATGCTTTTTATGGTTATGAGTATGATTATGTTATTGCTTATGACACATGGGCATATGCTTGTTGTTAATTTTTTCTAGGATAAAACACATGAGGTAGGCTAATTAACAACACTAGATGGGTGAATAAAGAATATAATTAAGAGATAAATGTCATAGTGAAAATATCAACTAGTCATGATAGGATAGGAAGAGGGACATCATAGTGAAAATATCAACTAGTCATGATGGGATAGGAAGAGGGACGTCATAGTGAAAATATCAACTAGACATGATAGGATAGGAAGAGGTCACGATGCTTCTTATTTGACAAGGACTAGAATAAAACTGAAGTTGGATTGGCTTACTGAACCTAAGCCCTTTGAATGCTTCACATTAGTGCTCAATAGTTGGTAAAAAGGTGTCTTGACCACATAATGTCAAGTGAGATTAAAATCCCTTATTTATAGTGTATAAAGGGAAGAATGGATGAAAATAGAACCTTTGTGTGAGACTAGCATGCTTCTTCTATAGGTTTTTGAAGAGTTAGTATAAACAAGTCTATGTCATACAAAGTGTAGATTGATCGATGTGGGATGTCTACTTGTGAAAGTCAATTGTGGCTTCCATTTTATTTTGTTGTGTGAGAGCCAATTGTAGCTTTCAAGATTAATTTACTTTTGTTATGATTTTGAAAATGGGTCTTTACTTTGTTGTTGTATATGGTAAGTTGATTAGTGTGGGAAGCTTCCAAGAAATTTCTATGATTTTGACAAATGCTTTACTCAACCATCCTTCAAGGGAGTGGTCTAAGTTTATTTTCTTTGTTTAAGTCATTTTGATAGCTATCCTTTGAGGGAGCAGTCTACCTTATATTTGTTCAATTTTAGTATGATTATATAGATGTCCTTTAAGGGAGTAGTTTGTGAATGATAGGAATGACCAATTATTTCTATTAGTTTGTATTTTGGTTTTTGCTTGTTTGTTTGTGCTTGACATAGACATGCTTATATAGGTTTAAGGGTTCACCTTTATGAAGGAAAAACTAGAAACATAAGAGGTTGATTAAGTGTAACATAGGTTTAAGTGATAATGATAATGGGAATCCATCCTAATAAAAGGGCATAAAGTACCATGAAAATCATGCCATGGGTAGAACCATGGTTCCCATTATTCAAGATTAGGCTATGACTATGATGGATAATCACATGATTAAGTTTTAATCAATTTCCCCTAAAATAGGGAGATGAATGTGGCTAAAATCAAGGGATGAGCTTGACATAAAACAAAAGGTAAACTTGATCCTTCTTAACAAAAGAATGGATGCAGAGGTGAAGTGTTAGTGCCCAATATTTAACTAGAGTAATTAGGCCTTTATTAGTAAAATGATTAAGTCCAAACTAGTTTGAATACCAATATTTAAGTCATTAGCCCTAATCTTGTCTCTAAGATTTCCTTTTAGAAAGTCAAGTTCATGTTCATAATTTTCCAAGTCCTTTATCTTGATTTTTATAGGTGAAAACATCCCTTCCCATCTACCATTTGGGCCTTTTGCATGAACATAATGCTTGATGGAAATAGGTCTTTAGGATTTTTGTCTTGGACAAGAGGTTCAAGGACTTATTTTTGTTGAACATTTTGTCTACTTCAAAAGTTTTGAAGGAATTCCATGCCTTGTCTTTTTGGTCTTAAATGTTTTCAAGTTATTTGTTTTAGACTTTTTATCCACAACAAAGAATCTGAAGGGCACTTTCTAAATATAGAGGATCTTTTTGATAGTTTTGAAGGAATTGTAGGGTTTGACAAAAGGATTTATGGTGGGAAGATTCATAGTGAGAAGATATAAATGTATCCAAGTCTCCTTGCATACATTTATTTGATGCCTTATACTCAAATAAGAAATTTTTAGGGGCCTTGGATGAAATTTTGTGTTGCACCTTCTATGTGTTTTGGTACAAAAGTGAGGAATTTCCCAATGAGCTGAATGAAAGACATGTAGCTATCTTTGGGGGCTACTAAGACTATTTTTAGGGGTCTAAAATATCTCACACCTTTTCCCATGTTAAGAAGGATAGTGTAAAGGTAAAAAGTGGTTGAGATTCTGAGCTTATATCTAAGTTGGACATGTGGTGGGTTCTTGGGGCCTTATGAGTTTTAGGCCCTTTTTGTAGATTTCCCTACTTACCTTTTGGTGGGTAAGGTGCAAAAAGTCTCTAGGGCCTAAATGCCCAAGTTTGTGAAATAAAGTGATGCCACATGGTATCTCTTTAGGGTCTTTTACATTTTATGCCCTTTTTAAAGATTGCCTCACTTAATTATTGGTGGAAAGGGTTCAAAAAGTCCTCAAAGGCTCAAATTCCTAGATTTGTAAAGTTAAATGATGACAAATAGTGTTCATACATCCCATGAAGAGCTCGAGGCATATTGTACCACTACACCAAAGGAAATAATGAGTGCAAAAGTGCAAAAGTCCCCAAAGGCTCGAAAAGGTACAATAGTGTAATTTATACTTATATGGGTCTATATGTTGTAAGGAGAGTTGGTTAGTATGAAAGAAACACTTACACCTTCTCTTTCCTATTATTGAAAGAAGCTTAAGTGATTAAAGAGGGTAGTTGGCAAATAGTTTTTAAGCTTCAAAGCATTAATGGCAACCCTAATTTCAAAATGCAAAGGATTATAACTAAGGAATTTTACTTCATTTATGTTTACCTTTTACATTTAGAACTTCTATTTTTTCCTTTGAGATATTTATGTTCCCTAGCTATGTGCAACATGAAAGAGTGATTACAGTGAATTCTTCATAGATTTTTAGCTTCAATTGTGTGCAAACCTATAGTTTAATAGTAAGTATTATTTTAGCTCCTTATGTTGCATTATTTAAGAGGGGTTTGAATCTATTTTAAGGGTGGTTTGAGTGAAGGATTTGTTTGAATTCAAAATATTGCACCAAAGAGTTAGGGAAAAATGGTATCATCTTCAACATCTATGAAGAACAACATTATATTTATCTTAGATGGAATTAAAGATACAGATGTTCATGGGTTAAATTTTTGGCCCTATTAAATGTATTATAGTGACCAGACCCTCTTCTAGTAGTTGCCAACCTTGGTATGAGTTACATCACTCCTACAGTAACATTCCACTTACTTTCCCCATACCTACAACTAGTTATTGCATGTGATCAAGTATATCAACTAGACACAAGGACTATCATCAATGGTAATTAGTGGGTTGTTTGATCTTTCACTCCTATGTCCCTCAACACCATGCTCAGGATTCTTGTCCAACCTAAAAGTATTACACTCTCCTTGCAGGAATGCCAAGAGTATGCAGAGAAGAATGAAAAAGTAATATGGGATATTGTCAACTCCTACTAGCTAGTTAAGAAAAGGCAAAGGTCTCCAAAATGTCTAAAAGTTTGAAACTAAAAAAATTCAATGATTTACCCCAATATGTCATTACCATGGAAACCAAAATTTAATGGATGCCCATCATAGAGAAATTTGAGCCCTAGATGTTCTTAATGTTAATCTACATGTTGGATCAAGAAAAGAAGCTAGACTGGGTCACCATTCTAAGTGATAACTTGCAAAGGTAGATGATGAAACTTCACGTTGTAATCTATTCAAAAGAGCCATTCACAAGTAATTTTTATAGGTCTTTGTACTTTATGTATATCCTAGTGTGATCTAGGAATTTGACTCAAGAGAGGATGGTTAGTATGGTGTTAGTTCCAAAATGAAAACAAAATGAAAGAAACACACTAACTAGCATCAAATCTCTAGGCCTAGACACTAGGGAGAGCTTAGTTAACAAACATTAATAAAGCACACAACTTAAATGCAAAATAAACCTCTTTTACCTTCCTTGGATGCTCCAAAATGATTATTGTAGTGGCTTTCTTGGCTTGTGCTCATGAAGTCCTTAGCAATGGAAGCTTGGCTACCTCCATCTCTCCTTGGCACCTTTGGCTTATGGCTTAGCTTGGATTGGCTTGGATTGGAATCAATTTATCATGGTAACACTAATTGAAATGGCTCCTTGAAGATATTTTTTCATTATAACTTTGCACCAAAGTAGCTTATAAATGATGTTCATGGCCTCTCTATTTATAGATTTTTGAAAAAGGCTAGAATCAACCTGAACCATCCATCTCAGGATTGAGATGTGTGGCTAAGGATTAATACAATTGTTCAATTAAAATTGGTACATAGGATCATTAATATTTGGGATAGAGGAACAATTAAGAGGCATGGAGGGCTTTGATGAGGCATGGGAGGCATGAATCCTGATATTTGTTGCATTTATGTCTTAGGGATGTCTTCCCAAGAAATGAGGTCACTTGATGTTGTAGATATTCAGTATTCATTTCCAAAAATAAGTATTCAACAAGTTTCCATGGAATTATTGATTAGGATCTAATTTGGTTTAATTATCTCTTAAGCATGTTTAATAAATTTGTGTATAAATTACTCAAATTGATTATAATGCCTTGTTATTGGTCCAAAATTTGATTGTATTAGAATTGGAAGTCATTGTTAGATGCATTGTAAACATATTCTAATTTAGGATGTTACCAAAAACAAATAATGAAGGCACATGTCTCATGCGAGAGATTTGATAGGAAAGATCAATCTAGAGCACCCAGGTGAAAAATTGGCATTTTGACTCAAAATAATCTAATCAAAGTTAGCTGGCCTATAAATTGCATTGCCCTATTTAATGATACTTTAGCCAAAATCAGCACTTGAATATGTCAGTTTCACATCATTTAGCATGTTTTATAGTTTTAAGGTGAAATTGTGAATTTTAGGTGGAAATTGGTCAAAATCCTAGTTAAATGTTATCGATGGCTAGTTTTAGGTGTCTACAGTTTGCCCCTATTTGGGAAGATGTTGTAAACTATAGGCAAAGCAATGTATTCTCAAATAATGAGATATGATATGTATGCCAAGAAGAAGATGATGACTAAAGAAAAAAGATCCAAATGGTTTTGGGAAACCTATAATGATACCCCCTCGAGGGAGTGGCTGTCATATTTGTTGATGGATGGTCCCTTAAAAAGAAATAAGAAGAAAGGTGGAATTAACCCATGGTTGATATTAATCCAAATAATAAAATGCTTACATGAATTGATTTTAAAAAGATGCTGATTTGCCCAAAGGTGGTTATAATTAGGAATAAAAATAAAAATATTGATTTTCCCATAGGTGGTTATAATCATTAAGAGGATCTAGATTGGCTAAATATGATTGGTGCCCTAGTTAGGGATGATTAGTAATCATAACTCAATGATATAACCTAAAATATAGATTAAAGATGAGCAGGTGCAAAGTGATGAAATAGATGAATAGAAGAATAAGATTGATCAGTAGAAATGACTTAGTTGTACTTGCTAATGAGGAGATACTCATCTTGATTAGCAATGATACAACTAGAATGTTCAAATGAGTTATATTGATCAAGGTTTGTGGGAGGGTTTTCCAAGGTGCCAAGGTGAAACTTTTGTGGCTCCATTGACTGTAGACCTTCTTGAAGCTAATTTTTGCTATAACATGTGATGGTAGGCTTCATGATAGAACACCATGAAGATTTAGCCAAAATATGCATAAGGATTAACTTATAATGTCCAAAAAATAATCAAAAATAAAAAACTAATGATAAAAATCATGATGATAATATTGATGTATGAATATGGATAGACTCAAGAATAATGTGCTCAAGGAATCACCTAATGAACACATATAGACTAAGTCAAGGCAATAGTGTTGAAAGCAAACAAATAGGCAATCAAATAAATAAACAAATAAATAACTTGAAATAAACAAACAAAAATAAGGATTAAAAATAAAATCAAAATAAAGTATCCTAATAATGATAATGCCCCAATAAGGTGGATCAAGGATAACTAATTAGGTTTAGATAAGACAAATATTTTTGGATTTTTGAAATGTTATGAATGTTTTTGGAATTTTTAGGTATCTTAAGTCATTGGAGAATGACAAGATACCTACTCATAAAATGGAAAGATCATTTTTCTTAGGTTTCTCACAAAATGGTGAGAGTGTATAGAAAGGGGGATTGAGGTGACCTTACCATGAATTGAGCATGACCTACACAGTCCTAAAATAACCTCAAGTCATAGTAATTCCATCTACATAAAAGGTAGGGAAAAACCAACTAGGTCCCAACAAGTTCTCAAATATGGTGAATGGCCAGTCAAATGAAAATAATAATAGCAAGGTGATGTAGAAATGCATGATAAATAAGTGTTTCCCCTAGTTTGCCTCTAGGTATTTATAACTAGGATATAATGGCATAGGTCAATGATACTAATTTGCCCATATGTGGTTATAATTAGTAGCAAGACTGGTGAGACACTAATTTGCCCATAGGCAGTTATAATCAATGTCACATAAACAAACCTGATACAGGATGGAAGATATCTTCGCAGATCAAATGTCACACTACTTTCAGATACTATCATTGAAACATGGATCAGATTTATTATTGAAACTTGATTGGAATCTTCTTCATAAAAAGTGTGGGAAGAAATAAATGAACCAATATCAAAATAGGATTGGGTAGGATGATTAAAAATAGGCTTTAGTCTAGATAGGAATGGAATGATAAGATGGATAAAATGGTAAGAGGGTTGGCCCCCAAGTGATGGGGTGAATGGCTAAGATCTACAATAACAGTAAATAGGCATATATAACAATGGTAATGGAATGTGAAATGGTATGGCACATGTTTTTGGCTTGGGTGTGGTTTTTGATTCTATTATTCCTGTTGATGGGGATATGCATGTCCTAATCAAAAAATGATACAAACAAAATACTTGATCATGTTAATTACTATCCCACACCTCATCTAAATGGTTGCTCTATCAAAAGTGACCTATAGATTTGGTTCCTAAGAATGCTTTTGTGATCTTTATTGGTCATTGATTCTGATTCCTTTAAACATCGAGACAAGGTATCTCTATAGCCTCTACAAAGGAAAGTGTGACCATGGATGGTAAAAAGGGACAAATAATGGATGGTAGGTTTGATTGTGAAATGGAATGGTTGATGATAATGGAATGTATAATGATGGGGAAACAAATGAAGATCAAGAATTTCAATCACACATAATGTTGTGGATGCCAAATTCAACATAATTTTTGTTATGGTGGGGCCGAAGACTTGTTATCTCGATAGGACCACCATATTTTTCTATTATTTTATCTTGAGAGTAGATACCATCTAATTTTTTCTAGATTGGAAGTTATTTTGATTTGATATTTGATTTTATATTCATCAAGTAGTGAAAAATGTTTATGCTTAGCTATTGGTGCCTCAAAGAGGGTTTCACCAATTAAGTTGTCTTGATTACCCCATAGCACCTTTGAGAAGGTTTTAATAAGAAATGTTGAATTTTGACTTTGATTGTCTTCTAGCACTTCCAAAAAAGTTTCACTTGAAGATTCTAAGTTGTGACTTTGATTATCCCTCAGCACCTTTGAAAAGGTTTCACTAGGAGAGTGTTCTTTTACTATATGATTGTGGTCTTGGACTCCTTGCTCTTCTTCAACTACTATGTCACCATGGATGTAGTTCAACAAAGTGTGATTCTATTGATCCCAATTGACATTTGTGGGAGATGGAATGTCAATGATATGGTTATTTTGGTTGATGGTAATGGCTTGTGGAATGGGGAGAGGCTACACAATCCTCATAGAATATACTAGGATAACTTGTGTTGAAGCTGAAGTACTCATCTCGAAAAACTATAAAAGGATCACAAATGTATTCAAACTGATCTACAAGGTATATGTAACCAATGTTGTAACAGTCATAAACATATTATGTATCTAAATATGATTTTGACTCAAGGGACTCTCAATCTGATGTTGAGAATAATGTTGATTCTATTTTTGATGCTAAATTTGATGTTGGTTCAAGAATAAAACCTGACTCTAATTCTTCATTTGATGGGTACTCTATTACAATGATGTATTGTTGAATGCTTGTTATTGGATAAGTAACAACTTGTAATGGCATGATGGGCTCCACAAAGATGGATTTGTCAAAGTGAGACTCCTCTATGATGGGAAAAAGGTCAAGATACAAATCTTTAGAGACTAGCTTGTCAATAGGAGGCTCTTGAAAAATAGGCATATGGTTGAGGTCATGATTTACCTAAAGGTAGTTATAATCATTAAGAAGTGACTCAATAAAGACTGGCTTGTTAGAGTGAGACTCCTTGACATTTGGTATAGGATCAATAGGTAGTTCATCACAAGTTGACTTATCACAAATGGTTGGTTCAACAAAAACATCTTATATTGGTTGGTTCTCTTGGCCTTAGTTTCTAATGAGTTGGAAAATACCATTTTTGAACACAACTTGGTATTTGAATGATTGGATCAGTTGAGGTTTGGTTGGGATTGGTACTAGATGAATAATGAATTGTGGTTGGATAATGGTAGGGCACTGGAGAGCATGATTACTTACATGAGCCAAAGGATGAAGTCATAAAATGGTAATGATAGGGCATTATGGAGCTTGATTGCTTGAACAAGCCAAAATACTAGGTCCTAGAATGATGAAGGGGTATTATGGAGCTTGATTTCTCACTCAAAGCAAAGGATGAGGTCTTGGTATAGAAATGGTTGGGTGTTGTGGAATATTATTTTCTCACACAATCCAAAGGACTATGTCCTATAATGATGAAGGGGCGTTGTGGAGCTTGGTTATTCACACAAGCCAAAGGACTAGGTCTAGGAATGGTAATGGTATTCCTTGGATATTACGGAGCTTGATAGCTTATATAATCCAAAGGAGGGTTAGGGTTAACTGATGATTGGATAAAATAATATGTCATGAAACTTGATTTCTTACACAAGTAAAAGCATCTAAGTCCTCTTCATAAACCATATCATCATAGTCATGAGTTGAATCATAAGCTAGTTCTTGATTGTGTTCCATGTACTGATTATTAAAAAGAGGGTATGGATTCATATCCCAAATAACATTATCTATAATTGGGTCTTCAAATTCCTCTTCACAAGAGTCTTCATACCAATCAAGGTTTCAAGTTGAATCGTAAGTTGTTTCATGATTTTTTTCCCATGAATGATTAATATGAGGTGGATAGAAATCTATCTCATAAACCATATTAGCATCATTGGGGTCTTGACTAAAGCCATAAAAGTCATTTTTTCAGCCATTCTATCATAAGTTGGATTATATGTGACTCCACTATAAGTGTGGTGAGACATATCCACATAAATGATGAAATCTCTAAAACAAAAAGGATTAGAGTTCTACAAACTCTAAAAAACTATGTCCAAAGGACAAATGGTTCAAGCTTAGTCTAACTTGGTCAAAGGGGTAGAGTTATATCTCCAATGTGGTCTGAAAGTGGAGTAGTATCTCCAAAATTATTTGTGTTAAGACTTGGCATAAAATATCCTAACATCAAATTTCTAATATCAAATGTCATACATATAAAAGGTCAAGCATCTAAATAAAAGCTAGTTAGTCAAAGGTCCAGGTCAAAGTGTTCCAAACAAGGTCTAAACTAGGAAAGGGAAAAGTTGAGTTACTAGGTCTTTTTTCCAAATTTAGAGTTAAAAATCTAGGATCAAACAAACATTCATGATATGATTTGATTTAATCTAACATGTTTGAAAAGAACTTTGACATAAACCCAATGATTCAATTGGCATAAGGCATAAGATAAAAGGCTCTTTGATAAAGGTTTTGTTCTCCAAAATAAAAGCATAAAAAATGATGAGGATATGTACTAAACAAATAAACAATCGATAGTTTTCAAATTTAGGTAATCGATTAACCAAAGTTATGCAACCTAAAAGATAAAGATCTATGTATCAACCCCATGAATTAATGCCTAAAAAAATCAATCAATGTTTGGATCCAAACTTAACAAGGTTAATTGAAAACTTAACTTTGAAAATTATGATTTGATCAAACAAGCTAGACAAGATTGGATAGCATGATGGCATAAGACAAAGGTCCAAATGGTAGACATGACATGATTTGAAACAAATGGTTTTTTATACAAGGTGAAATAAGTATTGAAATAAATTGAGCAACCTAACGGTGTAAACATGCTCAAATGATGTGGTCAATACTACATTTCAAAGACTTTAAAAGGCTCAAAATGTGTTTAGATGATTTGGGTAGCATAATGCTACCCTTCGCAACTCAAATGACACACACAAACATGTTTTAGAAAAAAATTTAAGGCACAAGTGTGGTGTAAAATGGCCACCATAATGCCTCTTTAGACAAGAGTGATGTATAGACAAATTATTTTTGACATGGTTTATACACAAATAAACAAGTTTTAGTCTCAAAAATACTAAGTAAGATAAATGACCAAAATACACTAAGTATAATCATCCAAATCCTAACAAGGGTATGTCAAAATGAGGTTGACTAAATCTAGCAAGGTTTTGATCATTTCTAGGGGAATCAATTGCATGATGAATTTAACATCAAACAATGCAAAAGACAAGCACAAAAATTGGGTGACCATGGTATTGGCTAGTCGTAATAAGGTATAGTCCTTTTTACAACCACTACATCCTATTGTTCACTCAGTTTAGTGCAATGTCCAAATGTAGATACATCCCATGTGAAAATCTAATAGGAGCAAGTGAAGTCAATGCTGAGAGATGAAACCTTGGGTCAAAGATTCCCTAAATAACTCATGGGAGGTAATGAAATCCCCCTCGCAAGCCAAGTTTTCATGAAAATAAAATACTAAGAGAAAGACTTTAGGGTCATTTTCAAGGTCACCCAAACTTTGATGAGTTTTTGGGGGAGTTCTTTAGGTGACATTCTTTCTAATCCTTGGACTAGGATTTTTGCAATAGGAATGGCACTTTTGATTCCAAGGGTTCCTTAAAGGGGACAAATGGAAGAACATACACTGAACATTCCTCTTTTTGCCAAACAAAATCTAATTAAACAACTATTGAAAATAAAAATTTACAAGTGTGTTCAATTTTAAGCCCAAATGATAGATTTGGTGGTGTTCATTTGACCCCTTGGTCTTAACATTGTGAACTTTGAAAACATTTATCTAAGCATCTAAAGTTTTCATTAAACACCAAAAAAAACTTCCTTCTTGATTTTTAAACATGCAAAATGTGATTTAAAACATGTTTTTAGAAAATGTCAAGCTTGGTCCTTCATTAAAAATGTCAGCATGTCCTTTAGATTTGAAGCTCTTTTTGGTTTGAAACAATGAAGTTTAGAGAAAGATCTCTCAAGTTTGTGTTTGAAAAAAAACACAGTGACCGACGTCGGTTTATATAACTGATGACAGTTACATTTTATAACCAATGTTGGTTATCCAACTGGTATTAGTTATACCAATGTCACTGATAATAAGTATACAAATGATGTTGGTTTTACTAATTGATGTCAGTTAAGATATGAAATTGATGTCAGTCTTACTAACTAATGTCAGTTATTATGTAAAACTGTGTCAAACAAAAATGGAAAAATAAAGTTAGAAAATTAATTTTCAAGAGTTTTAAAGGTCCAAATAAATATTTTAAAGCTATGAAATTATCTTCTTCATGTGTGGAATGCATCTAGTCCCACCAGGCATGCAATATGTGATCTAGTAATTTAACTCAAGAGAGGATGGTTAGTATGGTGTTAGTTCCAAAATGAAAACAAAATGAAAGAAACACACTAACTAGCATAACATCTCTAGGCTTAGACACTAAGGAGATCTTAGTTAACAAACATGAATAAATTACAAAACTAAAATGTAAAATAAACCTCTTTTACCTTGGATGTTCCAAAATGCTTGCTTGGCTTGTGCTGATGAAGTCCTTGGCAATAGAAGCTTGTCTACCTCCATCTCTCCTTGGAACCTTTGGCTTGTGGCTTGGATTGGATTGTCTTGGAATCAATTTGACATGGTAACACTAATTTCAATGGCTCTTTGAAGATATTTTTGCATTATAAATTTTCACCAAAATAGCTTAGAAATGATGTTCATGGCCTCTCTACTTATAGATTTTTGAAAAAGGCTAAAATCAACCTGAACCATCCATCTCAAGATTGAGATGTATGGCTAAGGATTAATCCAATTTTACAATTAAAATTGATGAATAGGCTCATCAATATTTGGGATAGAGGAGTAATTCAGAGGCATGGAGGGCTTTGATGAGGCATGGGAGGCATGAATCTTGATATTTGTGGCATTTATGGCCTACGAATGTCTTCCCAAGAAATGAGGCCATCTGATGATGTATATATTCAATATTCATTTCCAAAAATAAGTATTCAAAAAAAATTCATAGAATTCTTGATTAGGATCTAATTTGGTTTAATTAACTCTTAAGCATGTTTAAGCATTTTGTGCACAAATTATTCAAATTGATCAAAATGCCTTGTTATTGGTCCAAAATTTGATTGAATTAGAATTGGAAGTCACTGTTAGATGTGTTGGAACTATATTATAATTTAGGATGTTACTAAAAACAAATAACAAAGGCATGCATCTTGTGTGAGATATTTGATAGGAAAGAGCAATCTATAGTACCTAGGTGCAAAATTAGCATTTTGACTTGAAATGATCTAATCAAAGTTAGTTGGTCCATAAATTGCAATGCCCCATTTAGTGATACTTTAGACAAAATTATAACTTTAATATGTCATTTTCACATCATTTATTGTGTTTTAGTGTTTTTAGGCCAAATATGCATTTTGGGTGGAAATTGGTCAAAAGCCTAGTTGGAGGTTATCAATGGCTAGTTTTAGGTGTCTACACCTAGTGCACAATAGAACATTCAAGGTGCTCAACAAAAATCCCAGTGGGATGAAAATTTATGAGATTTATCTAGAAATCACTCTATATGGTATAAAAAGAATCTTTGTAATGTCTATAATTATTTATTTAATACCATGATGAATGTCTTCTTTCCTTTAAGGAGCCTCTATAGAATGTTCCAGGTGTCTAAAGAAATAATTGACAAGTATGGTGCCTCTTATATTCAAATCAATACATTTACCTATATTAGAATAAGTGGTTACTTAGGGTCTCCACATAAATTGCTAAGATACCTAGATGATAAGTTGACAATGATGGAGTTGAGCTAGTAGATACTACCCTCACATGAAATCATATTTACTAAGAAGGTGAATAATCCCTTCAAATTTCTAGTTCAAATTGGCTATTATTCATGCCCTTGAATTATAAAGGCCAAGGGATTATTGCAGTAAATGGACCAATATGTGATTGACAAGATGCCACCCAAGCCCAAATACGATATCAAATGGCTAATAAACACATCAACCAATGTGATTCTCAATCAATCATATTATGAAGACATCTATTTAGATTGAACTATCAAGGAGGATATCAATAAACTAGATTATATGAGGATGACAGTGCAAGAGGGTATTGCCTACAACATTGATCTCATCCCTAAGGACATGGTGGATGATAAAAGGACACTATCTATAATATATAATGAATCCAATGTTGAATCCCAAACCATCTGTCAATTGAACCTCACTATTAAGGAAAATGATTCTATTCCATAGAGAGCCATAATTTTTATGAGGAGAACCTTCAGGTGGCTAGAGGAACATGGGGTTGACCTTAATTTTTGTAAAACCCTTGCCATCTAAGAGCTCAGATAGGTTTGGGAGATAAAAGGTTTCCTCTTAGAGTAAAGTGGTGTTATTTTAGGTCCACCACTAGTAGTGAAGGGCAAGGGGAAGATTAAGGTTGGTGATGTTGATTTTAGCAAGCCCATTGATGTGGAATCTATATCTGGATCATAGTCTAAAGTTGGACTATCCTTCTCAAAGATAAAAAGTCTAGCTGAAAAGTGGGATAAGATTATTATTGGGGAAGTTACATTGGCCAGTGCCAACCCTATATCCATTTTGATATAGGGAGACCCAACAATGCCAACCATTCTAGTAGGCATCCTAAAAGCCAATTTAGCTACTATTCCACCTAATCCACAAGTACATCAACCAGTAGTTGCCCCTCCTCCAAAGATATATTTAAAAAGGATAGGAGGAAAAGAAGGAGAGTAGCCCAAGGAAAAGAGAATTAAGAGGGATCTACAACCTCCAAGTGGATTTCCTATGAAGAAGGAGGTTGTGTTTAAGGGCCTACCTTCCAAAGAACTCATGATAAAAAGGAAAGATAATCAATAATCATATTCCCAAAGATTGATGGATATGAGTGATGATGATGAATTAGATGAAGGCAAGCCCATTACCAAGGTGATGAAGAAGTAGCGAGCATTCACTCCTGTATAATTAATAACTGGGTAAAGATCCAAGGAAAAGACCCTAGACCCTAGTGAAGGCCTTGATGATGGGTTTTTTTGTAGAAGAGGGTCCCTCAAGAATGAAAAAAAAAGGTAATGTGGAAGAAATTTTAACGTCAAATGGTCCTCTATCTTTTAATGATTTATACATGTTGAAGTAGAGGTGACCACACAAGCTCAAGCCCCTTGAGAAAAAGTAGTCTCATCAGATATGGAGACATTTTTTGAAAATGTCATCACCCAACCACTAGGCAAAGGTGATTAGGGTAGAGCTAAAGAGATAAAAAATATGATGAGAGAGTCAAAGCAGAGCCAGAGTAGGATTTTCAAGTTATCATTGATTTTGAAGTGGTGGTTGAGTAGGTAAAATTACAAGCAACTCTAGAGGTATCATAAGATGTCCCTTCCCCTTCAAATGTGTCAAGTTTAGCACTAGAGGAGAAGGCAAGTATAGACTAAGGTGGGGGAGTAAGCCTATAAATAGGTACCCCCACCCATCCTGAGATAAATAAAGAGCTAGACTAATCCAATAAAGATGCTAAGGAGGATACTTTAAGAAATGTTGCTTTAATTGAAGTACCTTGAAGTCTCCTTCCTCACATCAAGGTCCATGATCCAACCTAGAATAAAGCTCTAAAGGCCATGATTGGTGAAGAGTTACATGAGGGTAGTAGGGAAATCACCATAGCCTCATCTCTACTTAAAGCTCTAGTAAATAAAGAAGGTGAAGTGGTTGTGGAACCTTCTAGTCAGCCCATGGTATAAGGGAGCTCCATTGAAAAATTTCTCAAGGAGTCTCACCAATTCATACCATATTTTGGAGTGTTGGAGAAAATTGAGCTAAACCCTAAAGGAGAAGCCAAATAGATAAAGAAGGTGGCAAGGAGTTGAAGAGTGATGAAGAGATTGAGAATTTTATGTTGAGTCCATAACACATTCTTGTGGCACTTCCAACACCAGATACTCTAATGACACCACCTTTCAATGTCTCAAGGCTTACATCAATGTCTAGTACATCAATGGGAATTTAGATAAATCTAGGTTGAAGAATAGGTCAAATAGAAAAAAGACATCATGAAAAAAATTAGGAAGATAAATTTGGTAAAGATCACTCAGACATATGAGGCCAAGCCCCCCAAGAAGGCCAATATACACTCTCAAACTACATTCACCACTATAGGAGAGAGGAATATGGAGATAGCCATTCCTCCAGAAGATGCTCTAAAAAAGGATGTTCTCCTTGAGAGTTACACTATCTACAACTAAAAACTAAGGGAGCCATCAAGGAATGAGATAAAACATAGCTCACAAGTTTTGGAGAGCATGGTGGCTCATATAATAGATAAATACATATCCACCATAGAATAATTGAAAGTAAAAAACTAGGCTATGATCTAGTACTTACAAAATTTATTAAGTGAGCCTAAAGTAGTAATTTCAACTACAAATGTTGCTCTAGCTTCTCTCCATCTCTCATTTACATCATTTGACTCTAGTCAAATTGATGATTTGAATATCAAAGGACAATCAATATAAAAGTGGAAAGAAGACTTGGGCACTAGGGTTGAAGAAATAAGCCACTCAACATTTAAATATTTGACAAACATAATAGACAATAAAAGGGAGTGTGATACTCATATGTTTATCTATGAAGTAGATATCAAGAAGTGGGAGGAAGCCTAGTAGAAGATATATGAGGTTTGTAAGATGGGAACATATAGTTTTATTGTAAAAAAGATCATTGCTCCAAATGATCACAAAAGGCCCAAGGAATGTCAATTAGCAATCAATAATCTTTGATTTAAAAAGAGAAGATAAATCCATTAAGACTACAACAAAAGAGATAGATGTCACACTAAGAAAGATAGTAAGCCTTTATAATGCAAATGATTTTGGGGAAGAGGTAGTATGCACTTTTCTCAAAAATCCTCATTGATGCACCATAAGAGTCCTTTGATGTTGATAAGATAAAACAATTGGTGTCACTTGAGAAATCTTGTAACCATCTTAAATAACTCATTGGACAAAATCTAACCATGCTTCAAAAGATTGATTCCTATATTGAGGAGTATAGAGTAAAATTTAAATACCAAGTAGGCCCAAACAAAGGGAATCTCACCCCCATACTTGAATAATATACTATATATAAGAATAGTTTGGTGAAGGATTCCATTATCCAAATAGACTTTGAAATGTAACTAGATATTTAAATCTCTTCTAAGCTAGCACCACTTATCTATTCTTTTTTCTCCCTTTTTTCTCATTTCCCATTGGGAAACCATTATAATTCACCCATGATGGGTACATCCCTTTCAAAGTTAGTTTTTGTGTAATCATATGCATAAGAAAGGGATGTTTTCATTTGTTATGCAAGAGGAAAAAGGTTTGTTTTATCCCTTGTGGGATCATTCTCCATGTAGATAACTAGAATTATTCTACTGAAGTGGAAGATCAATCTTTCCATCATCATAGGAGAATGTGTATAGTTTGAGGAATCATGTTTGTTACAAATTTTAATAGACTCCAGTCCTATAAAGGAATCTTCTAGCTGGAAAATCTTTAGGAATATTCTATGATTATATAAATTTTATAAGTATAGGGGGTATGCCCCTTACAAGGGTCAATTAAATTTTTGAGTCATTATCTATATCCTTGGAGAGTTTTCATTGTGTAATATTTTTGGTGCCAAATTTATTTCTGATGTATAATCATTAGAAAGCTTTGAGAACATTATGTATGTCTCCCTTCTCATAGGATTTTATTACATAGTGTTAGTCTATTATGTTGTTAGAACACATTGTATTCATTTTACACTCAATTTAAAAATGAAATCTATTCATGGTCTACATTCTCTTTTTGTTATTGAAATACAATGCTCTATTTTACATGCTTAGTATATTGGTAATATGATATATTCATCTTTATTGTAGTTATTTAGACTTCATATATAGAATGTAAAATACTTTCTATTTTGAGATTTGAGATTAGGGTGTTGATATCCTTTTTAAGGGTAGTCTTGGGCTTATATATTCAATTGGTAGGGGTTCTTGAAGGATGTCACTTGTGTATGATTTCAATTTCACTTATGTTAAATCTGTATTGCATTTGCTATTAAAGATGACATATTAGTTTAGTGGAATTTCTTTATGCTCATCTATTAACCCTTCACTTTAATTTATATTAACTAATAATTTTGTCCTACCCTATTTCACCCTACATATAACATGTCCTTTGCATATTTGAAGTGTTAATTTCCTAAAAATGCTTAAATATTGTATACTTAGCATGTGTTTATATTGTGTGTATTAAATAATATCATTGCAATCTCTTATTCAACCCTCTATTGTTGAAGATTATTTATAATAAAATTTGAAATCATATTCATGTTTGGATTTAGTAGCTTGTGTCTATCCTAGAAAATTTGTTCATTCTGTGTGATAACCCTTATCAAGTGGATTGAGAAAACTTGGTTATGTTCTAGTCAAATTTATATTCCCTTATTCCAACAATCCCCATGAAGATTGAATATAGTATCCCTTCATGTGAGCGAGCTACTCCTTAGGTCCTCTCACCTTGGCTCATAGAGAGCCAAAAGTAGTAGGTAATTGACCATCCCTTTGTAGGTGCCTCCCAGTCATTTTATCCATTTCGTCTAGTCTTGATTTAAAGCCCTTCCCCTACTACAACAACATATTAAGTATATTTTCCATCTTTTCTTGCCATTTCTCTCAAATGTGCAAGTTTATATGACAGAGGTGTAAAATTAGGAACCAACATATTTTTGACACCATTCTCAAGGACCCTTCTTATCACCTATGTTACTATATCAAGTTATTTATCTTTGACTTATAAACATCTTTACAATATTTCTTAATGAATCCACTGGGGATGTTTATCTATGTGTTGTAAGAAGTTTTACAATGTTCTTGGAATTATCTTAAGTGTTTGAAAGTTTTCACACTATAAAGTGTTGTTAGTATACCTTGTTGTTTTGGTCTAGAAATTTTTGCTTCTAGTGGTGACTCCATTACATCAAGGTTTAAATATCAATGCTTACTTTATGTAACCATCTCTATCTTGCATATTTTTCTTTAGATCTATAAATCTGGAGGGTACTAGGTCTTCCTTTTAGAAAGATCCATCTAAAGAGCTTGTCCCTGAGTTAAAATTTCCATCTAAAAGGAGACAAGTGTGGAAACCTATGATAGGCCAAAACTCAAGAAATCAAGTAAGACATAATTAGTTTTTCCCCCATTATATTTACCCCATTTTCTCAAATATCAATTTGGTTGAAGGATATTAGAGTGCATCAGAGAAATTTGTGCTCCCTAAAAGTTAATTTCCTTCTCCCCAAAGAAGTGTTTCTCCTTCTACAAGGACATTAAGGCATTTCTCTATTTCCCCTCCTTCAAGTCCTCCTTATATTATTCATTCTCAGTTATCCTCTAATTTATATTCATCTTTAGATTTAGAGATGGGACACCATGATCTAAGAAGGAGGTTTAATGCAAGTAGTGGAAATGATGGAGAAGAAGATCAAGGTCTAGCTAATAGACATAAACCATTTGTGATCCCAAGGATTAGACATATCAACTTCAATGATATGTCTAGTTTCCCTAATGAGGTTCCCATCAAAGTAAGGAATATTTTTCCTAAGTTTTAAGGGAACAATGCCATGTTTTTGGAATAGCATTTGAAAGCCTTCTTAAATGTTATTAAAGATTATGAAATAGATCTAGAAGATGTGTGCATAAATATCTTTGTGAACAAACTTGAGGAAAAGGCCCAGGAGTGGTTCAAATCCCTCCCTAACGGATCCATAGAGACATGGAAAGCTATGATTGATGTATTTAAGATGTAATTCAATGATAAAATTGATCCCAAATTCTCTTTTAATAAATTTGAGATCCTTAAAAAAATACTATGAATGTGTCAAGGATTTTAATTCTAGATTTAATAAAGTGTTGAGAAGGCTACCAGAAGACATTAGACCCAGTGGTGTTACTTCTTTGATTAAATATTATGATGCATTTGACAAGAAGGTAGCCTATTATCTCAGAGATAAGGATCCTAAAAATATTAGGATGGCCTTTAATTTATCTATCCAAATAGAGAAAACATCAAAGCTATGGGTAAGCCTTTGAACAAAAGGGTTGATGTCAAGCTGGTGAACCCTTAAAAAGCCTCAAGCCTTCCATAAGAATGTAGATTTGGAGGAGATTATGAAGACTCTAGCCACTGCTATGAAATAGATCTCTTATAATTTGACCAAAGTATAAAAGGGGTTGTCTTAGGGTTCTTATAACATGATGATAGGAGGGATAGCAAGAGGGAGGAAAGAAATCATCTTAGGGATTAGGGTCAAGTCAAGCCAGCTTTATAAGGTAGGAATAATGATAAAGGAAAGGGGATTACAAGGGATGATAAGCATGATAGAATCCTAGAACCAAGGAAGTGGAAGGGAAGTATTAGATCCTTTAGCTATAAAGGTTAATGTAGTCAATTTTGATATCGACTGGTGTGATAAGTCTTTCCTCCCTCATCCCCCATATAACATAGGTAGTACTGATAGTTGAGGTGTAAAAGGCTTTGAATTTGAATCTAATAAAGATGATATTTACATTGTTGATTTCTAAGAGATGGAAAGTTACACATTCTAAGAGGAATATGTGAGTGCTTAAACTATTCCTAATTATGAAGACACTGTAGCTTATGAACATTTTACTTTTCAACTTAGTGAACCAAATGTGATGTTTGCCTCTCCATTTATAGAGCTGATGAGTGCTACCACTGCTCAAGCATTCTAGAGAACATGTGAAAAGGTAAGGGTTCCAACCCGACTTCATATATGAGATAAATATGATGCATGAATATGAATTACATGTTAATGATTTTGAGTTTTTGAGATAAATGATTAAATATAAATATGGAGATTCACATCCATCAGTTGAGGACCGATAATTGAGGATCCATTTAGAAATTACCCAAGAGGAGTATAATTTGAGAAGTAAATATCAAAATACTCCTTTGAAAGATAAAGACTCTACTACCCCTAAAGTATAGACTAAATAAAAAGAGACCAAAGGGAGTAAGGAGGTCCAACATTCCACCAAGATTGGTTTTACACATTACAATGCTAAGCCAAAAGGTACCTAGGCCAAGAATGGAACTCACCTATTATCTAGTATCTTTAAGAAGGATGAACCCAAAAATCCTCCCTTAAAAATTGAAGTTAAGAATGCAGGTCTACCTAATTCTCTCCCCTTGAATTTTGAGGGGTGTATCCCAAATGAAAATGTCACTAGTCTACATATTAACACTCCTTTACCCAAATATAGTGTTTGCAACATGGTTCATGTATTGAGTCAACTAAAGGTCATAGTGCCCTTTATGGAATTGATTAGAATTATAGAGTATAGGAAAAGAGATTTTGAGTATTTAGGATTCATTGAGAAATTTACTACCAATGAGATTGTTGAAGCTGAGCCTTTTCTCACTTTCCCTATGGAAAGTGAGAACACCTTAGAATCCCTTGAACATCACTTGGAGGTGTATCTAGGAAAAATATTGGTGAAGATTCAGATGGATGTTTAATTATTATATAACACCCTACTAATAAATGGTTTAATTATCCACAACTACATGTTTGACTCTCATGCATCTTGTAATATTATGTCGTTGGTTATCTTGAATGAGATTTACATAAGAATAACTATAGTATATGGATGATGCCTCACCATGGATTCTAGAGAAATACATGTTGTTGGCATGGTTAAAATACTAGAAGTGCAAATTTCACAATACCTTGATAAGTCACTAACTATGGATGTTGTTGTTATAGATTGTCTACCAAATTAGGGTATGTTTCTATCCAAAAAATGGGTTTCTAGTATTGGGGGTAGTGTCAAAATGGACTTGTCATATACCACTATACCTCTCTATGGGAAGATGGTTCACTTGAATCAGGAGCCACAAATGCTTCATATCTTGTAAGATCCCAAATACCAATTGAATAAAGTGTTGTTTTTAGATACTGACATTGGAAATTTTATGGGGAGTGTTGAGTACGAGGAACTATCTCTTGAATTTGGTGCTATAGATGAAGACTCCGTCTAGACCATGCCTTTTGATGGAGCATGTTCAAGTATTGGAAATGGAGTAGGTATTATTTTCTATGATCATAATGGACAAGATTATAGATACTCTTTCCAATTGTCTTTTGAGAGCACAAATAATATTACATAATATTAAGCACTCCTTATTAGCCTCTAGATTACCCATGAATATGGACTCAAAAGGTTTTTGGTTAAGGGTGATTCAGAATTAGTGGTGAAGTAGGTATAAGATATTTACATTTTAAAACAAAAGAGATTGAAGTAGTAACAAAATGTTGTATGAGACTACTTGGAATGGTTTGATGCTTTCAACATTGAGTATCATACCTGAGATCTTAATCAGGTGGTAGATATTCTTGCAAATAGGGTTGTAGAGTTTAAATTTGAACATAGAAATCCTTCTTATGAGTATGAGGTGGAGGTGATAGGAAGGCCTTTTATCCTAAAAAACATTAATCATTAGCAAGTATTTGATGATTATTATCAAATAAAAAGGTTTTTGTGTTGTATAGATGAGTTTGAAGGAACCATCATAGATCTAGACTCCATGATATAGGTCTATGATGGAAAAGAAACCTTGTTTGGAATATAAGTTATCCAATTGAAGACTAATACTATCCCTAAAGGATTGGTTAGTTTTGAATCATACTTTGATGGAGCTGACAAAATCCAAGCAAGATTTGGCTTGGCACTCACCCAAGCAATAAAGAGAAGGAAACATTTATCAAGTTTTTGATAAAGTACCAAGACTATTTAACATGGTCATATTTAGAGCTAAAGTCTTATAGGGAAGATTTATTCCAACATGTTATCCCTTTTGATCCTAGTACAAAACCATTAAACTAAAAATAACAACCTATCAATCCCATCTTATCCACTAAGATGTAGGAAGAATTGAATAATTTAAGGGATGGTGGGACCATTCAACCTATTTGATATTCATCATGGGTGGCCAATATAGTCCCTATGAGAGCCAAAAATAGAGACATCCAACTTTGTGTTGATTTTTGGAATTTTAAATAGGCCTCACTGAAGGATAATTATCTATTGCCTAACATGGACAACATGTTCCAAGATGTTACTAGTTCTGAGATGTTATCAACTCTAGATGGCTTCTTTGGTTATAAATAGGTAGTAGTGAAGGAGTTTGAAAGGTTAAAGACTACTTTCACTACCCCATGAGGAACCTATGTGTATTCCCAAATGCCTTTTGGCTTAATGAATGTAGGTACCACCTCTTAGAGAGTAATGGATGTAGCCTTCAATGGGTTAATCAACCAGTTCATTATGATTTATCAAGATGATGTTATAGTCTACTCCAAGAAAATAGATGACCACTTGGGTAACTTGGAACAAATGCTTATCAGATATAGGGAGTTCAAAATCCCCCTCAATCCTAAGAAGTGCCATTTTGGAGTATAGAAGGAAAAAATAATGGGGCACATTATGTGTCAACAAGGTGTGATGATAGATCCTAAAATGGTAGAGGCCATTGATAAGGTACCTATCCCATAGACCAAGAAAGGTATCCAATCTTTCTTTGGCCACATTAATTTGTTTAGATGATTTATTTCCAATTTTATAGAGATTATACTGCATATTAATTCAATGTTGAAAAAGGATCAAAATATAAAGTGGGAGGAGAAGGATACCAAATAATTTTAGGACATCAAGGTAGCTTGCCAATTTTGATTATAGAAAAGATTTCCAAATCTTTTCATTTACATCCAAACATACTATTGTTGTAGTGCTACTACAAAATAATGATGAAAGCCATGAGCATCCAATTCCATTTTTTAGTAAGGCATTGTAGGGATTTGAGCTGAAATATACCATAATGGAAAAATAATCCTTTGCTCTCTTAAAGGCTATCAAATAGTTCAGATCCTACATCCTGAGTTCAAAGATAATGGCCTATGTTCTTCACACTATGGTTAAGGACATATTAACTAAGAATGAAACTACTAATAACAAATTTTGATGGGTCAACAAACTTCAAGAATATGACCTAGAGATATAAACTACTAAGTTGGTCAGGGCCATGGGACTCACTAGGCTGATGATTGAAACAAACTTACAGGCTATAGAAGTTAATAATTTATAAGGGGTTGTTGATAGCCCTAAATCAAGGTACATCCAATCTCCATCGTACAAAGATATAATCTATTATTTGAAGACTCTGAATTATCTTCCCCATTTATACAAGAATCAAAATAAGACCTTGAATTTAGTATCCCAAAAATATCTTATGTTACAAGATGAGTTGGCTTGGAGGAACCCACATGTTGTCCTCTTGAGTTACTTAGTGGAACATAAGATTACTTCATTAGTTACAGAGTTCCATAGTGGTGTGTGTGGTGGTCACTTTTCTCCTAAATTCACTATACACAAGATTCTAAGGGCCAATTATTAGTGGCCCACACTATTTAAATATGTTGTTTTTATGGTAAAGACATGTGAAGAGTGACAGTGATTCACTAGGAGAATGAAAGCATCTAGATCACTTCCCCTATAGCTAGTTTCTATTAAAGGACCTTTCAAGCAGTGATGAATGGACTTCATGGGTGAAATATCATATGCTTCAAGTTTTGGTTACAAGTGGATCTTAGTGGCCATTGATTATTTCAAAAAATGGGTTAAAGCAATCCCTACCAGAAAATCAACCCACCAAGTAGTCATTGACTTCCTTTTGAATAATGTGATTTATCAATTTGGAGTGCTAGTTAAAATTGTTTGTGACAATTCCATGTTATTTAGAGCCAAACCATTAGTTGCATTATATGAATATTATGGGATTGATCTAGCATATGCCTCCAATCACAACCCATAAGGAAATGGGTAGGTTGAACCTAGTAATAAGAATATATTGAAGATTATTAAAGGACTCTGGATGCCAACAAAAGAAAATAGGGTGAGCAATTGAATTTTGTTGTTTGGGTTGATAGGTTGAATCCTAAAAGGTTTATTGGAAGAATCCAATTTAATCTTGTTTATGGAGCTCAAGTTATTTTACCCCTTAACTTGTAGTTACCCACTTACCAATTCATGCAATAGATAGATGAGGATGAAGAAGAAATGAACCATTATGAGGAAAGAATCAATTAGATCATAAAGCTTGATGAATCTCACAAATAAGCTCATAAAAAGCATTTGAATTTTAAGGAGAGGCTCAAAAATATTTTTGACTAGAAGGTTACCCTAAAATCCTTTTAAATTGGTGATTTAGTCCTACGCTAGGATAACAAACATGAAGACAAAGGAAACCATGGTAAATTTGATTCCCTATAGATGGGTCCCTGCACCATACATATATTTTTGACCAGAAGGTCACCCAAAAATCCTTTTAAATTGGTGATTTGGTCCTACTCTGGGATAACAAACATGAAGACAAAGGAAACCATGGTAAATTTGATTATCAAATAGGGAACCATACATTTTATCTCAAAGATATTGATGGAGAAATCTAAGATCTGATAATTAATGGTAGACACCTCAAACATTTTTTAGATTGAGTTCATGTTAGCCCATGTGAATATGTACATGTTGTATATTTCCTTTGTGTTTTATTTCCCTACTTAGGTTTGTGTTTATATAATTTGTGTATTTTCCTTTCCTTCTTTGTTGTCTACAGATGCTTCATTATAAATATATTCACCCTTGGTGTGTTTTTCCTTGCCTCTATTATAAAATCCTTTGAATTCATGGTCTAATGGGTAGGTGTCTAGTATTGTGTTCTCTATGTACCCACTGGGGGTACCCATCCCCGAGTAAGAGCCTATGTTAGTGCCAAAAATTACACTAGATTAATTAGGACCTTGTCAGTAAAATACCTAAGTCTAAATTGGGTTGAATACCAATATTTAAGTCATTATACCTAGTCTTGTCTCTATGTTTTCCTTCAAAAAGTCAAGTTCATGTTCATAATTTGACAAGTCCTTTGTCTTAATTTTAATAGGTAAAACCATTCCTTCCCTTTGACATTTCAGGTCTTTTGTATTAACATAATGCCTGATGGAAATAGGTCTTTAGGATTTTTTTCTTGGATAATAGGTCTAAAGACTTATTTTTGTTAGACATTTTGTTCACTTCAAAAGTTTTGAAAGAATTCTATGCCTTAGCTTTTTGGTCTTAAATGTTTTCAGGTTATTTGTTTTAAACTTTTTGTCCATAATAAAAAATATGAAGGGATTTTCTAAAGATGGAGGATTTTTTTGATAGTTATGCATTAATTGTAGGGTTCAACCAAAGGTTTCATGGTGGGATTATTCATAATGATAAGATAGAAATGTATCCAAGTCTCCTTGCATACATAGATTTACTACCTTATGCTCGAAGAAGAAATGTTCTAGGGCCCCAAATGAAATTACCATGTTGTACCTTCAACATGTTTTGTGACTAAGGTGAGGAATTACCCAATGAGCTAAATGAAAGACATGTGGTTATCTTAGGTGGATACTAAGACTATTTTTGGGGGTCAAAAGGATCTCACACCTTTTCTCATGTCAAGAAAGATGGTGCAAAGGTAAAAAGTGGCCAATAATATGAGCTTACATCTAAGTTGGACACATGGTGGGTTATTAGGGACTTAGGAGTTTTGGGACCTTTTTGAAGATTTCCCCACTTACCTTTTAGTGAGCAAGGTGAAGCAATTCTCTAAGGCCTAAACACCCAAGTTTGTGAATTAAACTGATGCCATTTGGCAACTCCACAGGGTCTTTTAGATTTTGGGCCCTTTTTGAAGATTAGCTCACTTAATTCTTGGTGGAAAAGGTACAAAAGGTCCCTGAAGGTTTGAATGCTTAGATTTTTCAAGTTAAATGATGACACATGTCAGTCTTACATCCCATGAGAATCTCAGGGTATATTGTATTACTACACCAAAGGAAATAATGAGTGAAAAAGTGTAAAAGTCCCCAAAGGCATGAAAAGGTAACATAATGTAATTTATACTTATATGGTTCCACATATTGTAAATAGAGTTATTTGACATGAAATAAATACTTCACCTTCTCCTTCCTATTATTGAAATAAGCTCAAGTGATTAAAGAGGGTAGTTGGAAAATAGCCATTATGCTTCAAAGCATTAATGGTAAACCTAATTTAAAAATGAAAAGGATTATAACTAAGGAATTTTCCTTCATTTTACATTTAACTTTTGTATTTAGAGATTATTTTATTACTTCACATTATTTGTGTGTCCCATCTACGTGCAATGTGAAAGAGTGATTACAGTGAATTCTTCACAAATTTTTAGCTTCAATTGTGTGTAACCCTCTAGATTAATAGTAAGTGTTATTTTAAATCCTTATGTTGCATTATTTAAGATGGGTTTGAAGGTATTTAAAGGGTGTTTTTAGTGAAGGATTTGTTCAAATTTAAATTATTACACTAAAGAGTTAGGAAAAAATGATGGCATTGTCAACATCTGTGAAGAGCAATATTTTCTCCATCTTGGATGGAATCAAAGATAAAAATGTTTAGGGGTTAAATATTTTGTCCCTATTAAATGTTTTCCAGTGGACATACCTTTTTCCAATAGTTTCCAACCTTGGTATGAGTTACATCTCTCATGTGAAAACATTCCCCTTGGTTGCCCCATACTCAGAACTACTTATTGCATATGCTCGAGTATATCAACCAGACACCAGGACTATCATTAATGGTAGTAAATCATTTGTTTTCTCTTTCAATCATATGGCCCTTAGCATCATGATCAATATTAATCCATAGCTTGAAAGTATTGCACTCTCCCTAGAGGAATGCTAGGATAATGCAAAGAAGAATGATAAAGTAATATGGGATATTATCAAGTCCTACTAGCTAGCCAAGAAAAGGAAAAAAGGTCTCTAGAATGTATAAAAGTCTAAAACTAGTAGAATTAAATGAATTACCCTAGTATGTCATCAACATGGATGCTATATTTATGGGATGCCCATTTTAGATAAATTTGAGCCCTAGATGTTCTTAATCTTAATCTACATGTTGAAACGATAGAAGAAGCTAGATTGGGCCACCATTTTATGTGATAAACTGCATAGGTAGATGATGCAAATTTAGGTTATAATATATTCAAAAGAGGCATTCAAAGGTAATTTTATATTTATTCATAACTTATATACATCTTAGTGCACAATAGAACATTCAAGGTGCTCACCAAAAATCACAGTTAGATGAGAATTTATGAGATTTATCCAGAAATCACTCTAGATGGTATCAAAAATAATCTTTTCAAGGTCTATAATTATTTATTTAATACCATGATGAGTGTCTTCTTTCCTCTAAGGAGCCTCAACAAAATTTCCCAAACAACTAGAAAAATAATTGACAAGTATGGCACCTCTTATATTCAATTTAGGGCATTTACCTACATCAAACTAAGTGGTTACTCAAGGTCTCCACACAAATTTATAAGACCCAAGTTTGGTAGTGATGGAGTTAAACCATCAGATGGTGTTCCCAAATGATATGAAAGCTACTAAGAAGGTGAATAATGCCTTCCAATTTTTGATTCAAACTGGATACTATGCATGCCATTAAATTACTAAGGCCAAAAGATTGGAGAAGGAAATGGGCCAGTATGTGATTAACAAGATGCCACCCAGGCCCAAATATGATATCAAATGACTAATAAACATATAAATCAATTTTATTATCCATCAATCATATTATGAAGACATTTGGTCAAATTCTACTATTGAGGAGGATATCAAAAAATTGGATTATATGAGGATGATAGTGCAAGAGGTTATTGCCTACAACATTGTTCTAATCCCCAAGGACATGGTGGATGATAAAGGACATTATCTATAGTACACAATGAATCTAATGTTGAATCCTAAGCCATCTCTCATCCAAATCTCACTATTAAGGAGAATGACTCTATTCTTTGGAGAGCCATAGGTATTATGAGGATAACCTTTAGGTGGATAAATTAACATGGGGTTAACCTTAGTTATTGTGACACCCCCACTCTTTGAGAGCCTAGATAGGTTTGGGAGATAAAAGGTTCCCTCCTAGAGTATAGTGGTGCTCTTTCAGGTCTACCACCAACAATGAAATGCAATAGGGAGACTAAGGTTGGTGACATTGATTTCACTAAGCCCATTGATGTGGAATCTATATCCACATCATAGTCTAAGGTTGGACTATCCTTCTCAAAGATAATAAGTTTGGTTGAAAATAGGTATAAGATTATTACTAGGTAGGTTACATTGGCCAGTGCCACCCCCATATCCATTTTGATAAAGGGAGCCCTAATAATACTATCCATTACAAAAACCATCCCAATGGCCAATCCAACTACTATTCCACCTACTCCACCAATGTAGCAACCAACAATTACCCCTCCTCCAAAGATATATTCAAGGAAGAGAAGAGGTGAGGAAGAAGGAGAGCCCAAGTAAAATATAATTAAGAGGGCTCTACAACCTCCAAGTGGATTTCTTATGAAGGAAGAGGTTATGTTTAAAGACCTACCTTCCAAAGAACTCCCTATTAAAAAGAAGGAGGACCAGTCCTCATATGCCCAAATATGTAGGTATATGAGTGATGATGAAGACTCAAATGAAGGTAGGCCTATTTACAAGGTGATGAAGAAGTAGGAGTTTTCACTCCTCTGCAAGTAATAACTATGTAAATAACTTCAAATGAAAGACCCTAGACCCCAATGAAGTCCCTAGTGATGGGTTTATTTGTATAAGAGGGTCCTTTAGAAGTGGAAAATATCGATAATGAGGAAGACATTTTAACCTCAAATGATCCTCTATCTTTTGATGATGTTGTAAAAGTTGGAGTAGATGTGGATATGCAAGCTTGTACCCCTCAATAAAAAGTAGTCTCATTAGATACAAAGACATTTATTGAAAATGTCATCACCCAACCACTAGGCTAAAGTGATCAGGGTGGATATGAAGAGTTGAATAAATCTAATGAAATATCCTAAGCATAACTAGATCAAGATGTTTAAGTTACCACCAATTATGAAGTGGTGGTTGAGAAGGGAGGATTACATGAAGCTATGGAGGTATCACAAAATGTCCCTTCCCTTTCAAAGGTGTCAAGTTTAGCACTAGAGGAGAAGGCAAGTTTAGAGGAAGGCAGGAGAGTAAGCCTATAAATGGGTACCCCCACCCATACTAAGATAAATGAATAACCAGAACAATCTAGTATATATGTTGAGGAGGATGATTCAATAAATGTTGCCTCAATTTAAGTACCTCAAAATCTCCTTCCTCACATCAAGGTTCATGATCCAGCCCATAATAAAGGTATAAAATCCATGATTGGTGAAGAGTTTCTTGAGGCAATAGGGAAATCACCATAGCCTCATCTATACCTAAATATTAGGTAAATAAAGAAGGTGAAGTGGTTTTGAAACCTTTTAGTCAGCCCATAGTATAAGGGAACTCCATTGAAAAATTGCTTGAGGAGTCTCACCAAGTTAGACCAGATTTTGGAGTGTTGGAGAAAATTGAGCCAAACCTGAAGGAAAAGCCAGAGCAGATAAAGAAGGTGGAAAGGATTTGAATATTTATGAAGAGTGATGAAGATAATGAGCCATTTATGTTTATTCTACATCCCATTCTTATGGCACTTCTAACATCAGGTACTCTAATGACATCACCTTTTCATGTCTCAAGGCATACATCAATGTCTAGTATGTCAATGAGAGTTTAGATTAGACCTCTTCTTTAGGTTAAATAATAGGTCCAAAAAAAGGAAATCATGAGAAAAATTTGGGATATCAATGTGGTAAAGATCGCTCAATCATATAAATCCAAGCCCCCCAAGAAGGCCAAGAAACACTCTTGAACTACATTCACTACTATGGGAAAGAGGAATATGGAGATAGTCATTCCTCCATAAGATGATCTAAGAAAGGATACTCCCCTTGAGGTTTACACTATCTATAGCTACAAAATAGGGTAGCCATCAAGGAATGATATAAAACATATCTCATAAGTTTTGGTGAGTATGGTGGCTTATAAAATGGACACATACAAATCCACTATGAAGGAATTGAAGGTAGAAAGCCAAGTTATGATCCAATACTTACAAAAGTTACTGAGTAAGCCTAAGGTAGTAACTCTAACTACTAGTGTTACTCTGAGTTCTCAGCCTAAGGTAGTAACTCTAACTACTAGTGTTACTCTGAGTTCTCTCCATATCTCATTTGAATCATTTGACTCTAGTCAGATCGATGATTTGAATACCAAAGGATAAGAAATAAAAAAGTGACAAGAAAACTTGGGAACTAAGGCTAAAGAAATAATCCACTCTGCATTTAAATGTTTGAATGACATAATTCAAAATAAAAGGGAATGTGATACTCAGATGGTTATCTATGAATCAGATATCAATAAGTGGGATGAAACCCAATGGAAGATATATAATGTCTATAAGATGAGCATAGATACTTTTATTGTGAAAAAAGATCATTTATCCAAATGATTAGAAAAGGCCAAAGGAATGTCAACTAGAAATCAAGCATCATCTGATGATGATCAAAGGCATAATATTTGATTTAAAATAAGAAGAGTAGTCCCTCAAGATGGTAAGAAAAGAGCTAGATGCTTCATTGAGAAAGATGATAAATCTTGATGGTGAAAATGATTTGGGGGAAGAGGTAGTATGCACTACTCTAAAAAACCTCATTAATACACCACAAGAGTCCTTTGATGTTGATAAGATAAAGAAATTAGTTTCGCTTGAGTAATTTTGTAACCATCATAAATAACTCATTAGATTAAAACTAACCATGATTTAGAATATTTCTATTTGGCTTGAGGAGTATAGAGTAAAATTTAAATACCAAGCAGGCCCAAACTAAGGGAATCTTGCCCCCATGATTGAATAATATACCATATATAAGAATATGTTGGTGAAGGATTCCATTATATAGATTGACTCTGGAATGTTATAAGATATTTCAATATTTTTTGAGACAACACCACTTCTCTATTCTTTTCTCTCCCTTCTTATTTTTCTCATTTCCCACTAGGAAACTATTATACTTTATTGATTATTGGCATGTCCATTTCAAAGTTAGTTTTTGTGTAATCATGTTCATGATAAAGGGACATTTTTGTTTATTATGCAAGAGGATAAAGGTTTGTTTTGTCCCTTAAAGGATTATTCTCCATGTAGATAACTAAAATTATTTTGCTGAAGTGGATGATCAATCTTGTCATCATCACAGGAGCACTGCATAGTTTGAGGAATCATGTTTGTTACAAAGTTTAATAGAATCTAGGCCCATGAAGGAATATTCCAACTAGATCAACTTTAGTAATATTCTATTATTAGCTCAATTATATAAGTAAAGTGGGTATGTCCCTTTACAAGGGTCAATTAAATTTTTGAGTCAAGAGCTTTAGCCTCATAGAGTTATCACTATGTAATATTTCTAGTGATAAATTGATTTTTGATGTAAAATCATTGGTAAGCTTTGAGAGCATTATACATGTCTCCCTTGTCATAAGATTTTATTGCATAGTATTAGCCTATTATGTTTTTAGAACATATTGTATTCAGTTTACACTCAACTAAAAAATAAAATCTATTCATGGTCTCCATTCTCTTCTTATTGTTGAAATACAATGCTCTATTTTACATGCTTAGTAGATTGGTAATCTAATATATTCATCTTTATGGTAGTTATTTAGATTTCATATCTAGAATGTAAAATCATTTCTACTTGGAGATTTGTGAATAGGGTGTTGATAGACTTTTTAAGGGTAGTCATAGGCTCACAGATTCAATTGGTAGGGGTTCTTAAAGGATACCACTTGTGTATGATTTCAATTTCAATTGTTTCATATTTTCATTACATTTGTTATTAAAGATGACATAGCATTTTAGTGTAATTTATTTGTGCTCATCTATTAACCTTCCACTTTAATTTCTATTAACTAATAATTTTATCCTACCCTATTTCGACCTACATATAGCATGCCCTTAGCATATCCAAAGTGTTATTTACCTGTGAATGCATAAATATTATATACTTAGCATATGTTTGAATTTTTTGCATTAAACATTAGCATTTCATTCTCTTATTAAACCATATATTATTAAATATTATTTAGAATAAAATTTACAATCATATTCATATCTATCTTTAGTATTTTTTATCTAGCCTAAAACATTTGATCATTCTATGTGACAACCCTTCCCAGGTGGATTAAGCAAGCCTGGTTGTGTTCTAGTCAAATTTATATTCCCTTGTGCCAATAATCCCCATGAAGATTTAATTATATAATCCTTTTATGTGAGTGAGCTACTCCTTAGGTCCCCTCACATTGGTTCAAGCAGAGCCAAAGTTAGCAAGGAATTGACCATACCCTTTGTAGGTTCCTCCTAGTCATTTTCTCCATTTGGTCCAGTCTTGATGTCAAACCATTACATAGCTACAATGAAATATTAAGTGGATTTTCCATCTTTTCTTTCCATTTATCTCAAGTGTGTAAGGCCAAGTGATAGAGGTGTACAACTACGAACCAACATGAAGCATTGAGTGTCTTAGGCTCTAGGTTACCTTCAAGAGAGGATAATCAGTAAGCTCTTGATCCATATTCATGGTTTATGATACAGGGTCCAAAATAATTACAAACAAACTTGACCCACTTTCTTTTCTCTATATTGGTGACATGTTGATTTTCCTTTAGGATCAAATTTCTAATGTTGAATTCTTACACTCTAAGATGTTTGTTATGGGAATGCTTGATGTGATCTTGGTAGACATGGAGATGGGTAAGGGATGATAAATGATGCTCATCAAGTAGCTCAAGCTAGGATAAGTAGTGCTAATGATAATCATCCTTAGAAATGATATCTTGCAAAGATATGCAAAGAGAAGGTATTTGGACTTTGAGAGGCAAGATAGCCTCTAATCCAAACACAAGAGAGAAGGGGGTAGCACTTTTTGGGGTTATAATGATAGTATGATATGCCCATAAGGTGAAGGGGATGTGAAAATTCCAATCTTGACCATATGCATTCACCATTTTAGTTATCATGTTGTTAAGAGTTTTATTAGAGGCCTTAGCCTATCCATTCACTTGAGGGTGATAGAGTGAAGAAAAGTGTCACTTAATGCTAAATGCATCACATAGACCCTAGAATTATTTTTTCTTAAAATATTTACCATTTTTGGTGATAATATTATGATGAACAATGAAGTGGAAAATGATGTGATGGTAGATAAAATTGATGATCTTCTCTACTTTGGTCGAGACTAGGGGAATAACATCTACCCATTTGGTAAAATATTCAGTCATAGTGATGATAGAATGGTGTCACTATGAGGAATGGGGGTTAATTTCACCAATAAGGTCTAGACCCCATTATGAAAAGGGCTATAAATTAGAAGAAACACAAATACTATGGTTAGGTGCATGATGCAAATTGTCATGTTGTAAACACTTAACACATTTTTTCACATAATAACAATAGACTTGGTTAAAGGTAGGCTAGTAATATATAAGGGGAAGGATGCATTTATTCGTAATGAATCCACTAAAGTGCCACCACAATTTCCATCATACATTTCCTTGATAGCGTGAGAGGCTTCATGACTATGTAGGCAATAGAAGAGGAGGCCATCAAAGTTGTGTTTATAAAGAATTCCTCCCATAATGGTATAAAGTGAGGTACTCTAGATAAATTCTCTTCAATAATTCATGGAAAGGCTAGAAGGAATGATGGTAGGGTTGAGGTAGTCGAAGGTCTGCTAATACCAAAGATCAGGTTGGGTCTCTTCCACATTGAAAATGGTAGGAAAATCTAGTTTGACATAGGAAAGTTGGGTATGTCTATGGATAATGATATATAGGTTAGAGTTAGAGGGTCCAAATGAGATATGAGAGGCAAGGAATCCATGGTATTAGGTAACATATTGGTAGATCGTGGGGTCAACTAGATGTGTTAGTTTTCAAATGATGCTAAGAATTAATCAACTAGTTATTTGTACTATTATAAACCATCATTCTTACACTAGTAAGAGCCATTGATTTAATTAAACATAAGTTGGGAGTCACCAAATATGTTGATTATTTTGACTCCCAAGGCTAAGGCAGTCTAAAGGTCTTTGACTAGGGATTCATACTCAACCATATTATTGGTACATTGAAAATCAAGCTTAAAGGACAAAGGAAGAGGTTCACCATCAAAGCAGATAAGGATGATACCCACTCCCCCATTGCATTGACACTTTGATCCATTAAATAACAAGGTGAATTAATATGTGAAGTTTTCTTGAGAGAGGGTCATGATGGACTCATTAGGGAACTCAAGAGGAGGAAGTTGATTGTCTACTAGGGGTGCTTTGACTAATTGGTCATCAATAACCTACACCTTAATTAAATTTTACTAAAGTAACTCAAGATAAAACTCTACTAAAATAATGAGCTTCTTGGACATACATTGCTTTTGGTATGGTTTGGAGTGCATGTACTTGAGTGGGTCAGTATTGATTATGACATAGGTTTTATGGTTAATAAGGTAGTGGTAAAGTTTGGTGGCCATGAAGGTTAAATATAAGCAAAGTTTGTTGATATGGTATATCAAGTCTCATACTCTAAAAACATGTGGCTAATTTAGTAGATGGATTTCCCTTTATGCTACTTATCTTGATGAGCAAGCATTACCCCTAGGGAGTGGTTGGTGGTAGAGATATAAAGGTAGAAAGGTTAGTTGTCCTTAGGAGGGGTGAGGACAAGTGAAGTCAAAAAGTAATTTTTTAGTGAATCAAAGTCCTTTTGATAATAATTATTCATCTTGAAATATACATCCTTCTTTATAAAGTGGTGGAAGGGTTGACATCAGTCTAAAAGCTGAGAAATAAAGTGATTAATGGATTGAATCTTCCCTTATAGACTATGGATTTGCTTAAGGTTGATGGGAGGAAGTATGTTAAGGATGGATTTGAACTTGGTAGTATCAAATTTGATTCCTCAAAGGGAGACAATAAAACCAAGGAGATTTCTTGATAAGACCCCAAAAATACACTTCTTGGGGTTTAGGTAGACATTGTAATGGAGAAGCTACTCAAAGATGATCTTAATAATAGCTAAATGGTCCTTTCAAAGTTTGAATTTTCTGAGAAGATCATCCACATAGTCCTCTACAATCTTGTGGATAATGTCATGGCATGTTGGTAAGTTTTACCAGTGTTATTTAATCTAAAAGGCATGACTCTATATAAAAATGTCCCCCATGGGGTAGTGAAGGAAGTCTTGTGTTGATATTAGAGGGCAATTAGGATCTGATTGTAACCCAAAAATCCATCTATGAAAGATAACATCTCATGGCCATCTATAAGATCAACTAGTTGGTTGATGCTCAATAGAAGAAAGTCATCTTTGGGGTAAGCAAGGTTGAGCTCATGAAAGTCCACACAAATGCATAGTCCCCCTATATATTTAGTGATAGGTATGACATGTGATACCCATTGGGGATAGTCAGTGGGTTGAATGAAATTGATAGATAGAAGTTATTGAAGCTCCTCTTTAATAAGAAGGGCTACGTGAGTGTGCATGTATCAAATTTTCTATTTGATGGAATTGGTGTCATGGTGGGTGACTATGTTATGGGTGGCAATGGTAGGGTCAATTCTAGGCATGTCACTATAAGATCAAGAAAATGCTATGATGCAGTCTTGGAGGAAAGAGGTAAAGTCCCAAAGTTCTTCAAAATTTAGTAATTGGCCAATTTTGATGATGCAAGGGTTATCCAAAGTTCCCAAGATGATGTCCATGGTGGATTTGTTTAACATGGTTGAAGTCTCTAGAGGAAGGGAATTATGGATGGACAAATTTGGGGCACCAAAGTATGTGAAAATGGAATCATCATCCTAGTATTGAACAATGTTAATGGTAGGAGAGTCATCTCCTATCATCTCAAGATGGGTTAAAGGTATGGTTATGATTTCCCCCTCCTTTTGATAAGTTAGGGGTCTAAGGCTAATCATGTTGATGGAAAAAAATTTAGGTGGGATGATGTCATCATCTTACATATAAGTGATGGAGAGGTTGGTGAGGAAGGGGTGTCTTCCTTAATAATGGCGATGATAGGTGGTTTGGTTTTTTTATTGGTAGGTAGGATGAAACTAAGGCCATGTTTCTCATGAGGTTTTCTAGTTTTAATAAAATCAACTCATGTGGGCCATGATCATATCATCGAAGACTAAATCCTTTTCAATCACCCTATGGAAGTATGTCTTGACAAAGCTCAGTTTATATAGGTAGGAAATACTAGCAATAAATTTTTGAGGTGAAAGAGAGGTTGTGGAAGTACCAATGGGTTTGTCAAGTCCCCTATAGAAAAAATGGGTTTGACAATGGGGAGGTCCAAAAATAATAATGGTTTTGACATTAGGGTCATACATAGGTTGGTGGGAAAGTTTCTCATACTCTTGGGGAGTAGGAAAAGCATCAAGGGAAAGGAGGTGATATGCCCTCAGTTAAATACATTGGAATGTGGATTCCAAGGGGTTTGAGGTAAGGATCTGATTATAAGGGATGGATGATCTAGTGGATGCCTCATTGGTAGAGGTCAGTTGGGATTCCTCTTTCATGGTGGAGGTCTTATCCTTGGTTAAAGAGGGTATGCTAGATGGGGCTAGGAGGATGTCATTGGGTTAGTAGGTCAAGTTAAATGTTGAGAAGGAACTTGGGTCAGTTTAGATGGTGATGACCTAGCCTTCATTCTCAAATTTAATGCAATGATGAAGGGTATAAGGGATGTAACTCATTGAGTGTATCCAAGGTCATCCTAGAAAAATAGTTTATTAGAATTCACCTTCCACTATATAAAATATCTCAGGGAGTGTACGAGGTCCTACATTGATATGAAGGATATCCATTACCTAGGTAGTGGTCATGGTAACATTAAAATATTGAAGGATAGTTGAGGTTTTGAACATGACATTTTATGAGAGGTTGAGTTAGTTATAGACATCATATTAGATGATATTAATATTATATCCCCCATAAATCATGACCCATTTGATGCAGGTTTCAGTGATGTAAGTAGTAATAAAGGGGAATCTAGGTCATCTAGATAGATAGAAAGTATTTTTGAATCCTTAAAGGTAACAAATCTAGAAATTTAGAGAGCATTAACAAAGGTTGCCAGAGGTTGAGGGTCTTCATGTTAGACCTCTATCGATTGCAATCATTCAATCATTTTTTGGTGATGGTGAGGTGATGTAGTAATCAACTCATATAAGCTCATCTTCACCAAGGTTTGGTAAAGCTATTTGAGCACTACTTTTCTGATGGAATCAAAAGGGTTGGATTAGGAGGCACTTAAGATAGATACCTTATGTTTGGGTGAAGGTGATGATGTTTGAGTAGGGTTTGGTTGGGAGGTAGAATATGGGTATCTCCATGGGATGGACAATTTGACCTTTCCCTTATCCTTCTATTGTGTTCTTATTACCAAATGGATGGTATGGATAAAGGGGGGAATTGGGGTATGAGTGTTATTTGGTTCTTTGTCACTCTGAGGTGAGAATGGAATAATAAGTAGGTTTTGGCTAGTGGTTATTTGTTATTGGGTTGGTAATAGGCCCATAAGTGGTGCATATATTAAGATATTGTCCTCATTATAGAGATGATGGATAATGGTTTGGATAGATTTTTAGTTTTCCATGTCATGGCCTAGTGTCTTATGATAAGAGCACACCTGGTAGTCATTATACTAAATATTTTAGATTATATTTTGAAAAGGGAAGGAGAAGAAACTAAATATGGGTATGCTTGAAAAACTTGTTTGATTGTGCACACAGTTGAATTAGAATATTATGAATAACTCTTCTTTGGATTGCGAGGATGACCTACAAATAAGATAGCAGTAAATAAAATGGTTGGTTAGGTAGATAGTTGAGTGAATTGCCTAGTGCTAGATATATCTCAAAAACAAGAGTTTCCTCGAGGGATATCAATCCACACATTTTAAATAATTAATTTTATAAACATAATATAAAGTAATTGCATCAATAATCAAAAGCTACTAAATTGAACACAATAAATGCTTGATAAATAAATAGACTAGAAATGACTAATATAGTGATAAATAAGTCAATACTAGTGCTAAATGGCCTAGGTCTATTTTAAAAAATTATGTAGGGGTCTGTGAACTGGTAGGGACATATAAAACTATATTTGGTTAGGGGTAAGAGGATGAAAATAAATTGTTTTTATTTCTACCACATTAACCATTAGTGGTTGAGGTGATATTGGTGGTTAATGTGAACATCGATGATCAAGTTGACCATCGATAGTTGGATAGACCATCAGTGGTTGGGACAATCATTGATAATTACTATTTGTAGGTCTGGGTTGACAAATATTTAGATTGATGAGATCACAAGTCTATATTCTAGGAGATGGGTTGGTACTAGGCTGAGCATGAAAGGCAAATAAAGTAATTGGAAACTAAAAAACAAATACTTATCTTGTAGAAGGCTGATTGGGTGGGTGTTTGAGGTGGTTGAATCATTGTTGGAGTCTGATGTGATTTTGGTAGAGTAACTATACTTGACACTTTGGTGGAGTGTCAATGATAAGTTGTCTCTCTAACAGGATGGTTGGATCACTAGATTGTTGATGACAATTGACCTATAAAACAAAGAAACTCTAGATGCACATGATCTTGATAACAATTGTAGATGGATTTCACCTCCTTATTCCTCTCTTATTATAGGAAAGGCAAAAGTGTTACAAAAATATGTTAACTAGGTATTCTAATTATAAATTATGCATGTAATAGCTCACACATGGATTTAGATGAGTTATATTTAGAAAATCAAGGTATGTGGCTCACATGTTGTTGGTTAAGGAAGTGCACCCTAACCATCAATGGTTAAGGTGACCATT
Source organism: Torreya grandis (assembly GCA_037957365.1). NCBI lineage: Eukaryota > Viridiplantae > Streptophyta > Pinopsida > Cupressales > Taxaceae > Torreya > Torreya grandis. The sequence continues at coordinate 2,394,246 of JARHVA010001732.1, forward strand.
GGTAGTCATCCTGACCATTGATGGTTATAGATGAAGGGAAAAAGTAGGTAAAAGGGTAGGTTAGATCAGCTGAGCAAACTGACCATGGGTTAGGCTCGATTAGGGGTTGAATGGTGGAATGGTACCTTAGGGGTCCTAAAGTGGTCTAGGGGAATTTTGACATTTAGAATCATGGTACATGGATTTTTGATGTCTATAGGATGGTACCAACATAAAAAGGAGAGTAATGATTTACATAAGGGTATGTGCTTATAAAAAAGTGTCAAGGAAAATTTTGAGGATACATTTATTTATATAATTAGTTATAAAGATAAAATAAAATATTTTTAGTGACTATGATGTAGTAAATGATTAACACAAATAAAAAAACTAGTTAAGTGTTATTGCTTTAAATTTTTCTTGATCAATTATAAAAATAGTAAGTGTAATCAATCTCTCTTTTACATTAAAATTTGTAAGGTTAATGTACTATTTTTAACAATTCATGGGTAGTAGGAGATCATTTCCATCAAGGTATTTCAATCTAAATGTATTCTACCCCAACCATTCATATATTTCATATGGGCCAATCCAGATTGGATCAAACTTGGAATGTTTCCCCTTATTCTCATATTATTTATCCCATAATAGGACTAGGTCTAATATTCTAGAGGATTTGACTAGTGCCCTCTTATCAAACCATATTTTGATAATTACATGATGCCTATTGAAGTTTTGCATAACTTCCTCTTGGGAATATTCTAATTGGACAATATCTAATAACCTCAAGTCTACCCTTTCATTATTCTCCATGTATTATTTTAAAAATTGGTAAGTAGGTAATTTGAAGGTAATTTGGAAGATATGATCTTGTACTTACACCAATAATAATGAAAAGATTTTTAAATTCTATTTTTACTGAGTGTGATCAGCATATAGACCATATTTCAATAATGAATACTAGTCCCTAGGCTTATTTTTTGATGATTTATTTGTTGTATTGGTCAGGTTCTTATTAGTTATTTCAACCATACTATTCCCTTATGCGTATTAGCTTGATGATAACCCTAATTTAATGATATTCATAATCCCATTTAATGAGCTTGATTATCTTTGATGCAGGTGCATTATCGTAGGATAGTGAAGATGGGGTGCCAAATTATGTGGTTATGTTTTCCTCAAGGAATTTGATGACTTCATTAGTTGTGTTATTCTTAGTTACCACTACTTATATCCATATATTTCAATAGTTATTAGTTTTTAGTATGAACTTATGACCAGCTGATGAGTTTGGGTTGATGATTCCAATGAAGTCAAGTCCCCATTAAGCATAAGGATGTTCTTCTATCACTAACTAAAGGGGCATTATTATGTGAAATCCATTCTTAGTGAGGGTATGACAGTCATGGAATGTGTGAACATGAGCATGGGCATATTTGAAGATAGTGGGCCAATAATACATAGTTCATAAAATGTTGTTATTAGTTATAATCCCTGAAGGGAGGCCACTACCTAGTTTCTCATTGGAACTAGTCATGGATCATCTTGCTTATTATTTTGATAAAAATATGAGATAGATGCCTTCATAATTATTTTTTCACAACACTCATTTATTTAGTATATAGTGTGTCTCCTTGAGCCTAAGGTATATTTTATGGATTTAGCTTAGTCTTGGAGGAGGATTCACATAAAATATATAGTTTATAATTGTATAATACTAGTCTTGATGAACTATTTTTGACTAGTCTAATTACACCATAATAATCATTGGGTCAATCATAGTGATCAACTAGGTGAGGCCCTAACCTAAAAATAACTTAGCTTGTTTGATCTAAAGATCATATTATTAGATCTTGGCCATTCACCAACCTTTGAATTCTCCTAATTCATTGTTCTCCAACATTAGCTTTATAAATAGGTCTAAGATGATAACATGCACCTTATTTATGATAATGTAGTGCTTAAACTTATTCACATCCTTGACTAGGGTATAGCATGCTTATCCAAGTAAGAATATCTCAGATCTTCATCCTTTAAATTCATACTCATGAAATTGATTGATTGTTATTCTCCATCCAGATTCTAAGTTGTCACTATAACTATGGTAGGTTTAGTAGAGGTATAAATATTTGGTGTAATCAAGGATTATCATCATAGGTTCTTACATTTTGGAATATCTGACATCCTAGAATTCCTTATTTTCTATGGGATTTAATTTTAATTTCACCTCCTATTTTAACATTGCATTCAAAGGTTTAAATTTTTTTATAAAAATGGAAATAAACTTGTGCACAAAGTTAATTTTACCAAATAAATATTTGACTTCTTTTTTATTATTAGAGAGAGGTAACCTAGAGATAACATTATCATGTTTAGGGTCAATAGAGATAACTTATTTTGTGATGATGTGATCGATAAGCTTACCTTTGATAATAATGAACATGCTCTTTTTTGGGTTTAGTGATATACCATACCTTCTACATCTATAAAATATCCTCTACAGGTGGTGAGTGTGAGCAAACCTACATTTGAGAAAATATTTGAGTTACCCATGTAAATAACAATGCATTTACCTATTATAACTTCAAAATCGAAGGTCAAGTCCCTTTTAAAGGTGGATCCCACATTGATGAGGCCAAATGTCATTAGTTTTTAAGTAAAGGTGCCCCACTTAGTTATGAAGGTAGTTTTGGATCAATCTTCTAGGTTGGATAAAACTTGATTATATCCAAAGAATACATCTAGGAAGGACATCATTTGAGATCCACTTAACATCTATATTACCTCATCAATGGAGGGTAGAGGGTAGTTATCTTTATCAGAATCCCAATTCATATTTCTAAAATCCACATACAGTCTAATTTACCCATTCGTATTACATACATGCACAAAGTTAGTTACCCATGTGGAGTGATGAATTGGGAAGATGATCCCAGTTGAAAGGATCTTGTGAACTTCCTTGTGAATAAGTGGCTCTAATATTGGGTTCATAGGCTAATACCTCTATCTAAAATGTTTTTTGCTTTGCTTGAGTGGGATAGTGTGTGTGATAACACTTGGGTCAAACACCTTGACATATCCATAGGCCTAGGAAATGGCATTTTAGTATTGTAGTAGTAACATTTTAAGTTGTTCCATCTTAGAAGGGGTACAATCTAGGATAATATGAATGTCTCAAGGTGGTTTGATGACCCTAGATTGATAGTTTTGGACCTCTAATCTAAGTATAGTGGTTTATTTGGTTTTTGTATGGACCTATCTAGGTCAAATATCCTTACAAGGGAGATCATCCCCTTTGGGACTTAAATTTCTTTTATGTTCATAATGTCATCCTAGTCATAGCCTACATCTCCCAGATCATCCATTTTGGCCTCATTTATGACTTGAGCTTGGAATACTCCAATACTATTGAAGAATTCCTAAATGTGTTGGTCATAATCAAAGACCTTAAAGTTTATAATATTATCTAAGACTAAGGAACATGGGATAAATTCACCAAAAAATTTCCATAATCCTATGTCATCCATGGGAGTTATGTTCATAGTAACAATTGCTAATGAATCATCCACCTAGATTTTTTTTATCTACGAATGGGGATGACATTGAAAGCAACATACATTTATATTAGATCCCATGCCCTATGTTTATACTTCCTTAAATAGGATAAATTAAATTAGGATTTAATATTAATTGGTTTACTATTAGTTCAGAATCCCTAAATACTTGTAGTTCTTTGACCCTTTTCTTCAATGCAAATACAACCCTAAGATCAAGGCTTCATATTATACTAGGTTATTGGTACAAGGAAATTGTAGCTTATAAGTATCTAAAATTTGCTTCCATTGTGGGTTAACCAATAGGATTCCTAACGTATAAAATTGCTTTGAATGGCCCCCATCAAAGCACAAGGACCACATACCTAGTAATTTAACATATTTATTAGCTTAGTTTACAACATATTATGTGGACAAAGTATAGAAACATATGTAAAAGGATACTAGTTTTACTCCTTCATTGACTACATTGTATTATGTGATCATATGTTTCTTCTTAGGTTCATTATCAACATATTTCTAGTTGGATACTCATCTCTAAGGTAGCTACATATGTGAGAAGTTAGCAACCATGTATTCAAGGTCTTAGACTAGTATCTACTCAGTAACATTTTGTAGGATTATGGGATATCCACTAATTAAATGTCTATAAACTATTAGAACCTTGGCATAGATTCTAATTTCATATGCATATTTAATATCTCACCCACTACTTTCACCTTAGACTTGTCAAACTATAAAATTATCCTATTTGACTTAATAGGTGTTAACCCTAATTTGTGATAAATATTGATAAGAATGAAATTTGTACAAGATCCTAAGTCAACTAGATATTTATGAAGATTCTTCCCAAATAAGCTAACAATAAAGAGTATGGGTGGAAGCTTAGCCTTAATCGTTTGTATCAAAACATTTTTGTGCATGGGCTTGGGCTTGGTTTGAATTGATTTTTCCATGAGGGACATTAGGAGGATATCTCTTTTTTTATCAATCTAGGCAAGCTCATGTAAAGTTATGTTTTCCTTGATCTTATTCATTTCTTCAACTATGTTATACCTAATCTTTTTAGTGATAAGATGGATCTCTTTAGGTGGATTGGCATCATTAGCCTTTGGATGTGTATTATTATTTTAGGCTCATGGATCAGTAGGGGTTGCACCATTGTTAGGAGGAGTGGACATGGTAAGAGTTGTTATTGCATCTAGTTCATAATACCATAGTTGGTCATTTGGAATTAATAGAAACCATGAACCTCATTAGTGGCCTTTTTTGGTTCATCATCCTTTTGGATATGGAAATTTAAATATTCTAACACCATGGTAGTACTTGGGGGTATTAAATCATTAGGGGTATTTGTCTGATTTTTGACATTAAGATGATCTAAGACCACCTCATATTATTCAATTTCTCTCTATAAGTATCAAATTCACTACAAAATTCAATGTAGTATAACTCCCCATGTTGAGCCATGTTGTGCACATGACACTAGTATGGCAAGACCAACTCATAAATGGTTATCTTACGAAATTTTCTAGTCAAGGGATCTAGTTGGTTATTGGATCATTTTTAGGGATGATTTTATCTTTGATAAGTGAATTTCCTAGTTGAAATATTGCCACATTTATTTTAAATTTGTCTTTAGGGGCCCAATAATTCATTACTAATTTTATATACCATGAACTATGTAACATCCAACTTATTCTTTGTAGATTCTAGGGGCACACTTTGGACATTATTCATAGCATGCACCATTGTTTGATTTTATTATTGATGTGATATTCCATTATTAACTAGGATAAATAAGTCTAATTTATAGTTAAGAGTAGCATGCATCATGGGAAGTTGATTTTTCAGTAGCATGGGCTGTGGCATAGGTACATTATGGTTAGTGTCAAAGAGGGGATTTAAAGTAGGTAGATTTAGAAACACATTTGGGATGATTGGTGTTAATAGACCTTGAGGGTTGAGCTACCTATATAATTTAATGGTCTAAACATAATCTAGGTAAAAATATACCACTAAAGGATCTCTACATAAGAACATAACACTCTAAATATGTAGAACATTTTTATACATTTTAAGGGATAATTTGGCATTTAGTTTATACAACATAGTGATCTAGCTATATATCTTTTAGAACTAAGAATAAAAGTTCCTGATGGGCTCATTTGGTTCTTTATTTATTTATGAAAATGCTTTTTACACCATACTTGGGTCAATGAATTACCCAAAATTAATGAAGAACATATTATTGAATTGATCCAATATCATAATGAAACTTTTAGGCAAATTAAAGAACTAAACATATGTCATATCCATTAAAGTGAATGGGAAAATCCTAAAGTAAATGTATTCATGTTCAACATTTAGAATCCTAATATCAGTTTTGTATGAGTTTACATGCAATTTAGTCTATCCCCCACAGTTGGTGTAAATATTTGAAGGTACCTTTCTAGGTTCCTAGGTAGGTCATGGACAACTCTAGGATTGTCAATGGTAAACCTAACTAACCATGCCATAGGTACAACCATATGTGGAGGTTGGTTACGGGTTGATTGAGAGGATGAGATAGTAGGTGAGACTAATGGTCTCGATCTTACTCTATTAATTCTAGTTATCCTATAAAATTATAAAGGAGATAATATATGTCATCTAGTACCTGCTTGGTATCTAGTGATCTACATAGTAGGCTCTAGGTTATCCAACAGATTAAATATTTTTAATTAGTGATATAGGGTACCCTCCTTATAGATCCATATATTATCATTCCCAAAATCAAGTTCTAAGAGGAACCTATGAGATTAGGTGCCTAGAAGAGACTTAGGTGAGAATTAGGGGACTTACATCCTCTTGTTTGAGGATTGTTGCTAAAATAATCCAATGAATGAGTTGTAGGTATTAGTTTCCATTAAATACCATGATTAGAATATATATGCAAGAGATAAAATGTTACCAACAAAGGATCAATACCAAAATGATTACAATAGATTAAAATATGAGATCTATTTTGTTTAATTTCACAATCTATAAAAGGGGAAAAAGTTACTTGAGATCAAAAAAACCATAAAAGGAGAGAGATGGTAAGTTAGAAAAGGGATATTTTTATATGAATGGAAATATCAATGCTTATAAAATTGATAACATTCTCAACTACAATTGTACCACTGTATGCTAAGTTTCACAATGCCTTGGGATATAATCACATAGGGAAAGACTCTAAGGTGGAGTAAATGATTAATTCATTAATGTATTTTATGAATAACTATGAACATGTCTATAGTTAATCACATATGGATCTTAAAAAAACTCAAACAAAGTGAATATCATCAAAGAACTTAGCTAGAATAGCTAAAGCTCATAATAATTAATACATAAACTCTACATAAAAACATGATTATCTTCTAACATTAGTATTTATCCATTTAGATAAAAGAGAAAGTGGAATAATTCATGAAACCAAACATATTTAAACATAAAAACCAAATTCACATAAATCTAATTATGTTTGTTTATAATAGATTTGAACCTTTCAAAATATTACATAACAATATATATATATATATAGAAATGAAATGGTAACTGTCTCTTAACAACACAAGTTTCCACTCTAGGCCATCATGACCTAAAATGGTTGAAATAGAATTATACCCAAAAATATTTTTAAACCCCATAATAAACATAACAAAATTCTTAGGACCCACTAAGAGAGAATCAATATGAGGTTGGATTTGTGCTACTTCCCAATTATGTGGGACATGCCTCCTCATCTGCTAGTGTGAATGCCACCAAGTTAAACTCCTAAGCCAATTTATCCAGGTTCATAGGAAACTTCCAAAATATTACCTTAGACTAAAATAATAACTACTTGTGGACATGGAGTAGGGCCTATAGGAAAAAATTAACCTCATATACTTGGATAATGTGAGCTATTGATTGGGTTGTTATCTCTAGAATCAATTTAGCCTTAGTGTAGACACCAAAATAGTGTCAACCCCCCCTTGGTCCCTTTCTAACTTCAACATGCCTAACCTATACTTTATTAATTTAAAATACTTATTTTAAATTAATCATCCCCCGTAAACACCTCACCTTGGATTCCTAGATCTTAGACCATTTATCACCCTATGACTAATCATAATTACCTAAGACCTATTTCAACTCCCCCACTAATTCTCATGCCTATTAAACCCACCTTTGGACCATTCAGCAATGACAACTAAACTTGGTAGATGGAGGAATGGGCAAAAGGCTAAAAATAGCCTTTTTACCCATTTTCTAGCTGCCAACATCGATTTCTTAAAAACTAAATTCTAATCTCAGCCGCACCCCCAAATGTGAATTCTCTTGCCCCCGAGATCTGACTTCTCTTGCTCCTCGACTCTTTGCATATCAAAGGTAGGCTTTAGGACAAGGCATTAGCATTATATCATCACTCTCCAAGCTAAGAAACTCTGTAGAATTTACTCCACACCAGATTGAAATGTTGCATGAGGTCTCCTACATCAGCCATAATGGAACAAGTCTTCTACACTTCTGGTTCTCCACCAAGAGCTAAGTATTCTTTTGGTTTATATTTTAGTATTTTTAAAATGCATTGGTAATTAGTCCATTGGCTATTTCTAAGTAATGTTGAGACAACCTGACTTTCTTCCTAGAGAGGTTGAAAAGCCTTCCTCTCATTCTTATTCTCTTTCCACCCCTGTCCTCTACCTTAGCCCTTTTCTAGACCATATTCACTACCCTAGACAAACCATTAAACTCTCAGACTCCTTCCAGACTCTTTTGTTGACCACATACTTTCCCTAAAACCCATCCAAGGCCCATTTCCCCTAATTACATCAACATCAAGGCCCATTTCCCCTACCGACATCGACAGCCTAACTGATGTTGGCAACATTGACCAACCGGCAATGGCAGACTAACCGGCATCAGTGACTGTGAGAGGTAGATTGTAGGAATCAGGTATGCATTATCTATTTCTCTTCTTTAGCCTTTCATCATTTCTCTTTCTAGCAACACTCTTCTGTCAAATAAGTGGACTGTCATCCCTCAAAGAAGTCTTTGCACTTCTAGGATCGAGCTTTGCTTGGCAGTCCACCATATATCTATCTAACATTTTCTTTGTTTGAGTCTTTTTTATCTATAGGTGTCATCCTCCATAGCCAAAGAGGAGCTCCTATAATGTCTGGATATGGTGCGCAACTTCATCTGGGTATCATCTAACCCCTGACCATTAATCTTTAGTTTCTTATTTCTTCTGAATGTAAGAAGCAAAAAAATGAGTTAGAAACATTCTGGCACACCTAGTGGGACCCTGGAGTTTTCCTTGGGTTCATTTCTTCTAAAAAGTCAAACTTTCATATAGGTGCATTAGGAAAATTTCTCTTCTTGCATCCTTTTTCTATCTCTTTATCTCGGAAAGAAATCATAAGCACAAGTTAAAAAGAACTTCTTTCTTTTTCTTCTTGTCAATCTTTCCCTACATCTTAGAGTAGTGAAATTCATACTCTTAACCTCTTCTCAATTGTTTGCATCCAAACAAAACATTTCAATTTTGGGTTAAAAATCTATTTCATTTCATTTCTTCTTGAATGCATATTTATCCCTCTCACTTAGTAATTAAAATGCATTATGAATAAATCATAGTGCACATATGTTACACAACCTGACCACAAACACAATCAAACACCTAAACATACTTGAGACAAGGCCTGTCTAGGATTTCATCACCTAGTGGATACTTTACCCTTCCTAGTAATCCTACTTGGACTTCACTACCAAGGGGAGAACCCACTCTGTTCTCTGGCAGAGTATAAACTCTAGGGGAAGTAAATATTGGCTAAGTAACCCAGCTTGACTCTGGGCTCGTGAAGTGAGGGGAGCAAGCCCCTAGCACCAAGCCACATACAAAACCTAACACAAAATTTTGAGCACCAAAACATAACCCGAAACCAACCTTAGACTGTGTCTTTTAGGACCCGTTCTAAAAGCCCAATTCCCAAGCACACTCTTTTAAGGCACAAGCCAACACAACTCTAAAATTTATTCTTAAGAATTTAATGTTTAGAGATTACTTACCATCATCTATTTTTTTATTTTTATCTAGTTTTTTGAGCTGGTAAGGATGCATTATTCTAAGCTCCAAAAACAACTCAGAACTTTCTTCTTTCTTCCAAAAACTTTTAGTTTTTTGAGTTTCTAGAAATACACAGTAATCGACATCAGTTTTTCCACCGACATTGGCAACTGATCATCACCGACATCGGCTATCTGACTGACATCGGCAACTTACTTCACCAACATCAATTTTTCTACTGACATCGGTCACTGTCAAAAAATTTCTTCTCAAACAGCAAGCTAAAAACCTAACCTTTTTGCTGTTAAAAACAAATTATGGTTTTTTTAGGCTGAAACATACAATTTTTAGAACCTGAATCTATTTTGCCTTGGATGGTTTTGACACATAGTCAAACCAAAACTCTTGTTGACCATGCAAGGCAAAAACCACTCCTGCCTTTGCCTTCTATATCAAGTCCCCAAATGGAGTATAATTTAGAAATTGAACGTACTCCTATCTAACCAACCCCAACTCAACCCCCTATTGTTCCTAAAGGGGACCAAGACTTTGAAAGGTTCCTTGACCTCAATGTTAAGGCTCTTCAGCACTATCTCGTGAGAAGTCAAACAAGAGATCCTTTAGGCAACCCAGTTTATGGGATGCCAACTTCCTTATTTGAAATGGCAACCATATCAACAGCCTTCGTAACCCAACCCATGGTCACCCAGGCCATTGCCTCAACTAACAACCCGACCATGACCAATATTTAAAGTGTGGCCTCTCCTTCTATTTTTGGACCTACCTCCATTGGGGTTTCTATATCCCTTTAACCACAAACCATTCAACAAAGTTTGACACATTTTGAGAACTTCATTCTCTCTACCCCACCCACTCTTGCACCCATACACACAAGAGTGACTACCTATCCTTCAACTGGTTTTACTGCCATTCAACCACCTTTGGCAGCACCTAGTCAATTTGTGCCCTCCAAATTTGTGGCACAAGCCCCCTTGACCTCAACATCAATCCCCATGATGAACTACCAATATGTTGCACCTATAAAAATGCAACCAAGTACATCATATGACCCTCCTAACTCCTTCCAAGTACCTTACAACCTAGGGGGTGCCCCATCTACCAATCTGTCAGCTGATTTGATTAAGATGCTGATGGATAAGATGTCCAACATTGAGACATCTATTTCCAGTTCAAGCAATGTTCTTTCATATGAACAAGTCTGCAATGAACCCATTCACCCTTCGGTCCCTATTCAACCATATCCTAGCTAGTGGGAACTCCCAAAATTTACTCATTTTCAGAGTAAAGAGGACCCACAACAACATTTATGAGCATTTAGACACGCTTGCTACCTTATAGCACACGATGATGCATTATTACTTCACACATTTCCCATGTCACTTTTTGGTGCCGCCCTTGATTGGTATAGTTCTATTACCAGTCACTCTCTTTTTACCTTTACTCAACTCACCCAATTATTCCTTGACCACTTTTCAATCAACATCACCAAAAAGTTCTCCATTACAGACCTATATTCTATTAAACAATTCGACGATGAGTCAATCACTGACTTCATTGCCTATTGGAGAGGTTTGATTAACCAACTCTCCTTTTCCTTACCTCAACTTGAGCTCATTAAGCTCTTCTCTAGAGCATGTGCCAAACACATCTCATCTACTTTGTGGGTTCAAACATTCTGTACATCTGACGAAGCTTTCACCATGGCCAAGAAGCTTGAACTCCACGCTGTCGAAGAGGATAGAGTCAAATTATGTAGTAAAAATAACAACACAAAATCCGATGACCATTCTTCTTCCAGACCTTCTTCTTCCAACTCCAAGTCTAAGGGGTTGGCAAATGCTATGGTCGTTAGATCATCATCTACCACAACTAACCAAACTAACCCCTCTACATCACAATACTTCACAAGAAAATTCCAACAACGGAATATACAGTGTCAATACACTCCAATAGGAGAATCATATGCTTTCGTGTTGGATAAACTAGTCAAGCAGGGGGTCCTCAATCTCCCTCAAATTTTACCACCTCAATTTGACCCCTCAAAAGCCATCCCTACATGGTATAGGGAAAATGACTTTTGTAATTATCATCGTGTCAAAGGTCATGACATAGACAACTGTAAAACCTTTAAAAACATTGTCCAAGACATGCTAGACAAAGGGGATCTTGTTTTGGATAACCCAAATGTGTTGGCTAACCACAACATAGATATCTTTAGAACCATTCCCTAACCATCCTCTAAATCAGAATAACATTCAGACCATAGCTGATGACCTTCAAGATAATAATATACGCATGATCGACATGGTTTCTAACCAACCTCTCCCACAGTCTGAAGAGGTTAATCAACCTATTTCTCCACCACAAGTAGAAGAGCCTCCTTCTCCTATTTGTCCATCATAGGTAGAAGATCCTCCTTCTCCTATTTGTCCACTATAGGTAGAAGATCTTTCTTCTACTATTAGTCCTTCATCCACTCTTTCACACATAGGAGAGTCTCCTTTAACTTCTCCCATATTGGAGGATGCCTTGATGGCACCAACACTGGCAGCCTCACCCTCATCCTTCTTATCATCAATGGGGGATCATACCTTCCCCACTACTCAACCACACGTAGAAGCCATGAACATCCCTACACTCTATCCAACTAAAGAGCTACAATCTCCAATCCCTTCTCCACTGAGAGAGGAACTCACCACTTGACCTACTTCAGTCGAAGAAGATCCAGTGAAGGTAGATTTGAACCTCACCCTACACAATAGTGGTCCTTACACCAAACTAAATAAGGCCACTAAACCACGTCAAAGAACTTCTCCCCCACTATCACCATTGCCCTCTATTTTGGGCCCACACCTGTCTACCTTAATAGGAGTGTTCCCTACTCCAATACTTAACAAAAACAAATCACCTCTATTACTATCTTTACCTAGAAAAAACATACCTCCTCCAAAACATCCAACACCTCTCACAACAAAAGTGCCATCTACGCGTGTGGCCACACCACCAAACTAAAATATGGTATGAAAAACTTCTCCAACAACTCCTAAATAGAAGTTATCGACCACTACTACAATAAAACATGCATACCCATTAGCATGTTCCTATGATTTGATGTTACACTAATTATTGCAGTCTTCTAGCATCAGTCTCTCACCTCTTAAACCATATCAACCTCTCAGACCAAAACCATCTTGGTTCGATGACACTCAAATCTGTGCGTATCATCACACACCTAGACATGACACTGAGTGTTGTTGTGCTCTTAAAGCTATCATTCATCAACACCTACAAAAGGGCACCCCTTTCATTAAGGATCTTTTTGACCACCCTTCCAATAAACCACTGACACCATCCCATGCATCTCAAACATCCTCACCTAAATTAGGATCTCAATGCAAGACTATGGTCCCTCTACCACCTTTAACCCCATTATTCGAAATCAACACCATCAATGTGGCCACCAGGTCACAAACCATGAAGGATAGAGGAAAAGAGAAGATTTCTATCCCTTAGACATATCCATTCATCAAGCCATCTCAACCACCAAAACCCAAGACTTCAATCTTGGGCACATCCCAACCAACTTCTTTAGGGTCAATTTGCGACCCCATGGTGAAACAACTTCACCAAACTCCTGTGAAGACATCTTTGTATGACCTAATACAAAGCTCTCTGCAACATTGTCATGCCTTAATCAAAGCCTTATAGGTAGTGGAGGTCCAACCTAAAGACCCCCAACCACTGACCACTTTAATCAAATCATTACCAACCATTGCCTCCATCACTGTCTGTGATTCTAAGATTCCAAACTATAATTTGGAAGATCAGGATCTCACCCTCTCAAACTAAGCCTATCAAGAAAAATCTTCATAGGATGCATCCTTACATTGCACTCCTTGTCAAAGAGGAGCTTCATCATCTTCTTCTCATCTCATTTATCCAACCCATTGATTATCTGCAATGGGTGTCAAACATTGTCCCTATTACAAAAGCAACTGGGGGAATTTGACTTTATATTAACTATCATGACCTCAACTAATCATCAACAAAACATCAACCAACCAAGCATCAACCAACACATGAATAATATGGAAAGAAGCAAAAGGAGAAAGTTTGCTCCTAGCTGACTTGGACCTTACATAACACACAAACATAGATCAGGGACTTATCGTCTGTCTTCTTTCAAAGGCTGGCCAGAACTTGAGCCCCTTTATGCCATACATCTTCGACCATTTTATTTTTAATCAATTAATCACTCACTTGATGTTTAATTTGAGCTCATCCCTTGAGCAACCCCCATCATCCTCACTCCTATTTCTTTCAAACCTTTTTTCCCTACAAACATTAGTCAACCCTTTTGTCAAGCATGAGTACTTTGTCCTACTAAAAGGGAAACCCTTAAACCTCTATAGTCTTGTCCATAACTAAAAGTCCAGTCAAAAACCACAAAAAGACATAAAATTGGGATGCCTATTCAAAGGTCATAAACTATAAATGTAGACTGCTCCCTCGAAGGATAGCTACATAATTGTTATAATTACTAGACTGCTCCCTTGAAGGACAGCTAAACATCCAAACATACAAAGTAGAATATAGACCACTCCCTCGAAGGATGGTTATCCTTAAATTTTGATACAAATAGCACTCTCTCAGAAGCTTCCCGCATTGATCAGCTTCACATATGACCACAAAACAAAACAACATCCCCACATAGACTTCTCGCATCGATTAGTCTACCCAAAAAAAAAAGTTGACTGACAAACTATTACGTCATGTACTTGTCTATAGTCATTCTCAGGGTCACCTATAAAAGGGGAAAAGTTATCCTTGCTAAAAAGGGTTATTCTATCCTCAAATCTCACCTAATCAAACCCATTACCCCAACATACTCAAAGGATTTTGAGCTCACTTAATGTCAAGTGATCAAAATACTTCTCTAACCCAATGGTCAACGACCTAATGCATGAACGGGGATTTTATTTGCAAAAACCTTATCTATGCTATCATTATGGTCCTTGTTAATGAAAGAGAAATGCACCTTTCACTTCTTATACATATTCATCATACAACCAAACCCAATCAAACTTGATGAAACCAAACCAAAACATTTTCAGACCACTAACATATCATACCCCATTCACACTAGTTTCTATGGAAACCAATACACATGGAAACTATCAACCAAAAACAATTTATGTCAAGCATACACCATCACCAATATGGAACTTGCTAAAGCATAAATATACTCATTTCATTTTTAGCATACACCATCACTAATATGGACAATTGTTAGGGATGAAAATCCACCCAACCAATGTTATAGAATACACCATCACACAATATGGAAAAGGCTATAACATCATCACTCATTTTATTTTTAGCATACACCATCACCAATATGGAAACTTGATAGGGAAGAAAAACCACATAACTTATGTTACAAAATACACCATCACATAATATGGAAAAGGCTATAACATCATCATACACTCATCATTTCAAGCATGTACCATCAGACATATGGGAAATGCTAAACCATTAACATGACCAAACCAACCTGTCAACCTCTTTACCCTCTTCTTCCCTTTTAGGGAGAACTACATTGGCCTAAGGCCCTTCAAATAGGGGATATGTAGGCAACACTCAATCGACATGGGGTCTTCTGAGGTTAGCTCGGCCATCCATTTACCCGTTCATCTCCCTAATGATGTCGGCCATTCATTTGTTTGCCTACCTAATGGACAAAATATTTCACCTTTAACCATGACTTAACCTAGTCAAAACTTAGTCCATAACCTCAACTTCTTCCTCCATTTTGGGGAGAACTACATTGGCCTGAGGCCCTTCAAATAAGGGCTATGTAGACAGCACTCAATTGATATGGGGTCTTCTAAGGTTAGCTTGGCCATTCCTTCATCCATCCATCTAATGGACCAACTATCTATACCAACCCAAAATCATGACCAAACAATTAGCCTTGACATTGAATGAGTTACCTAAACTTCTCATGGGGCACATTGGAGATCACATACATCTCCCTGACCACAACACACGCCACTTGAGATCATACCATATCTCAGCCTGACTCGACCAATGACCTTGGAGATCACGACTATCTCCTTAGACCACGACCACTTCCAAGACAACTTTGCCTTGGTTGTTTTGATTGCATATATGCTACCTCACAAATAGTTATCAAATTGTACATAACCCATATTGTGACCTTCACACATATTGTCAGATCACGCTCCAGTTGATCCTCAATATTTGTGACATTTTCATATTTTCCAGGAGCACTTCTTGAGCCTAGGATACTTGGAACACAATGACCATTGGAGCTACAGCTTTGATTCATTTAACCCAATCAGCCATGACTAAATGCTGGGGCCCAGTTATTTCAATTTTAGCACTCATTGACCTTTAACTGTGATAATTTGACCTATCTATCACGTGAAGCGGTATACACACAATCCCAACTATTGCAACATTCACACTCCAACTTCACCATACCCATCCACCACCTATCAAATCAACACCCGATATCAGGTCACCTTCCCTCGACTCCCGCTTTGAGGGGTAATACCTCATCCCATACTTGGGGCAACCTACACCTTATCCCATACTTGGGGCAACTTACTCCTATTTTTTTCTTGCAGTTCGTCAAGAACAACCAACAAGACAAAAAGGGGCAAATGTAGACACCAAAATAGTGTCAAGCCCCCCTTGGTCCCTTTTTAACTTCAACATGCCTAACCTATACTTTATTAATTTAAAATACTTATTTTAAATTAATCATCCCCCCTAGACACCTCACCTTGGATTCCTAGCTCTTAGACCATTTATCACCATATGACTAATCATAATTACCTAAGACATATTTCAACTCCCCCACTAATTCTCACACCTATTAAACCCGCCTTTGGACCATTCAGCAATGACAACCAAACTTGGCAGATGGAGGAACAGGTAAAAGGCTAAAAATAGCCTTTTTACCCATTCTCTAGCCATTGACGTTGATCAACAGTAGACCGATGCCAACAGTATCACTGACATCGGTTGCTTAAAAACTAAATTCTAACCTTGACCGCACCCCTGAATGCAAATTCTCTTACCCCCAGATCTGACTTCTCTTGCTCCTCGACTCTTTGCATATCAAAGGTAGGCTTTGGGATGAGGCATCAACATTCTATCATCACTCTCCAAGCTAAGAAACTCTATAGAATTCACTCCACACTAGATTGAAATGTTGCATGAGGTCTCCTACATCATCCATAATAGAACAAGTCTTCTACACTTCTGGTTCTCCACCAAGAGCTAAGTATTCTTCTATTTTATATTTTAGTATTTTTAAAATGCATTGGTAATTAGTCCATTGGCTATTTTTGAGTACTGTTGAGACAACTCGGCTTTCTTCCCAGAGAGGCTGAAAAGCCTTCCTCTCATTCTTATTCTCTTTCCACCCCTGTCCTCTACCTTAGCCCTTTTCTAGACCATATTCACTGCCTTACAACCCTACACAAACCATTAAACTCTCAGTCTCCTTCTAGAATCCTCTATCGACCATAGACTTTCCCTGAAACCCATCCAAGGCCCATTGCCCCTACCGATATCGGCATCAAGGCCCATTTCCCCTATTGACATTGGTAGCCTAACTGACATCAGCAACATTGACCAATTGGTGATAGCAGACTAACTGGCATCAGTGACTGTGAGAGGCAGATTATAAGAATCAGGTACGCGTTATCTATTTCTCTTCTTTAGCCTTTCATCATTTCTCTTTCTAGCAACACTCTTTTTTCAAATAAGTGGACTATCATCCCTCAAGGAAGTCTTTACACTTCTAGGACCGAGTTTTGCTTGGCAGTCCACCATATATCTATCTAACATTTTCTTTGTTTGAGTCTTTCTTATCTACAAGTGTCATCCTCCATAGCCAAAGAGGAGCTCCTACAACATCTGGATATGGTGCATAACTTCATCTGGGTATCATCTAACCCCTAACCATTAATATTTAGTTTCTTATTTCTTCTGAATGTAAAAAGCAAAAAAATGAGTTAGAAACACCTAGACCTATTGGATTTCACCACTCTCCTCCAGATGACTTAATAAAATTGGAGTAGGTAGACCTCAAATTCCTCTATCTAGGTGGAATAGGGTAGTGATGTTGACCTCTTTGAAATAGGTCAACATTCATTCCTTACTCTTATAAAAATGCCCAATCGATATTTGTACTATGGTTAACCACTCATAAATTTAGGTCCTTATACTCTTGACATAAGCTTGGTAGAGATTTAGGTCTAAAAGAGGAATAAACTTGAGCTCTTATAACATGCTCTTATAAAGTACCATTTTTATATTATTGCACTTGTCTATATAGGCTACCATCTCCAAGTATGCTTGAGTGCATTAAAGGTGTTCTTTACTTGTGGATAGGGATCTAGTCACCTATTTGAGAGCTATAACTAGTTGTGCAAGGGCTTCTTTGACTCATAAAATTATCTCATTAGGAAAGTTTTCCTCACCTATTATATGAATCACTCTAACTCACTCGTTCATGTCTTCCCTAAGATTCTTAGATAAGTCATTAGTAATTTGGAGCACTAATACAAAGTCTTCATCTAATTTATCCTCTCTATTAGGTATCCTCACTTTAATGAGTGAGAACAACCCTTGCTCAGTATCCACACCACTATGTCTCCTTATTGAGTGAAACTTTGCATAAGAACTCTCTTCATGCCCTTGGTTTCTCTATCAAACTACCATTGGACCTCTAAATCACCCTGAT
The DNA here is from genome assembly GCA_037957365.1 of Torreya grandis. Lineage (NCBI taxonomy): Eukaryota > Viridiplantae > Streptophyta > Pinopsida > Cupressales > Taxaceae > Torreya > Torreya grandis. The sequence continues at coordinate 2,412,661 of JARHVA010001732.1, forward strand.
ATACCATTTATGGTATTTCTATTTCTATAGGTGTTAGAATCCTATCCTAGCTTAAGCTTGTAGTAACTCCCAAGGTGGTGGAAGAGGATGAAATAAATATTGTAAAGGTAGAGGTAGATGGTAGAGGCATATGTGGAGAAGGAATATATAATTAATAGGGAAGGAAAGAAGGAAGGAGTGGAGGAAGGGTTGTATACACATAATTTTTTCAAATTTGTATCGATTATTGACACTTTATATCTTGTAGTAACCTATCGAGTCTCAATATCTATGAGTGCATGCCTTAAGGGGTACATCAAGAAAGGGGTGGGTAAACCATTAGTACTTTTCAAGATTGTTGTCCCTTTTTCCACTTGTTATCTACACACTTGTCTCCTAAAACCATTATCCCTAAGCTTTTTCTTCTCTATTGTACCTCTTATAGTATTTTACTACATTTTATTCTCTTATTCCCAACCTTAAGTCCCTTTTATCAATCAGCTATGTTAGGTCGACTGGGTTAACCCTATATAGTTTTGGATTATTTTCACCTTGGAATTAATTTGGCCTTTGGCTGAACTAGCTCATGACCTAGTGAATTATTGTTCAAAATTGTGTTAGGTCAACTAGGTCAACCTTATCGGCCATGATTTTTGGAAGGGTTTAGGGTCAAATCCACCTATATATACAAGTTCATTTCCATCATTTATTATGATAAGAATAAAAAGTAAGAGAGAATGAACATATGTTTATCGACCATTATACTTGAGAAGCAAAGCTTAGGGTTCCATACTTTCTTTGGAGATATGGATCTTGTCTTATGGAGAAGTCTTTTAGATGCATTGATAGGTTGTGTAGCCTAGATCTGATTTATCTTTTTTATCCTTACATACCACAACAAACTCTTGAAAAGCACCTTGGCCAAGGGAGAGATTGACACTCGATGGGTTCATCTTCAAAGGTAAGTATTACTAACTTTATTTATCTTTTATATGAGTAGATAGACATGAATCTGTACTTATCTTCCATGCATTAGGATTTTGTATACATTGATGTAAGTATATTTATTCTATGCATTTTTAGTTTTATTATCTCTAACCCCCACTTTGTACAACAATATTTGGTGAGCACTAAATTAGATTTACTTTACTTTTTATTAGTTTAGGTGAAATAACAAAACTCAAGACCCCCTTATGGTTATTGCATCATTGTGTCAAATTGGAGGCTTTAGAACCCTCCTTAGCATGGTGTTTTTTGGTAAGAGATCCCCTAATCAGGTCTAATTGATCCCCATGTTGGTTATGTTCATTTTAAACAAATGCATCTCCAATCAGAAGTGTATGGTATGATTTATATTCTTTAAGTTAGGATTGATTTTATAGACATGATGCATTTTTTATTCCATACATTCTGGTGAACCCAACATGAATCTAACCCTTGCAAGTTTTTATTCATTTATTTTATCATTTTATTTTTTATATATTTATGATTTTGGGTCGACTATATTAACATAGTACTAACTTATATGTATAGGTTTAACACAATCACATCAAAATGACTCTATTATATTTAGGCAAGTTTTTTAGAATTCTAATTCAGACTCCTAGGTCGACCCAATCAATCATGTATAGTTTTAAGCATCAAGTTTAACACACTAGGTTAACCTAGTTGACACAATTAGCAAAATTTACAAGTACAAATCAAGGCTATTTAATAGCAATATCATTCTTCTCTATATCCTCCAACCCACCAAGGTTCATTTATATCTTTCTTTTTCTTTTTTAGCATTTATTATACTTCTTTTTTTCACAATTTTTGGTCTTTAAAACTACCCCTATGCAGCCAACTAGGTCAACCCTATTGACATAGTTTTATATTCTATGTATAGTCTAACAAGTTAGGTCAACTTTGTCAATGTAGTTCACTTTTAGACTTTTTAATTTCATAGTATAGAGGTCCTATCAAGCCTATTCTATATTCTCTACATACACTATTGACTAAATCAACATTGTATTGTGTTTCAAAGTTAGAATTAACCCTTATAGCTAGTCATTATCTCACACTTTCATTTCTTCTTGCTTGCATGTTTAGAATAGATAACATAGTCTAAATAGGTGGTTTTCAATATACCATTTACTTTCACCATTTTCTCTTTTATGCACACACTACAAAATCATAAAATCTTAAAAAGGTATTTTAGTAATTGTCTACCCAAAACCTACCTACTTAAACTTCATCACCAAGGAGGAAGTTGATTTGGTTTTATGGCCAAGTATAAACACATGGTAAATGATATATATTTTATAATCACCCAAAAAACTTATTGTTATTATGTGTAAATTGAGGGGGTAGGTCCCAATACAAAGAATGTACCATTACCAATACAAATCCCTTTCATCCCAAACATCCTAAAACTATCCTTAGATTGATTTATAGTTCCTTGCTTATAGCCAACTTCCTATCACATCTAAAATCATACTCTAATAATATAAAAACATTTAGGTTGACCGCTTAATTATCTTTTAATATCCAAGTTGATTTCTTGGTCTTTGCTCAATTGTATTATTTATTTCAAAAAATTGGATTAGCCATCACTGGTGTAAGGTTTTGTTCTATGTGTCTCAATTGGATCAACCTCATTGATCTAATTGATTGGGTGTTTTTTTTCATTTATTTTTTTCTTAACTACTTGAAAAAAAATTCATGTCTCAGTACATAATCACTCATATCAACATAGTCTCTTATAAACTATCTATTTTTCCCTATATGTTGTGCTAGGTCAACCCAATCGACCCTATACGCTTTTTTAGCCTTTATTTGTTGTGCTAATTTGACCCAATAAACTCTATATAGTTTTTAGGCCTTTTTTTATATTAGGTTGACCTAATTGAATCTATACAATTTGTTTTAATTTCCTATTTTCCCATTTTTTCATCTCTCTCACCTTGTTTAATCATTCTCATTCATCATGAACTTTCTATTTGACTACAATACTAAGTTGAATTTAATAGACATGATGAGTTTTACCAACCTTCATAGAATCCCCCATAAGTAGAGTAGGGATCCTCTCTTAGATGAGAGTAATGTTAATATAGACACTCAAACAATGAACTATGATACCCCTCCTCATACCTATTCATAGCATAATCCTCTCTTCTCACTTGAAGATCAACCCAAATTAGAGTATACCCATAAAATGCTCTTCTTTATCTATGAATTTACTCAACATAGAGGAAAGGATATTTCTACCATTTACCATCTCATGATTAGTGGTCAAGCTGAAGAGCTTCATTCACCTTCTCCCACATTATAAAATAGATTCAAAGGTAATACCTTCTTTGATTCTCAGTCTCTTCCCTCTATTATGACCCCTTCTCATACTATGACCTCTTCTTTAACTTCTTCTACATCCATGCCTAGTATATCTACTAACATTGTAGGTTCTACATCTAGTGGACCTCTCCTAAGATCCACTCTACTTAATCATTCCACTAATGAATCATTTTCTACCCAAGGTAATCATGATTCTATTTATTTCTCTTCTCATCCCTTCCCTAGTCCATCTTTTTCCACACAAGTAAATTTTTCCACTAGTGCTTCACATTATAATAGTTCCTTTCAAGTTCCTATCAACACCAATAGTGGTACCCAAGCCACTCCTTCCAATGTAAATCAAAACCACCAATTCTTTTTAAAAACACTTAATCAAATGAATACTTTTCAATCTCATAATACAAATCAAATGATGAGAATGCAAAATCACCTTCTCCATATTTAAACTCATCCTCAACCAATGCCTTGGGGCATGCATAATAAAAATGTTCCCCCACCTCCTCTTTAATATTCCCATGGAAATCTCATCCCTCAACCTCATTTAGTCAACAAAACCATTAATTATATTAAAAATGATCCTATTACCACTCAAATTGCTAATATTGATATAAGAGGTATCACCCCTACCATTTCTTATAATGGATAAATTGATCTTACCCTTCATCCAAAAACATTTGGAAATATTTATAAATATTGGGTCAAATTAAACACTTTTGCTGCCACCAAGATCATATCCAAAACCCTCACAGGTGATGCTTTAGATTGGTAAAACCAACTTAAAACTCATTCTATTACTAGTTTGGAATATTTAGTAAATGCTCTAGTCCAAGAGTTCCAAATTAGTGGTTTTCCCAAAGATATTTTGGACCACTTTATAAATTGTAAACAACTTGAAAATGAAACTGCCCAAGATTTTTGATAAAAGGTGGAAAACATTACCTAATAAATATGAACATAACATGGCCGATGATAACCTTTTCCATTTTTTACCAATGATTTTTTTCCCCAAGTTATAATATCAGCTCTTCACTCTCTCTCCATGTAATTTAGAGGATACCATTAACCAAGCTAAACATTAATATTTCATTATGCATCAATTTTAGCCACCCAACCTTTTATGGGCCCTTGCATCTTACTTAAGAACAAAAATTATAATACTACCAATTATGGTATCATAGACTCTTATGATACCATTCACACTATTTAAGCTATCATTCCTAATCAATCTTCAAAACCAACTCCCCCTTCCCAAAAATTCACCAATAATCATTTATCTTCACCTAATAGCATCAATGTTCACAAACCCTTATCCTTAACTAAATTATTAAAACATCTACCTAGGCTTCTTCCACGAGAACTTGATCCCACTCATCCTATGAAATCCTGATATGATCCCAACATGTTTTGTTGGTTTCATGCTAGTTGGGGTCATTCTCATGATACCCATAGGCATGTTCATAATTTAGCAATGGATTTTATTTTTGGTCCTAATTTTGATCATGACTCTATCATTAAAAAACATCAACAAGCTTATGACATTTATTTTAAGGCTCATGAAACACATACTAAATCTTAAGCCTTAAATCAAGCTAATGTTCATTTGGCTATCTACAAAGACCCTATTCCTAATCACCATCCTAATTAAAATACCCTAGACAAGCCCACCCCTTCCACCAATAATGTAAAAAGTCTTGTTGACCCTACTCCTGAAGAGAATGTGGTTAAAATGACTAATATGCAGATGATGGTTTCTTTTATTAACCCTCAACCTATCTACACTCATTTATTATCTTGCACATTTCATGTTATCTAGTATTCTTCTCTAACTCATTTAAATGAGTTCGGGAAAGATGACCTTATATTCTTGATGAACCAATTCCAGCTCCTCCCTTGGATAAAACTTCCCATTCTATTTCTACTCTCCCTTCATCTTCTTTACCTAACACTCATGATAATCAAGATTATATTAACACTTCTTCTACCAATTCTCAACACCAACCTAAACCAACTACTTCATATTTACAAACTTGTTATAAACCTTCTCTTTCTCATTGTAGACACCAAAATCGTGTCGACTCCCCTGGTCATTCCCTGTCTTATTCTTCTTCGCTTATTTAACCCTTGTCGATCACTTGTTCCACCAACCTTGACCCTGGCAGTATGTAACAATGAGCAGAGAACTAAAAGCTAGACTCTGTCCTCATTGTGCATCTGTCGACGATGGTCTTTACCTGGCTGATGTCGCCGACATCGGTCACTTATCAGCCGACGTCGGCAATCCTGCCGATGTCGATCACCATCCCATTATCCGTTATCAGTTACCATTCGGTTCCCGATTGGTTTCCCGAAACGGTTATCGGTCTGTCTCTTGAAATCGTCCCCAGGCCTTCATCAGAATCAACCCGATCATTCAATCTGCTCTCCAATTTTTGACATTTACAGACTCTCTGAACTCTAGCATCGATCAACTCTAGCATCCACCAACTCTAGCGTTCGTTTCACTCCGGCACTGCACAGACAACCTCAACTATGGCTTTCATCATGGCTTTTGACAGGTAAGTATTTTTTGTGTTTATTTTCATTTTCTTTCTGATTATTAGTTATTCATTATTTCTATCATCCTAAATCTTCTCCCTTCTTTACATCCTTGTTCATACCCCCAAACTCGACCAAAAACCTGACCTTACTCTGTCTAAACCTTATTTTAATTCTATTAGACCCCGTCCCGACTCTGTCTAAAACCTTGTCCCGACCCTGTCAAGACCTTCTGCAACTCGCCCAGACTCTGTCTAGAACCTGCCCCGACCGATGCCGGTCACTTCCCCGACCGATGACGGTACTTCAACCGACGTCGGCACCTTCCCAGACCGACGCCAGCACCATAGAGACCGACGCCGGTGACTGTGCAGAACAGTGCCGCTTATCAGGTACACATTTTAATTTTCTATCATTTATTTCTATCATTTTATCTTTTATTATCTACTTGCATCCAATATTCTACTTTTTTATTAGTGGGTTGATATCCTTCTAGGGAGTCTTCATACTTCCGGGATCAGGCGTTCGCCTGACAACCCACCATATCTTTGACTAACATCTTTCCGTGTTTTAGTCTCTTTTTTGCAGGTGTCATTCCTCCACAGCCAAAGAGGAGAATCTTCCAACGTCTGATTTCGGTGTGCACAACTTTATCAGGTACTTCTAGCCTTGACCATTTTCTTTCAGTTTCTTATTTCTTCTTTGAATGTAGAAAGCAATTTTGCATAGAAACACTCATCAACATAAATTCTAATGTACTTTGGCTCCTCCTTCCAAGAACCTCATTAATCATTATGCACCTATTTATAGAAACCTTCTTATGGGTTTGATGAGTGGGATACCATCATGGAACTCACTAAAATCCCATACCAAATTCCATTTCTTGAGATATGAGGACATCTCCACTCATCAAAACTATCTCATGCAACTATTGTTCAAAATAAACATCCCTCATCCTCCCCTAGTAGGATGTGAAGCAAACTTATCTAGATCTAAAGTTAGCATATTGCAACAATGTGAAGAGATGTCCATTCATGTTGATGAAACAATGGACACTTTTATTTCCTTAAAATTTCCCATCATTTCTATGATTCTTGATGAAATTGTACTATGTGTATGATCCTCCTCTATTCATTAGTGTCCAAATAGGCAATATCCAAGTCAAACATGCATTTATTGATGAGGGTTCCATTACCTGTGTTTCCTCTCTCAATTTCATCAAAACCCTTAGATATTCTAAATGAAATCCAAAATACACATGAAACACATGCCAAGGATATGATAGAAGGAAAATACCTCCTTTAGTTTGTGTGTGGATTCTCATTACCATCCCACCTATCACTGTTCATGTGAAGGTGATGATATTTAACTTTACTTTACCTTAAAACATCTTGTTTAGTAGGTCGTGGACTCACCATATGAGAGAAATTGATTCTTATACTTACCAATGCATTAAATTCCCTCACAATAGAGCCATATATAAGATTCAAGGTGACACTAACCTTTGGAGTTTTAAACAATTCCAAGATCATGGTTTCTTCAAGATTCCTACTCTTAAACCATTGCTTAGTGTTCCATTTTGTGAGTCTCAATAATTCAATTTTCCCATAAATTCCACTCAAGGTTATAATGGGCATCCTAACTCATTGGGGATATTCCCACTAACCTCTTAGATTCAAATGATTATGAGCCGTATGAGATCAACCTAAAGATTAAAATTTTTGGTCTCTCACCTCATATTATTTCTTAGTTTCTTGGTTCTTTACAACCTTATTATCACAAATCTCCCTGTGATGATATTCCCATTGTATTGAATAAGACTTGGAATTTTATTTATCACACTTCATCATATGACAAATTCATCCCTACATGCATCATTTATATCTAAACACCTTATTATGATGATCGTTACACCTTAGATGATCCATTCCTAGGTAGGCTTATGCAGGCCTGTGATGCTAAAATTATCTATTATCATCATTATTTGCTTTAGTATTTTAGTGATTCTTCCCATGTTACATTGTTTATAGTTCATAATTTTAGTATTTTTCCTCTTTATTATAGGGTATATATGGTGTTAACACCTCCAATTTTTTATGAACCTCATAGGAGCTTTCTCATGGATCATGTTATGACTGGGCCTTATCAATTTTATACATACCCTGATCCTTATAGCTTACTTACCCTAAGTTGCATGTGACCCTTCTTCAGCCTTTTTTAAATCCTAACCCTCCCTTAGTAGAACTTGCATTAGATCCCATTCCTACTCCTACTATAGTTGATCCCATTCTTGATCTTTCTATAGGTAAGCCTATTTCTACTCGTACTATCATTGAGTCTATCCCTAATTTTGATCCCATTTCTCCTTTTATTGAGCCTAATCTATTTCCTTCCCCACCATCACCTTCCATTGATGATGGTTTTATTCCTTTACCAAATATGGCTTTGTTGCCCACCAAATGGGCTGAGGAGCCTTCTCAATCTCTTTTAGCTTTTGTTACACCTCATCCTTTGAGTACTTATACAAAGCCTAATGAAAGGTGTATTTGTTTCTTATATGACATAAATAATCATTCATCCACACATTATCATAAACTACAATAATATATTTATACTTTACATCCTTTTACTTCCTATTATTTAGACAAGGCCATACCTCCCCCAAAGGTATTACCTAAGTATATGCCTAAGTATGGATAGGTATATTCTTGTTGGCACTAATGTGGAACCCATCACACTAATCATTGTTGCATCCTTCAATAACACCTTAAAGATCACCTTATAGCTATTCCCACAAGAAGGCTTCCCCTTCTTCTCCCATGGTTACACCTCTAGTGGTTCCATCCCCTCCTATGGTCCCTTCATCACCTTCTATTCATCCACTCATGAATCCTTCACCCATGGATATTCCCTCACCTATGGATCCTTTTCCACCTATGAGTTCCTTACCTATGGATCCTTCCCCATTGATGATTATTTCATCTCTCATAGAGTCCTTTCCCATGAATTTTTTGATCATCTCTTACTTGTTATCCCTTTTCAGCATTATCCATCCAACATTCCTACTTATTTTGTTGAGGAGATAAGACAAGAAGTATTTTCCCAATTTTTGCTTAAGATAGATGAGACATTAGCAACAATTTGTGTCTAGCTTCATAGAGACTTATTTGATGTTTTGGATAATGTGTGTGTATAAATATATTAGTATTTATGAACACATGCATGGTGTTCTTACATTTTCATTTTAGATTGGATGTGTGCTTGAATATTGTCTTTATCTATTTTTATATCATTTGACATTATGTCAAATTATTATTTATCTTACATGGTGACTTTAATTTCGCACTTTATATTGCATATAATGTCATTTACATTTGCTTATGAATGTTTTATTTATCATTGGTTTTTATTTGTCTTCTTGAGTTTCTTTCTTAAAAACTCCCTTGTTTTTCTTTTCCTTATTTGTTTGCTTTCTTATCTCTATTTTTTACAGTATATTGTCATTGCGACTTGGTTATACAAGCCTAGTTCCTTTTAGTTATTCCCTCTATACCATGTGATCAGTTAGAAAAAAATTAATCTCATTATATTCTCATTTTACCAGTCCACTTTGGATCTCCTTTATTCCCTTTATTATCTTTTTAATAAACTAAGCATATACATGGTTGAGATTTGAGATAGCACGTAGGTTAATTGTCAAACGTAACTATCATAGTTAGTCTTGTCTTTGATTACTTAGCTTCCTTTAGCCTAAGCCTATAGGTAATTCATTTTTATCACTCTATCTCTCATGTTTGGTCATTCCAAGTCTGTGTGGAGGAGGAATCTTAAAAATCCTTAAAAAAATTCAAAATACAAATCATTTAACAAAAGTCAATGATATAATAGGCAAAAACATTTAAAATTTCTTAAAAGTCAAATCACACTAAAAGACATGATTCAAATCACATCTCCTTTTTCTAGTTGAATATCAAATTCAATAGTTGTCCTCATGATAGAGTTGAGGTTCATTGGGGTATGGTAGGCCAATTATTTTATAAAAGGAGAATTAAAAAAAAAAATTAGTGCTACCTACGTTCTCACGTAAGTACCCAATCTTCATAGTGTATAGATGGCTCTGTAAGGGGTCATGATGAATAGGGAACACGTCATGGGAAGGTAGGTATATTTTAATTTTTCTTGTATTAATCTACCTTCATGAGTTGATCTTAGTATCATGCTTATTTTCTTATAAATCTTTGTGTCTATAGTGAACAAGTTTTCTCTATACATTGATGGTTACTAGTCACTTAGATCTTCTCAGGTCCTTAGTATGCCTCTTATCTCCTAAGGTATTTTCATAAGACACCTAAGTTATTATTTTTACATTCCCTTTTAATTATTTATATTCCTCATATTTCCTCTTGAGAAATATTATTTGATTCACTAATCACTCCCCTTGGGATTCTATTTGTGAGTTACATTGTAAGACCATGGATATGACCTAGCATTCCTCACAAATTACCATAAATTTAACATTACTATTACCAACATCTATTGTTACCATATTTTCACATTTATTCCACCTAATTGGTGTTTCCTTTATGATTTACGGTGTAAGACAATAGATAGGACCTAACATTCCTCACAAAAAATTTCAATAATCTAAGTCACAATCAAAATTACACATGTTAGGTATGAAATAATATGTTATTGATTATGAAGTTACATGTCATTGACATGCTTCCTAGATTGATTTAGTATTTTTTATGCTTACTTTATTTCTCTTTCACTTTTATCTTCTTATTTTCTGATTTCATGTAAAAATACAACCATTTCTTGAAGCCAATTTTGTTTTTCTTTTATACTTCCCAACATGATTTAGTATGATTGAATGACTTAATTGATTTTTTTTAATACAATTTTGTTCTTTCACATACTTTCCACTTTATTACATTATTTTCATACTTAACAATGTGATTTAGTGTGATTTTACTTGTTTTAATTTGGTGCTAATATTTTATTTGGTTTAAACATAATTTTTTTACCATCTTGTTTTACCACTCTTTGGTTCTTTATCTAAGTCTTTTTCTTTTTGTTACACATTTCCCAACCTAAAATAGTGTGTAGTGCATTTTTTATTGATTATATTTTACTAAGTCCTTTTTTCTTGTTTCTTTTTAACCATGCATGTGGTCTACATAATGATAGAAAAGAAACCATAACTCATATGTTTCCCATAGCATATAAAAAAAATATATAAATACATGCACTAGAAACAAATATATCTAAGAAACAACAACCAGAACCATAATGACAACATATATAATCAACATCCAAATACAAAAATGAGACATCTCTATATATATCATAAGTTTTAATAGAAAAATACAACCATATACAAAGCTCCAGTTTTATGGTTGGGCCCCATCATGCCTATCTCATGGCCTATCCATGCTACCTATAGATGTCTCAATCTGACCCCTCTAAACAAAATGTTATAAAGAGGATATCTAAGATCTTAGTGCGGATACCTACCCATATAGATGAGACACCTGAGCCTGCACCTGTGCTAACTAAGCCAGGGTCACTAGATGTTTTTCCCTTTCTTTCTCTTATACCTATGTCATATGGTCCAAGGTTATTACATGTGTCATTCTCTCTTAGACCCATGCCTATCCCATATGTGTCATGATCACTAGATGCATGGATTTCTCCTCAGCTAGGGCTTGTCATGCACGTGCCTCTCTTACACTCACCTTTGCTAGTGGATGCATCCCCTCTTTATTCACTCATAACTACCTCATATCCTCTCTAGATAATCTAAACCAACTTGCCTGAGCTAGAGCAGATGGTATTCTAAGATCATATAGTGTAGCAAGGTTGTACAACATTAAATCCTCATCTAGGATATCATGGAGTGGTCCCCTTATTAGGGACCCCCATATGGTATACTCATCCTCCACCACACCTAAAAAAACCAAACTAGATATATATTATATCACTAATATATCTCAAAATCTATCACTAGTCTATCTCAAAATAAATTAAAGCAAAATTTAACCATCTCTTATTACCTATCTGTGTGTGAGCCCCTACCATCTCACCATTTATACAACCATTGAGAATGATTTTTCCATTTGCATGGCCTTTAAAAACCTCATCTATAGGTTGCTACCTAAAAAAAAATCTTAGAGTCATTACTCATGCCCATCTATGCCTATGCCTATATGATCTCTCTATCATTCAACTCTATTCTGGCCTACTTGCTAGGTTATCTAAGATAGTGATAGTCTCTACTCTCTCTTACTCCTATTACCTCCATTAACACCATATCTATGGTGGTCACTTCTCCTCTTATTATAGAGATGGTATTGCTACCTTTGGTATGCCTACCTTCGCATCCATATCCTCCCACTCTACTACATATCATGCTCGACCAGTTCATGGTCTCTTAGGATGTGGCCTGAACATCATCCTAGTAACTAGTGGCCCCATTCCTCCCCTCCCCCATGGATCTCACATAATCTAGGCCCAAAATGTGGGCATCACTATAGGTTTCAATGGGTCAGGCAATCACATCTATCTTAGTAATTGTGCCACTAAATATGGATCCATCTACCAGGTATAGTGCCTTATTACCTCTATCCATGCCAAAGTTGGTACAACTATGTCCCAACTAGGCCATATTATAATAATGTGCCCATACAATTCCCATTTAATATCTTCCCATCTCATCATCCATACCATTGGCACATGGGGCATTATTTGTGCTACCTGATCCTATCTCCATATTTGAACCCAAGGTAACCTATCATCGATGGCATGGGGTAACATAGCCAACTGATACATGGGGAATCTCTCATATATTTATTCCATCAGTAATATAATCATTCCTACTAACTTTTACCCTCTAGATAACACTTTATACATGTCATGCATGAGCTATACATAGATGACAGATCTAAAGTCATATAACACCCATCCTTCAATATCAGCTTACTCAAGGTTATCACAAATAGTGGTACCTTTTCATCTGAATTATGACATAACACTTGTGTTATGAAAAGTCCTATCATATCCTTATAGATATATAGAATCTATGATGTATATACATTGAACATATTTACCCTCAATCTAGGGTGTATCATATCTGAGTTTGTTGCCCATATGACTAAAGCTGTCATCTTTTTCTCACTATCAGGTATTCTTATGACTATGGGTGTCCCTAATATGGTTATTCTTAGGATGGCATGCACATCCTCTAGGTTTATACCCACCTATATGGTATCCCCCTCCACCTCCTACCTAAAGGTGTTAGTTAATCATTCCCATCATTCTAGGAACATGACTAGTAAATATGAACTAAGTGGTATCCTACACGTGTTTGTGATGCCTCCTAAGCCTAAAGAAATCAATCTAGCTCTATCCTCTATAGACAATCACTCTAATAAGATAGGAAGCCATGATGCATCCACCAAATAACAAAATCTCAAATGTACCTATAACTAGGAAAGAATAAAAGATGTATTAGATCCTCCATGTCATTTATAATCAAAATACATTCTTTTCACATTTTTAAATAAAAACAAGCCTAATTTCTTTCATCTAGTTATTTTTAATCAATTCCACCTATTTCTAGCCTACTCAGCCCTTTTATCCCTTACTTAATCATTTTGGGCCCTTTTAGTACTCTTTTGGCCTTTTGCATGCATTTCTATATTATTCTAGTCCTTTGGTCAAACATTAGTTGACCAAAATTTCCCTATTTTGACTTGATTGTATTAAAAATCTAAGTCAACCCCTCTATTTTTCCCCTCTTAGTGTTGAGTTGTCACAATGACTTTTTATACTAGGTCAACAATATAGAAAATAAATTTTGTCAGTATATACCTACTAGGTCGATAATATGAATTTTGAAATTTTTTAGCCTACTAGGTCGACCTAGTTGTTTTTCTCTTTTGACCCCTTACATTTTGCAAAATAAATGCCTTCTGGAAATTATTTCCACAAACCCTTCCAACCCATTTCCCTAAATGGTTTTTCCTACCCTTATCATCTAATTTGGGTTCATTATGATGTCTATAAATGATTTATATTACAAATTTCTAAAAATCCACTTAAACTCAATAAAATATTAAAAAACTAGATTAAGATTCTTAGTTGCTTACATTTAGTGCACCTACTACTGCCTCTGGAGGTCCCACTCATCTATCCTATCATCTCCTTTCCATCCTAACTCATTTAGTCTCTTAGAGCTCTTTTTCTCTCCTTTACAAGTCAAAAATAACAAATGACTTTCATTTCAATCTATTTAAAATCACTTTTCAAAAATCTTAATCTTTCAAATCTTTTCTGTCAGATTCCTTGTTTTTCCTATATCTTTGTTTTTACTCATCCATTTTACAAATCATAAAATGTTCTAGAATCATGATGATGTATAGAATATTTTCCAATAATATATTCCTATCTTCCAATTTTTTTGATTTTTGGCTATTTTTTGCACTAACTTCTACAGGTTTGTCTGATGTTCTTTACATTTGCACAGCTTCATTTCTCTTGTAGTCTACTTATTTATATACAACACTAAGGTAAGTAAAGGTATGTGTTTTTCAATTTTATCCTTTCATTTATCTTATTTTCTCCTTACTACATCTTAATTAGCATCAATGTTATATTTTATCATGTTTTATTCTTGAAGTACCATCCCATATTGCACTCACATGACATGTGATGAGCTTCAAGTGGGGCATATGTATACACATAATAATTTCAAACTTTTATCTATTACTAACATTTTGTATCTTGAAAAAACTTATCGAGTCTTAATCTCTCTGAGTGTATACCTTAAGGGTTACACTGAGAAAGGGGTGGGAATACCATTGGTGTTTTGTAGGATTATTTTCCCTTTTTCCACTTGGTATCTACACACTTGTCTCCCAAAAACATTATCCCTAAGCTTGTTCTTCTCTATTTTACCTCTTCCAGTATTTTTATACATTTTATCCTCATATTCCTTACCTTAAGTCCCTTTTATCATTCAATTTTGCTAGGTCAATTGGGTCGACCCTATAAAGTTTCAAGTTATTTTCACTTAGGAATTAGTTTGGCATTTGGCTGACCTAGCTCACGACCTACTAAATTATTATCTAAAATTATGATAGGTTGACTAGGTTAAACCCATCAACCAATATTTTTGGAAGGTTTTAGGGTCAAATACGCCTATATATACAAGTTCATTTCCATCATTTATTATGAGAATAAGAAGTAATATTGAATGAACATCTACTTATTGACCATTCTACTTGATAAGCAAAGCTTAGGGTTGTATACTTTATTTGGAGATATGGATCTTGTCTGATGGAAAAGTCTTTTTGATGAATTGATAGTTTGTGTAGCCTAAAATTGATTTGTATTTTTTATCCTTACATACCATAACAAACTCTTTCAAAACACCTTGGTAAAGGGAGATATTGAGGCTCGATGCGTTCGTCTTCAAAGGTAAGTATTCCTAGCTTTGTTTTTTCTTTGTAAGAGTAGATAGATATTCATTTGTACTTCTCTTCAATGCATTAATATTTTATATACATTGACATGAGTATGTGTCTTCTATTCATGTTTATTTTTATTATTTATAACCCCCACTTTGTGACTGTTGATGATTTAAAATTGTGCTCAATTCTAATCAACAACAATGGGAAGTTTCAAGATGTGGGACTTGCGACTTGAAACAACCTCTAGATTTTAAAGAAGCTAGTTCTTCTCTATATTAAGTAGATACTGGGAAAAGGGATATGAATTTAAATCAAAAACACAAATGCAAGAAAGGAAATCTAATCTATGGTGATGTACCTGAATGTAATTCAACCTTAATCCTGAGCATAGTGAGACTATATGTAGGATTCATTTACATTTAAGAGCAAACAAGTGCATGATCAATGTAAAAGATGGAAAAAATAGAAATAGAGGCTCACAACATAGACTACTTTTGTTGTGATACAAAAAATGTCAACAAAGGCATAAGGTTCAATCTTATTATTTGAATTTTCCAGTCATATAAGAGATGTAAAAACATGTACAGTTATATAAACTTTTCAACTCAAGAAAATGAGACAAAAGCAAATGACATTCCTAATCATAGCTCTAGAAAGTCTACAGCCTAGACTACTTTTACAAATGACACAAAAAATACCAACAAAGGCATAGGATTCAATCTTCTCATTAATTATCCAGTCACATAAGAGGCACAAAAACATGCACAATTACATAAACCTTCTAACCTGAGAAGATAGAACAAAAGCAAATGATATTACTAGTCACAGCTCTAGAAAGTATAAACTCTTTACAATAAATCACTCTAAAAATTCTCCCTGATCCCCCCTCCTAGTGATCTCTACACCCTTATTTATAGCCTTGGATTCACTTCAGATTGTCTGCTTGTTCTCAATCTAATGGCTCAACTGAAATCTAACTGAACTGGAAGTGTCTAACAGAAGATATTTTATAGATTGTGAAATGCTTCATCTTCTGGCAATTCATTCACTGAAATAGATTACAGGATGCTCCATTCTCTTAAATGTTACGTAACACTTAGCCAATTTCTTGAAAACCTTCTTATTACTTTAGGAGACACTAGAAGATAACACTTGGCATGTTCCACATCACCTATCAAAGACACACGACACTTTCCGCATAACTTATACTCTTTTGTGTCTTTGCTCAAGAGTGTTCTACCTTTAACACTTGTCACAATCTGCTTCTTTGAAACTTCAATAGCTTAAAATAAAATAAGACCCACAACATTTCTTACCTGAGTAACTTTAAAAGGGACATAGGGACATGTGCCAATCTCCACTGCTTCATTAAAGGACTCATGGCAATCTCCACTTTACTTATCTTGGGTTACGTGGTGATCTCCACTACTTTTAGCTACCCTTTTAGAAACCTATAGAAGATGACACATGGCGGTCTCCACTTTACTTTGTTTATACCATAGAAATAATTGGGTCTCATTTCACATTTACATGGATAGCAACACTTGGCAGCTTCCACTTACTTAATAAAAAAACTTAAGACCCACCAGGGTCTTTGTTATATCAATGAAGCAAAATTGAAGATAATTCAGATCACAACACATGGTGGCTTCTACTCTCCTTTGCTGGGGTACATGGCATCTTCCATCACTTTTAGAAAATCAAAATTGAGACCTTTCGCGAATGCCACTTGGTGCTTTCTGCTTTATCCTGATACTTAGCTTGTTAAAACCTTTTGTTGAAAAGAGATGAAACATGGGTGCCAATATGAGACTACAGATGATGACACTTGGCACATTCCACTGAGTCACTATGAGATACATGGCACATTCTGACCAACTCATAGAAAATATGAAAGATTCCTTAAATGATGACACTTGTCAACTTCCACTTGATTCTAACACTTAGATAAAAATGAATCAAAAAGGAAAATAGAACTCGTGATCTATTCAAAACTCTACCATCTTAGACCAAAGTATGTGGGACAAAATTTCGTAGCACGTGATTGAAAAATAAAATGAAATGTAGAGTAAATTTTTACTCTAAAGTTATTGGTGACCCCAAGGAATTTTAAGCCTGCTAAAAAAGAAACCACAACTCCCGCTAGATCAAAATTTCAAAATCACAGCTTTAACAATGTTGTTTGGTAGGTGGACCACTCATCATCAGATAATCCTTGCTTACTCTACAATTCATTGAAGGCTAAATCAAGGTTAATAATATCCTTGTGTGAAAAATGTTGCAAAATTTGAACCATAGCCTTTAATTTTAATTTGAGCTAGGAAATAAGATTCAAGATAGCTTCTACTTCATGGACTGATGAATCATCCCTTAGATTCTGGAAAACTGTTTGATCTTTTTATTTGGCCAATATCAAAGGTTTGATTTATTCTACCATCAGCATGGTATTGTCATCAAGAAATGGAGAAGGAAAACCTAATTTTACTAGATCTTCAACATGCTACTTCATTTCATTGACTCCTTCCTTCATGACATCTAGAATCTCTCTGCAACTGGTGGCTACAGAATTGCAATTGAGAACCTCATTTACTCGCTTGGTAGCAACCATTATGTCATTGATTCCTATTGTTGACAATGTTGCATCTATTGCATCATAGAGATTTTGTAGCAATGTTTGTGAGTCCATTACTCTCTCAAAGACTGTAGCCAGAGTATTTACAACTGAACTCTCCACCTTTTTGCACAATTTTTGTGCATTTAGCAGGAAGGTGAGAGATGGCTTGAGCTGAATAATCTCTAAAGATATTCTCTTCCACATGGATTCATATAGCTCCTTTACCAAACTTAATACTCTGACATTCCTTGGCCTATTGGCCAACTCTAGTGTCAATTGTGATATTCTCTATTGCTCTACTTGAAATTAGGCTTGTATGACTGTAACATTATTCTATTCAGCTAGTAGCTTTTGTTGTAATTGGGTAACTTGCAATAGGTGTTCCTCATATTTTCCTTACAATGCTGCCTTTTCATGCCTTAGGGTTATCACCACATCTTTTACCTATGTGAGCCCTACTTTTAAAGAATCATTTTGGGCCTAAACTACCTTGTGATTTTGAAGAGAAATAGTATTTTGTAACTGTTTATTCATATTCTCTATTTCATTGTCTTTTCTATTGATCTCTGAGGTCAAACTATTATAGTTTGCCTTTTCCTTGGCTAGCTCAACTTCCATCTTCTATAGCCTCCTTGATATCTTCAAGTAGTGTTCAGTAACTGTAGAAGTGGATTCAGTCAGTAGCTCAATCTTATCCTGTGGCCTAAAGAGGGACATGTCTATGGCCACCACATTCATCATGTAATCTTCAGGCTGCATCTTCTCCATTGGCTTTATTACATTTGGCGACAAATGAGTCACCATCAATTACTGGTGGATGGGGTCAAATTATGACTATAGATGGGGTGTAACCAATGCTTTATTTTCCTTAATCTTCTTTTTCTCTCTTTGGGCTTCCCTTGCCTTCCTAGCAGCATCTGCTTGGGTCTGGAAGGTAGAAGGAGAGTCAATGTACCCAACCGTAAAAGGATGTCCTTGTGGTAGACCATATTGAATAGCCAATTGTTGGCTATGGGTAATCTGAGGGGAAAGTTTCTTGGGAACAGAAGGGGAGAAATGAGGTAATGTTAAAGCCTAAGGTGGCATAGATGGGGCAAAGTGAGAAATGGGAATGGAAAAAGTGGTAGGAGATGTCATCTGGCTAGATGAAATCATCTTGCCAACAAGAGAAGAAATAGACTGAGAAGGAGAGGGAGGAATAATACTTACTTAAGGAGTAATTATAGTACCCTATAATTGGCACTGTGAGGTGTCTATCTCCTCTTTTGAACCGAACTAAAACTACACCCTCTTTCATTTTTTGGGTGTCTCTTCTTCTTACTGCATCCTTTTTCCTTCCATATCTACTTCTTGTGGAGAATTGGGAATATCTATAACTGGGGCTGATGGGGAAGCTTGTGATGATGAAAGCACCACACTTTTCTGCATTTCTATGGCACTAAGATATTGAGGCTAGATTGATATAGTTACTGCAGTTGTAGTTTACTTTGAGGCTTGTGAGTCTTGACTTGACCCAGCCCTAGCTTCTTGCTCTAAACCCGGTGTCAAAAATTTACTTGTCTCTGGGATAGATACAGGGGAGAGATGACACTCATCCCATAGTTCTTCCCATCTTTCATCTGTGTCTATGTTTCTAAAAGAATGGGTTGTTTGACAAATTTCTTGCCTATATTTTCAATAGGCCTCTATTTTTTCGGCATCCCAATCTTTATTCTTTAACATTCTTCTTAAGCCATATCTCATTCTAAATTTAGGATTATAATCCCTTTGTTTGACATAGAATGTTTCCCATGTCCTATTTTGTGGAAGGGGCAAGTCTGTTAACTCAACATAAAAACTAGGAGTGTCTTCCGTAGGATTTCTTCTATCCTCCTAAAAGGGCCGGCCTTCATGTGCAATTCTAGTTGCCACCCTATGAGTCCCTACCCAGGAGGCTATGAAACCATTTGGGTCATAAACCCATTTGTCTTTTACTAGAAGGAAACCTAGAAGGGATAGCTTTCTGAGCAACACAACTTCTGCGTCCCTAGTTTCCAAAACCATGCTTGTTGTTATCCACAGAATATCATACATTTTTTTTTTCTCTTCCCAAAACCAAATTCATTGTCAACTGTGGATCCCTATCTGGTGATCTCTAGGAATGCTAACCTAAGAATCAAAATCTTAGGTAGCAATATTGGTTCCCCACAAAAACCATGGACTCTTATAATGGTATGGTGGGATCCAAAATATAAATCATAAGGAATGGGGCAATTGGCCAGAAGATTTGAAACACTTGGGAATAATCTATTCATAACTGGTTTAGGGCTGAGGTGGCAAAAAATAGGGGTAACAAATAATTCCCAAACTTCATATAGGTCACTAGTCTTTGACAAAATGTGTGTCCATGCAGACACAGGGATGGTCCTTTGGAGATCAAAATTTGGGTCATACATATTAAGATACATATGTTGGGCAAAGAGGTCAGAGTTCTGAAAAAGCATGAGGTGGAACAAATAGGAAGAATACATGAACACTCCTTTTGATCTTAAATGGGCCAGTTGTTCTACCATTGAGAAAGCAATTTGTTCAAAAAAGTTGAGCTGATACTCCTAGGTTTTATAAATGGTCTTTAGCCTAAAGAGAATAGCCATTTGTTCTGCATAAACTGCCATATCATATTTCATGCCAAATATGAAAGCCATCATTGACAATGCATCTTGGCTAGCCTAGGTGAATTGAGCTCTTGGTGCAGGGAGTGTGGGTACCATAGTGTCATCATCACCCATTTGTAATTTAGATCTCAGGAACCTTGACTGAGTGTTGATGTTTGCCCACATTCTTTTCATTTTAGTAATAGTGGAAAATGGAGCTGTAATATCATGATGCCGGGATAACATATCCCTGATAGCTTGCAGTGTGATTTGCACTGTGAATGGACCTCATTGAATGGTGCATGGAAAAAGTCTACACATAACTCGACTAGGTCGGGGCATGGATGCATAGCTAGGACAATGAATTGAGCTAGTTGTGAGGTCCATATCCTCATGAAAAATGTTTCATATTGCCCTACTCTGGCCCTCTGTAGACACCTTTGATGTGCCCCTTCTCTAAGAGTTTTGCTACTAGCTCTATGTAGAATTGGGTCCATGATGCCATCCGCATAATCTTTTATTTTTGCTGGGTCACTTGCTTGACCAACTTCATGAAACTTGGTCTATGGATAGGTCTGTAATGGCTGCACAAGAGCTAAAGCATATGATTTACTTGCAAGAAACTTATCAAGGGATTCATACATCCCAACTCCTTATTGTGAAGATTGTGCCCCCTCCATCTCTATATCTGATCTGTGATAGCTTGTATGAACTTTTGAAAAATAGAAATACTTTCACTGAAGAAAGTTTAATAAACATAGAAAAAATGCAAGTAGTAGGATATTTTTTCACAGATGCAAGAATGTTTGAGAACTTGTAAACTTTAACTCTTGCTAAGAGGTATTTATTGACCTATCAAGTCTCAAAATGGCATTAAACTCAGATAACCATGTTAGCAGATCCTACTCAATCTTTATGGAACAGTGAGATAGACACATTATGCAAGTGGTAGTGCAAGGTACTTTGGGGATTTCTAAATATTTGGGAGACATTCAATGTATTGGATATTTTTGAAAAATTTGAAAATTTTGAGCTGCCGACTACATGTTCAAAGAACACTTATTTAAAAGAAAAGTGGAAAAACAAAAAATGGGAAAACAAAGCAAGAAAACAAAGCAATACGGAAAGGGGAAACTACCTAACTACATTAATGAAGCATCTTTATCTCCCTCCTAGATCAAAAGAAGAATTTCTAAAGTCTCTTTCATGACAAGCCAACTTATATTGCCATACAAGTGACTGAATTGGATATAGCTTTGGCGAATTGTCCCTCTGTGTATGCCACATTGATTTGCCTGCATTCGAGTGAGTCTGAGTCAAACATGCTTTTGACATACATAAGCTCTTCTTGTTCTTGGAAGCTCTTCGAATATCAGCTCTTGATATTGGGATGTCTTACCAAGAAGTTAATGACCATTTGCTCATCAACAGAAGCCTTTTGACATATATCATGTATTGACTTAACTTCCTTTTTCCTCAAACTCAATTTCTACTGCATGATCATCCTCTTTAATAACTTCAAAATTACCAATATCTTAAAAGGATAATTTTGAAAGTTTGCAATAATTTTGCATATGTAATTGAGGCTCAATGTTGTTTTGTTCCTCTACAACTGGCTCACAACTATCTTGAAAAATGGTATAACCTGACCCAATGATTTCAAACAAATCGTTTAAATCATGGTCCAAGAAATGTCCATGCTCCTCCATATTATCTTGAAAAGTAAGAAGAAAATCAGAAATTATTTCTTCTTCATTAGAGGTTAAGGTATATGTTTGTGATTTCTCACTAGGAATCTGGAATTCATAAGAGGGATCTTTTGAATTTTCTTCCTCTAGAACATTTGGGATTTTATGATCTTCATCAAGTATAACATAAGTCCTTAGACCAATAGAGTCGTAATTTCCATATGGGTCACTTTGCATCATAGCTAATAAATGATCATTTTCTTCTTCTTGATTATATCCCGTCCACTCACCTAGCTCCTCAACAAAAACCCTTTCTTCTTTATTCATCATAGCATGGGCTACCTCTAACTTTGCAGTTGGTTCATTGGTGATATGATCTTTATATAATGGCTCAGATAATATCTTCATCTTTGAACCATATTTGGTTCTTAAGATGAGATGAGACCAATCAAGGGACATATACCCTCCTATCTTGGTTGTAAAGTCTCTTGATAAACATAAGCCAAAAATAGGAGGTATATCTATCACTACTACATCTTGATTTAAAATTATATTGGGACAAGCATATAATTGTAATTAGAGATGTTTAATTTTCCCTATTGTTTGTACTACCTTGCCATCTAGTTGTATGACTCCTTTAGTGAGTGGTTCATACTTAATTTCTAAAACATCAGCTATCTAATTGGGCATTACTATAGTACTAGCCCCTAAATCAATCACTACATTATGCAGTAGTTTCTTACCCACTATCAAAGTTAAATATAAGGGATCTAGTTTGGATTTGCTTACCTCTGTTGTATTATTCACTAGGGTTGTTATCTGCAGATGAACTATATCTTTGAGCTTCTCTTTTTCAGTAGGTCCTTCTTTGATAACAATACCATTAGGCATTGCTTGGCCTTGCAAAGCTTCTTGTAGTAGTGTCTTATATTCAGGAATATCCAATATATCCCATATTGATACTTGTGATGGAGTCTTTTTCAATTGATCCACCACATTTATTGGTCCTAGAGTCTAAGTTCTTTGAAAATAAGGATATCTTGGTTTTTCTTGAATTTGTGTAGGAATCCCTTGATTCTACACCAGCTAAGGCACTTCTTGTCTGATAGTTGTGTTTTTTTGTCCTTGAAATGGAGGATTCTCCATGACTTGATTATTTATAACCTTAGGCTATTCCACCATCCTTCTCTTTGATCTGGTGTAATAATTAGATTGCACCACTAGTTTTTTGGAGGTAGATGCTTCGTTCAAGAAAACTGATTCTTCATCTTCAACCCATGAGAACAAAGCATGTTTTAGGGCTATTTATTCATCTTTTTGCAAGGACATCCCTTGAATTTGAGCCATTATGACTAAATTTTGCATACCAAAAGATTGGTAGGCTTGATTGTCACTGGAACTTGCAAATTGACCATCCATTCTTCTTTGTTCTACCACCTTTTATTGTAGATTACCCATAAGAAAATCTCTAGGTGTATGAGCATTATTTCAAGGGAAACAGTAGGCATTAGTGTTATCCACATAGTTATGTTGCCCTAGAACAATCTCCCTATTTGAATTGGGAGGAATAGTCTGTGAGGGTGTGGGGCCTGCAACTAATTGCTTTGTTGGATAATGGTTAGTTTGTCTTGGAGGACCCTGGTATTGGTTTGGCTGAGATGAAAATCTGTTTCCTTGATAGCCTTGATATGGAGGCTTAGATAAAGTATTCTACTATCTTTTTATATTGATCAACTCATTAGAAAATGTCCTTAGGATATTCTTGATATCATCCAGCTCAGATGATTAAGTAGGGACAATTTCTTTAGCAGATGGTTGAGGATAGGTTTGCATAGACACAGGTGGGGCTATAGATTTAGGGGCTTCTTGAGGTAATGGTAAGGAAATTTATGGGAACATGGGCATGGGAGGCATTGGGGTTAACTTTATAGCATCTATTAAATTGTTCTCAGCTCTGACCGCATAGTCATAAGCCTCTAGCAAATTATGTCCTCCAAGTGACTAAATCATAACAAATATATCTAAATTCAAAGCCTTAAGATAAAATACTATAGCCATACCTGGTAATGGTCTAGCTATAGCAGGGATTCTTTCCCAAGTCTTTTGAAATCTAGAATTGAAATCAGTCATGGATTCTTGTGGTGCCCTTTAAATGGTAATTAATTGTTGTAACAAAGAAGACTATCACCCTTCTCTTTGAATCTTTCAAAGAAAAGATCTTCGATCTGATCCCATGTAGATATGGTATTTGGGTTCAAAGACCAATACCATTCTAGAGCCTTCCCTTTAAAAGAAGCTGCTAATAATCTTATGGCCACATTTTGCTGTGTGACAACATGTATAACACAAACATCTGATCCATCCTAAAGATGTTCCTCAGGTGTTTTAAAGTCTTTCCCACTGAATTTGGGCAGAGCTTTTAAGGCATTCACTGGGATAGGGTCCCAAGTGGCTGGGGTATTGGGAGAATTAAGGGACTACCAGTGTTCCAGCTTGCATAATTTCTTGGGGGTATAGGGGCTCCCATATTTGCTCTTGGTATTAGTACAAATTGGTTGAATCTTCTTCTTGGACTAGTTACCAAAGGTGGCAAAAGAATACCTAGATTTGTAGCAAATTGTGATCTAGTCACTGGTCGATAGCTATGACTCCTCGTAGCTCTCTAGTTCATACGATCTTGAAAGAAACCTCAAGATTGGTCCCATCGAGCATGCCAAAAACTGTTGATGATTTGAAATTTCACTTGATTCTAGTCAACAATAATGGAAGTTTTCAAGATGTGGGACTTGCGACTTGAAACAACCTCCAAATTTTAAAGACACTGGTTCTTCTCTATATTAAGTAGATATTGGAAAAAGGAACAGGAATTTAAATTAGAAACACAAATGCAAGAAAGGAAATCTAATCTATGGCTATGCACCTGAATGTAATTTGACCTTAATCTTGAGCACAGTGAGACTATATGTAGGATTCATTTACATTTAAGAGAAAACAAGTGCATGATCAATGTAAAATATGGAAATAATAGAAACAAAGGCTCGCAGCATAGACTACTTTTGCTATAATACAAAAAATGTCAACAAAGGCATAGGGTTCAATCTTCTTATTTGAGTTTTCCAATCATATAAGAGGCACATAAACATGTACAGTTATATAAACTTTTCAACTCAAGAAAATGAGACAAAAGCAAATGACATTCCTAATCACAGCTCTAGAAAGTCTACAGCCTAGACTAATTTTGGAAATGACAGAAAATACCAATAAAGGCATAGGATTCAATATTATCATTAATTATCTAGTCACATAAGAGGCATAGAAACACACACAGTTACATAAACCTTCCAACTTGAGAAGATAGAACAAAATCAAATGATATTACTAATCATAGCTCTAGAAAGTCTAAACTCTTTACAATAAATCACTCTCAAAATTCTCCCTAATCCCCCCTCCTAGTGATATTTAAACCCTTATTTATAGCCTTGGATTCACTCTAAATTGTCTGCTTGTTCTCAATATAATGGCCCAACTAAAATCTAACCAAACTAGAAGTGTCTAACAGAAGATATTTTATAGATTTTGAAATGCTTCATCTTCTAGCAGTTCATTGGCTGAAACAGATTGCAGGACGCTCCATTCTCTTAAATGTTAGGTAACACTTAGCCAATTTCTTGAAAACCTTCTTATTAATTTAGGAGACACCAGAAGATGACACTTGGCATGTTCCACAGCACCTATTGAAGATGTGACACTTTTTGCATAACTTATACTCTTTTGTGTCTTTGCTCAAGAGTGTTCTGCCTTTGATACTTGTCGCAATCCACTTCCTCAAAACTTCAATAGCTTAAAATAAAATAAGACCCACAACATTTCTTACTTGAGTAACTTTAAAAGGGACATAGGAATAGGTGTCAATCTCCACTGCTTCATTAAAGGACACATGGCAATCTCTACTTTACTTATCTGGGGTTATGTGGTGATCTCCACTACTTTTAGCTACCCTTTTAGAAACCTATGGCAGATGACACATGGCAGTCTCCACTTTAATTTGTTTATACTATAGAAACAATTGGGTCTCATTTCACATTTACACAAATAGTGACACACTTTAATTTGTTTATACTATAGAAACAATTGGGTCTCATTTCACATTTACACAAATAGTGACACCTGGTGGCTTTTGCTTACTTAAGAAACAAAACTTAAGACCCACCATGGTCTTTGCTATATCAGTGAAGCAAAATTGAAGATAATTCAGATTGTGACATGTGGTGGCTTCCACTCTCCTTTGATGGGGTACATGGCATCTTCTGTCTCTTTTAGAAAAGCAAAACTAAGACCTTCCATGACTACCACTTGGCACTTTCTACTTTATCCTAATACTTAGCTTCTTAAAACCTTTTGCTAAAAAGAGATGAAATGTGGGTGCCAATATGAAACTATAGATGATGACACTTGGCATGTTTTGCTGAGTCTCTATGAGATATGTGGCACATTCTGACCAACTCATATAAAATATGAAAGGTGCCTCAAATGATAACACTTGTCAGCTTTCACTTGATTCTGACACTTAGACAAAAATGAATTAAAAAGGAAAATAGAGCCCGTGCTCTATTTCAAAACTCTGCCATCTTGGACCAAAGTATGCAAGAAAAAATTTTGTGGCACGTGACTAAAAAATAAAATGAAACGTAGAGTAAATTTTTACTCTATAGTGACACAAGCTTTGGTGAACACTAGATTAGGTTTACTTTACTTGCTATTAGTTTAGGTGGAATATCAAAACTCAAGATCCCCTTAGGGTTATTATTTTATTATGTTAGATTGGAGGCTTTGAGACCCTCCTTATCATGGTGTATTGTGTTAATATATCCCCTACTTATTTCTAATATATCCCTATATTGGTCATGTTCCTACTTAAAAAATGTATCCCCAATCAAAAGTGTATGGTATGATCTATCTTTTCTGAGTTAGGATTGATAGACATGATGTAATATTGATTACATATAGGAATAATGGGAATGAGAGGAGTAAGGATGAATGGGTACCCATATATGAATAGTTGGGCATGTCATTAGTTGGAGGTCATGTTAATCTACAAAACAATATCACCTAGGAGTGGGGCATTAAGTAAATATTAAAATAAGTTAGTTAAAGTTGAATACTTAGGGCCTTTGGGTAATTAAAAATGAGGACTAGGAATTAATGTGAAGGGAAAGCTAAATATAAGCCTTAGAGGGAGCCACATTTTACCTTTTATTAGATCTCTTACTCATATTAGCTATAACTATGGTTGTGGTTGAAGGATTCATTATGGAAATTGGAATATGAATTTTGGGCATGGTGAAAGTTACCTTCTTCTTCTCTTAATGTGTCATGTTAATATTGACCTATTTTATTGTAATTGAGGGAGCCATGGTAACGATTATTTTTAGATTAATATTTAGATCTATTGGAGTAACTATATATGTTGTGGATCTAATATCCACTTGAACTATGCATATGGGTGTACTTATAATTGATGTGGTATCTATTAGGTTAGTTGAGGTGGGGGAAATGGGAGGTATCTATTACATAAGAGTAGCCAATGGAGCCATTGATGTGGAATCCACAATATCTACTAGTGTTTTGAAGTTGGGAGCCACCAAGATTCAAGTTATATTAAGAGATGTAGAAGTTTCATAAGATGAACCAAATTTTGGGGGGACAAAGGCCATGTAAATGAGACTCCTTAAAATAAAATATGGGCCATGAGGATCATTTCATGTGAAATGGGTTGAGTAGATGGGAATTAGGAAGTGAGGATGTTGAATATGGATATATCCTGGGGTACTTATATAAATAAGGGAGTGGGAGAAAAAGGGACCAAGGGAGGCCTTATTTGAATAGGCTTGGTAGGAGCATGGAATACTAGGGGTGGTGCCATGGGTTGTTAAGGGATGATGGTATTTGGTAAAGGAATATATAGTGGTAAATATTATTAGTACCACTATGGGCTTGTTTCAAGGTTGTTATTGATGTCTAATAGAAACACTTACGCCACATGTAGCTGAGTGACTTATGGAAGTGGTGTTGGTAGAGCTAGAGTTGAGACTGAGGGAGGTGAAACCTTAGGAGGTAAAGGTGATAGGACTAATTATATGATCCTTATGTAAATTTGGGGTGTGTTTTACTACATTTACTCTTTTAACTAAATTATAATAGGCCCTAAATCTTGTTGTAGTGGAAATGACTATATTGGCAAAGCCTATGAAGGTGGCATTGACCTTTCCTCAAGGACCACTTTCATTTATTCTTTATTGATTCTACCCATGCTAGTACATCATCATCACTAGCCATATTAATATTAATATCATCATCCTCATGATTCTCATAGTGATACATGATATTGATTCAGCCTATGTACCTTACCACATGAGCACTAATAACCTCATGGGGATCCCACTCTCTAGTTCACTCTTTCCAAGGTGTATTAATTATTATACACCATATTTCATAGTGAAGGATGATTATTATATTAATTATGGAGAATTAATATTGTATTATATGGACATACCTTCTATTAGTGATCAATTAAGTAACCAATGACACACTCAACCAATTGAGAAGTAACCTCTTAGTCTAAGATACAATATATGAATTGATATGGTAAGAGGAGATGGGCTTATTTTATGCCCTCCACTTAGATTATTGTGTGATCTCTATAGTACTAGTAGGATCCTATGGGTAGGATCATACTCATTTTTCTTGAGAGTCATATAATGGGTCTCTCATAAATGTCCATGTAGACCTTGGGGTAGAAGGTTTCACATATGTCCCAGACATGGTTCTTATAATGATGTACATACAAATTATATAAAAACACATGAACCATAGATCTATAAGGGGTCCATGCTATGAATATAGAAGGTTTGAATATGATGATTACATATATTACATTCACAAATAACATAACATATATAAAATGTCACCCCTATAGGCCTCACTAACACCTTTGACTAGGTTGAAGTTGATGAGTATTTCAAGGTTTGGGACTACCTTTCCTTTGAGGATGATGCTTGATAGAGGCACATAGAGTATGTTCACATGTATGACATCTTTCATTCTAAATAAATAATTCAATAGGAATATCCCAACATGAACTCCTTCCTAAAAGGTGTGAATGGGGTAGGCATTAATTTTCTCCTCTCTAGTCCATTATTATGGACTAATAACCCAATCTTAGAGAAACCCATATATTTAATGTGTGTTAATCCATGAATTTACAACATTATGGTCATAAACTAGGGTGAAATATAGGAGATTGTAGTACTACTTAAACCTATCCCTAAAAATATCTACAATTTTATTCTAGGACCCTATAGAGTAAACCAAGACACGGGTGACATCATGCATGCAAATAGAGTTTTGAAACATTTTGATGAAGATATCAACACATGGAAACACTTATGTCTTAGAAATGACCTTGTGAAATCATAATTCTCTAGGGAAATAAGCTTGTTAAGGAACTAGGTCTCATCCTCATCATCATCTAAGATGGGCTTCTACATATCTTCAATTATCTTAAACACTTTATTGTAAT
This sequence comes from Torreya grandis, assembly GCA_037957365.1. Lineage (NCBI taxonomy): Eukaryota > Viridiplantae > Streptophyta > Pinopsida > Cupressales > Taxaceae > Torreya > Torreya grandis. The sequence goes on from JARHVA010001732.1 coordinate 2,442,495, forward strand.
GCTTAAAATGGGTTAGTTCCAATGAGAAGGTGGTATCTATGTATTTGGACTTGGGTCTGGGGTTAAGATATGTTGTGGCCATGGATGGGAGTTAAGATCTACTTAGCACATAATTTTGAATCTAAGGGAAGCACAAAAGTCTCAAAAAGTTAATGGAGGGAATGCTTCTTTAGAGTTGGGAGTGGTAATGGTAAATTATATTAATTTGAGGACTTATAGAGATCCAAAAATATCTCCTATATTAATGGTGTTTGGAGGTTCACCTTATGTAAACTCAACTTTGAATTAGTGGCACAATTAACTCAAATGTTTCCTACTTTGACATTAACCTAGGTAATTCTAAAACATAATTCAAGTTTATATTTGGTGATGAAATGGAAAAATTATAAATTTTTGAATCAGATCCCAGTTACCCAAATTAATTATTGCAGGGGTGTGGTATAAACATGCTTGTTTTAGCCCTTGTGTCACCTCAGATATCTTAGTATTTGGGCCATGAATCCCATGATGGTTGGTATATAGAAAATTAGGCATAACCTAAGTGTCACTCTCTTACCTTTTTGTGTACTAGAGTTGGCCACTTAGACCTACCAAATACACATGACACCCCATTATCATCTTATAATTCAATCCATACCTTTTTTCTCCTTGCTTACGTTGTTTTGAACCATTTCTCCATTTAGGATATGAAAGTACCATGTTTTTGTTTATGATTGGACCTAGGTTCTAACTATAATTCCTTTCTAGATCAATTAGGACACTTCAATCCCCCTATTATCATTTTGTACAAAATTTCCATGTGGTATCCTATGTTTAGCTAAGCTCTCCTAGGGCTTTGACATTTATGACACCCCTAAGAAACTAGCAAGTTTGATAGGTTCCATATGTTATCTTATCACTCATCAAGATATCCTAAGTGTCATAGGGCCATCTCTTAAGAGCTGGTCAGTCATGTGGCATCAGTTGTCTTAGAATGAATCCTTCATTGTGATGAGATTCTATGAGAACTATGTACTATGCCTTTAATGTTTACCTACACAAGTAACCCATAAACAAAGTGGAAAACAACTTGTATAAAGAAAGGATTAGTAGCAAAAATAAAAACACACACTTGCAAAGATCAATAAATTGACTCAACACACATGAACATTCACATAAAACAAGAAAATTGGGAGTAACATGTATTTTATTAACTCTTCAGGACAATCTAGTCCAAAGTATAATAAATGGGCCAACTGGCCAACATACACAATAACCATCAAGTTAGGCTCAACTGATAATGCTCAAATCCACTCAAATAATTTTAATGAATAATTACCTCCCAAGGTCTAATTAATCTCTACCTAGGACAACCTAGCCCCTACTTCACAAAATTTGTGACCATAGAACTACTCACAAACACACATACAATGCTTGCATAGACATGTGCCCATGGTCTACATAAACTTAGGACTGACACACCAGCTTCACAATGATTCACTTTTCACCACTTTGATATTTTAGACTTGCATTCACCCAAATCACTAGGAAAATAAAGCTAACCATTCATTTGATCAAGGTAGACCAAACTTGTGAATGTAGTTAGGGATGTTAAAGCAACACATCCCTCTTAGACTCCCACACTTAAAAATTGGTGACATCCTCAACACCGATATGACTCCACTAACAGGAACCCATGAGGCAATCTTCTATTCAAACTCAACCCAGAGCCAAAAGATTAACACATCCCTTCTTCAAATCCAATCCAAGCCAAGAGGCCAAAACATCCCCTTTCTAAGCTCTATCTAGAATCCAGAGTCAAGAGACCACCATGGCCCCTTTTTAGACCCAAATCTAAGAGATACACACATCCCATTTTCAAGCTCCCTTTAGAGTCAAGAGACCAAAATAACCCCTTTCTAGACCCAAAGCTAAGAGATAAACACATCCTTTCAAGCTCCATTTAGAGTCAAGAGATTAACATGTCTCCTTTTCAAACCCAAATCTAAGAGAAAATACATCCCCTATTCAGGCTCCATCCAGAGTTAAGAGACCAAGGCCAAACTCCATGACCTTAACTTTGAGGGCTTCCACTACTCCTAGCTTGCTAAAAAACATCCATTCCAACACCACTAAAAACTCCCTCTACTTCATATTTCCAAGTAACCCACTGTCTTCACCCCAACAAACTATTCCAATTGTTACTCTGATTTTACCCATATCACACACAGAAGGGAGCTTAGGTAGGAACCATCACTAGTTCAACTTCATCAATGACTAATGAATCTAACTAGTCACAAACTAGAAATCTAGTAACTTTAGCATGTAGACAAACTTACTTACATAATCTAAACCAAACCAATGTAGCTTCATAAGATCACCTTGATCTTGCCAACCCCCAAACTTGAGGTGGAGGAAAATGGCTCCTGATGACCCACCTCTTCAAGACTCTACAAGCCTAGCAAAGCCTAAATGACCCCATCAAATTTCCCCCCAAAAAAGTACTATAAATTCAAAATAATAGTATAATAGGCAAAGATAAATCTTCAAACCAAACACCCCAAGTGCAATAATAGGAATGAAGTCCTTCCCAAGAAATCTCCTCTAGAACCAACATGATGTACTTGATCAATTATATTCTTTGTGACACAAAAAGATGATGTTTCCTTGAGCATACTCTATGGCTATGAAGAACCCACCTCACATCAATGGGAAAAAGGAACCTATTACTCCCCTTCAACATCCTAACTACCAATAAGCAATAAAAGATACATTGACTCTTCACCAATTCTTACACTCTTCTGCATACTCAACCCAACACCCCTTTCATCTTCCCAATCCAACTCCTCTGCATAGTCTTCACCACACATGTTTACAATGGATTTGACACAAAATAACTCTAATATGGGGAAAAATTTTCACCTTACACAACTTGGGTAAACCCTATCTCAAAAACTATAACTACTCTAAGCCTACTTGAACCTATAGAGGTCTAGAAGCCAAGTTTCCAAGGCCAAACTGGTTGAGTTCCAATTATAAGACACCCAAGTCTATGAGCACTCCATTCCAAAATAATCAACCCCATCAAGTTATAATGACCACCTCTAAACCCAATATTTCACTAGCATTGAGCTCCCCTGAGTATACACATAGTCTACTCACACCATTCATCTAGATCCTCCTTTTGAACTACAAACACCCCCTACCACTTTGGACAATCTTGCTTGTAGTGATTCCCACCACACATCTAACACTTCAAATAGGACTACTTCCTACTTGAGTCTCTAACTAGTGACTTCTTTTTTCCACCCATGGAAGTGATCCAAGACTTGTAAGATCCATCTGACGACTCCAGAGTAGCCTTTCTTCCTTGGTCACCCACTGGCTTCCTTGAAGACTTACTCAACCCCTTACCAATGCCTCCCCACATGGATGTGCAAGGTCCTAAGGTGTTTTTGGATGAATAACCCTCTCTACAATCCAAGAGATGGTCTACTATAGTAATTACTTCACTAGCATTATAATATAGTAATTGGTTCACTAGCATCAAACACTTCATGGCAATGGATCTCCCCTTGAGTGCATAATTGAAGACCATGAGAAAAATAAAATAACTTATCTACCTCTGACATGTTAATGGCCTCCAACAAAAGGTTTTGGAAAGAATGTATATACTGTCTTATCTCCCCCACTTGCTTCAACTGACTCAACTTGGTCCTAACCAACCATGCTACATTCCCAAATCAAAACTGAACCCCAAAGGCTTCCTTCAGATCCTCTCAAGATTCCAACCTCCTCACTAAAATCCTTGATGTAATATCATTAGCCAAGATTCTATACCAAACCTTTATTTATCTGAAAGGTACCTTACTATGGCATGCTCCTCTTGTGTGCTTGATAGACCCCCTAACCCTACCAAGAACTCCTCCATGTCCCACAAAAAACTATCTAGAAGATGGTCATCTCACTCACCATCATAAAACTCTAGTTCTTTCAACTTGGGGAGCTTCATGACTAAATAATAACTAGACCCTGATGCTTTCACCAAACCTGATACCATTGATTGGTATAAAGCCACTTCATCTTGTAACTCCATCTAGAACACCAAGCTCTTATCTAACCTACCAATAAGCTCCATGATCATCTACCCCATAGTATTCACCTTCTCCTTAAGCTCACTAAATCTCATACCCTCACGGTCCCCCATAAATTGGAACTGGGCACCAACTCACTCAATAAGGCCTTCACCCACTGTAGTAACTCTCAATTTACCAACATGGTAACTACCACCACCTTCAACTTCACCTTTTCTCTGACATTATTTTTGACCCCTACTAGCCACTTTCTTAAGCAACATTCTGGATAGATCTCTTGCCATACTAACTTAGACACAACCAAACACAACACTGGACTAAATCAATAGGGGAAGGCACACGACTATTTAACTTTAGGCAAACATAATCCCATAAAACACAAACTATGTGCTCTAATACCAATTGTCACATGGATAGCTCTCCAAATTTGGCTAGTCATGTGGCATCACTTATCCTAACATGAATCCCTCATTGTGATGGGATTCTATAATAACTATGGACTAAACCTTTAGTTTTTACCTACATAATTAACCCACAAACTTAGTGGACAATAACTTGTATAAAGAAAAGATTAGTAGTGGAAATAAAAACACACACTTGTAAAAATTGAGAAATTGACTCAACACACATGAGCATTCACACAATGCAATAAAACTGGGAGTAACATGTATTTTATTAGCTCTTCAGGATAATCTAGTCTAAAGTACAATAAACAGACCAACTAGTCCACACACATAATAACCACTGAGTCAAGCTTAGTTGATAATGCTCAAAACTTCTTGAATGATTACAATGAACAATTCCCTCCCAAGGTCTGATTACTCTCTACATACGACAACCCAACCCCTGCTTCATGAAATCTAAGACCATAGAACTACTCACAAACACTTGTATGATGCTTGCATGGACATTTTCCCACAATCCACATAAACTTGGGACTAACACACCAGCTTTACAATGATTCACTTTTCACCACTTTGACTGTTCAGACTTGTATTCACCCAAATCACTATGCAAAGAAAGCTAATCAGTCACTTGATCAAGGTAGACCAAACTCATGAATGTAGTTAGGGATGTTGAAGCAACACATTCCTCATACTAAGGATATGACATATCTGACACCCTCAAGAGACTAGTAAGTTTAATAGTTTCCTTTTATGTATAAGGTTATCACCCATCAAGACCTATTAATTATCTACCATCTCTAATATCCCTAAGATTCTATAAAGTCTGGTAAGTTCCAAACTACATCTTGTCACTCATTGGGATATCCTAGGCTCAACCATCTCTGATTCCATGAATGAATGAGATGGAGACATGTGGATAAATTGATTCTAATACTTATAGACTCTTATTCTTAGTCATTTTTATACGTGGGGAGTAGATTAACATGATGAAGACACTAGATGATCCTCACTCATATGGATGACTTTAAGGAACCTAAAAACCTAGCCTCCTCACTACTTTGTTGTAGATTAATGGGATGGTTCCACATGGATAGTCCTCACTCATTCACATGCTTAGATCAACCTATGAATTGTGATTATTTCTTACACCATGAGTAAGTGGTATCATGACATGTAAATATCATGAACCAAGATGATCATCAAAAGAAAGGGTCAAAGCATAATAGTTTATCCCACTTTTTATCATAAATAGGCCATATACACTTTCATCTTCTCCTCAAAATATATTGAGTTTGGGTCATTGAAATTAATGAAAAAAGATATTTTCAATTATATATATAAATATGTAGTGCATATACATTTTTCAATTTTTAAAAAAAATTATTAAGTATTTTTTAGGATTTATTTTTTTATTTTTTTCTATCTAGCTAGTGGGACATAGTATTATGCTTTGACCCAAAAAGGATTTACTTACAAAAATATTCTATGAGTAATCTAAATGAAGACATGTGGCATAATCTTAGTTGCTCAATACTTAGCCATTGGAAATCAAACAACATGGTCATTATTAAATTTGATGACCATTTAGGTGCAAAAGAGATGTAGCCAAGAGATATTTATAAAAAAATAACTAAGTATGAAAACCATTCTAAGTGGGATCAAGCAGGTTTTAACAAATTTTCCTTATGAATTTAGAATAATCCTAAAAAGATAAAGCGACCTTGGACAAATATCAATTATCTATAGTAGTTGAGAATCAAATTAAGATCTCAATAAATAAAACTATATTTTGGAAATCAAGGACTTGTGAGAATAATTTAGCAACAATCTTAATTTCTATTTAGACTTAAGATAATGACTCAAGGCTTAGGTTGAGACCGATCCATTTCACAAGACATTCACATGGTATTTTTAACTTAAAGTGGGTCCTCATTTTAGACTTTAAAAATGGGGAATGTTGGTTACAATAAAATACTTTGCATAGAATGACCCTTTGGAGGAATTCAAAGACCAATATGTTGTTTGTTGAAGAATAATTGAGCACTTTATTTGTATATAATTTTATCTAATGGAGTTTCACATACTTATCTCATTGTTCAATAATGGAAGCATGTAGTCTAAAAACAAATGTTGGCATAACTTCTCCCCCACATTAGTTGCCATTTTTTATGACCAACACACCCCATTTTAAAAATATAAAATGAGGACCCACATTAAGTTAAATATCCCATATTCTTGTCTTATTTTGAAATGGATCAGTCTCAACCTAAGCCTAGAGTCATTTTTTTAAATTTAATTAGAAATTAAGATTATTTTTGAATTATTATCACAAGTCTTTTATTTCTAGATCTAAGTTTTAATTAATGATATCTTTATTTTATTCTCGATTAACCAAGATAATTGATATTTGTCCAAGGTTAATTTATCATTTTAGGATTATTCTAACTTCATAGGGAAACTTTATTGAAACATGATTGATCTAACTTAGAATAGTTTTCATACTTAGTAATTTTTTTATAAATCTCCCTTGGCCATGCATCTCTTTTGCACCTAAATAATCATCAAATTTAAGAATGGATATGAATTTTGATTTCCAATGTATAAGTCCAAATAAATTAAGATTATTCTATGTGTATTTATCCAACTTCATCACAAAATATTTGTAAAATGATTCAGTCCTTTTCTTTTGGCAAGTATCTAGGTTCATGATATTTAGACACTTGTCATGATATCACTTACCCTTTGATGAAGAAATAAACACAATTCATAAGTTGATCTAGGAAATTTAATGCATGAGTATTATCCATGTGGCACCATCTCACTCATCCATAGATAAGTAATGAAATAGTTAGGTCCCAAGGTTCCTCTAAATCATCTAAATGAGTGAGGACTATCTATGTGTCTTCATCATATTCATTTACTCCCCATGCATAAAAATTAATAAGGCCAAGACTCTCTAATAATTATGATCAATTATATTTATCTACATGTTTACATCATATTCATCCATAATGATATATATGGTAAAGCCCTATGAGAGCCCGATGAGTGATAAGCTACTGTGTGGAACTTATCCTACTTTCTAGTCTCCTAGGGGAATTAGAGATGTTAGATCTTAAAGAGTGATAAGATGTTTCATGTAACCTATTATACTTACTAGTCTATAAATGACATCAAAGATGTTATATCCCTAAGAAATACTTATGAGTGATAAGTTACCATATGTACTTACTTATCTCCTAGGTTTGTTAGATATGTTAGATCCTTGAGAGAGACCAAAGAATGATAAGACACCATGTGGAAACTTTAAAACTTTCCAATCTCTTATGGGTGTTAAAGATGTTATATCCCTAGGAGAGCCTATGAGTAACAAGCTTCTACATGAAACCATTAATACTTATCAATTTCTTAGAGGTTTCAGAGATATCAAAGCCCTAAGAGAGTTTGACCAACCATAGGTTACCACATGGAAATTATAAAAAATTAAAATAAGGGGATAAAATTTTATACATTGAGCCAAATAGGAAGTACAACTAGAACCATAGCCAATCATAAAGTGTTATATTGCACTTCTATACACCAAATGAAAAAATGGTTTGGAATGACCTAAACAACAAGAAGAAAGGCATAAATTGACCCATAAGCTAATAGTGTGGTACAATTTTTACTTGGAAGGTCCAAGTGGCCACCTCAAGTACACAAAAAGGTAAGAGAGTGACACCTAATTTGTCCTAATTATCATAGACCAACTATTAGGGAACATGAGGCCCAAATAGTATGATACTTAAGCTGCCACACTAGCTAAAATAGGCAATGTGCCTACCATACCCCTATATTAATCAATATAATCTAGGATATTATTAAAAAACTTATAATCATCCCATCATCATCACCTAATATAAAATAAAAGGGCATTTTCAAAATTGTTTGAGTTAATGCAAGATTAGGAAATGTTTAAGTGGATTGTGCCACCAACTTAAATTTAAATTCATGTAATATGAGCTTCTAAATTACATTACTATAAGATATATTTATGGATCCATATAATTAATATAAGTGATCTAATTTACCATTACCTCTCCCAACTCCCAAAAATCCTTCCCTTCAGTGCCTTCTTAAGATTTTAGTGCTTCCCTTCATCTCAAAATTCTATGTTAAGCATATCTTAACTCCTAGTCATGCTAAATCATATTCCAACCCTAAACTTAAGCTCAAATATAAAGATATCACCTTCTCATTGAATTGATATTTTTTAATAATTAAAAAAAAATTGATGAAAATGAAGATGTGCATAATCCCACCTTAGATGATGATGAGGATGAGACTTGGTTCCTTGATGATCTTGTTGCCCTGGGGAAAGTAGAATTACACAAGGTTATTTCCAATCTAGAAGGGTTTCCATGTGATAATATATTTGGTCACATGTTTTGAAACTCCATGTGAATGCACAATGCCACTAAGGAGTTGGTATACTCTATAGGGTCTTAGAATAAAATTGTAGAATCTTAAAGGTTAATTTTAAGTATTACTATAATCTGTTGAGGTTTACCCTAGTTTATGAATAAAACACCATAGACAGGTGGAATGACATGCATGAAATATATGGGGGTTATACAATATTGTGCCATCAATCCATATTAATAGACTATAAAGGAGGACATTAATGGCTACCCAATTCATACCTTTTGAGAAGGAGTTCATATAAAAATGATCTTCTTGAATCATTTATTTTGAATGATGGATGTCATACATGTGAACATCCTCTAGGTGCCTCTATTGAACATCATCCTGGAAGGAAAGGGAGTTTTGAACCTCATAATCCTCATAAAATTTAACATGGTCAAGTGCATCAATGAGTCCTAAGGGGGTGTAAAATTATATATGCTAAATTATCTTATGGATGCATGTTGTGCCACCCTCACATTCAAAACTTTTGTGTTCCTACCATGGACCACTTCTGGCTCTGTGGTTCATGTGTTTTTTTATAAATTATATGTGCACCATTATAGGAACCACATCTGGGAAATCTATGAGTCCTTATACCCTATTTTCTATTAACCACTATCTATACTTTGACATAGAAATGGGTTAACCTAAAGTCTTAGAGTCCTGATCTACCATTAGTTCTCATGGTTGTTATGCATCCTTATGAAATAAGGTTGTTCAATAGGTTCACTATCTTGATGATTTTATAATATACTTGATTTCCCCCCCACCTCATGTCTCAAATTTTATTAGTTTTTTTTTAATAATGTTTTAACATGTATGAAGGTCCATGATTAGTTTTGATGAAGCCTCAACATTCAAAAGTGCCATGGTGGAGGTGAGTTGATAAGGCAACTAGTGAAGAATCATGAACACCTCTGATCTACTCAATCATATAAGGTATGTCCATTTTCAAGAGTTTGAAAACATCATGAGAGTTTATTGGAATCTAATTTTAGTCCTTAATAGGTCCTAAAGGTCTCCTCATATGTGTTGTCATGTTATCCATTTGTTATGTCTCCTTAAGGTCATGTGTGTGTCCTAAAGGCAAGACTTTAGACCATAATTAGACTTTATTTGGCCCTATTTTGACACTAAACCACCATTCATGACTTTAATATATTTCATGGACTTCATTAGGCCATCACTAAGGCATTTCATGCACTATCTAACCCTATTCCCACAAAATTCAATGCTTAATTTTTTCTAATGAGCCCCACACACATCAAATTAAGACCTTTCACCTTACCTAATTCATACAATATACTTTAATAAATCACATAACTACTAATTTATCTACATCCTACCCATTAACAATGTATTTTGGTTTGAAACATGATAAAATGCAAGGAAGTTACAAGTTTTAGAGGTTTTTCAAATGGTACAGATATGTATACTACAAACTAGCTCAAGTGGAGTCATGGATATGTAGGGGAAGTAAATAATTTCATGTGTGAAATAAACCAAAGTTTTTTAGTGATTAAGGAGCTAAAAACTGATCCACCTTCCCATCGAGCTCATTGGCAAACTTGAAGAGTACTTTAGGTTTATGCTAGACCCTACAAAGGAAATAAAATGAAGACCCAAAATATTGGCCAAAGGAAGTAGACTTGGTCACCTTTCATTCATGGGAATTTTTTTTTAATATTGGTTCCTTAATCTCTATGAACATTCCTTAATAACTTAAGGGTTCTGAGAATCATTCATGTCTACACAAGCTAAATGGAAAAAAATAGTTTTTATGGATTTCTAGTTTGTTTTCCTAAACCAATGGTTATTACTAATTCCTCAGGTCTTGATATAATTTCTTATGGATCCTTAAATATTTTTCCCACATGTGTGATCTTATAGAACTAAGAAACATCTAAACTAGTATAGTCTGTATTCTACATGTTGAGTTGGATGATAAAGTGAGGTGTTGAATGCTCTTACCTAAAGGTTGGTAGTATTGAAAGATTAATAGAGTGTCTCAAATCTGCCCATGTTTATTTAGTTAAATTTAATATTCATGTGGATCCCTTTTTCTCTTAGGGTGTCTTCAAGGAAAGGTTACATACACATCTGGAGTTCACTATATGTATGGATTGTGTGTTATTCAATGCTACCCTAAGAGCTTTCAAACATAGTCAAGAACATGAAATGGAGTGTTAAAATCATGATAAGTCATTATTATGTCCTTATGGGTGGGTTATTAACCTCCATGATATCCACACAAGCCTTGAAAACACCTTATTGCATCTAAATATTTCCATAGTTACTTTAACTAAAGTTAAGGTTTCTTAACCAATATTAAGATTCTCTAGAGAATCCTAGGTTTCATATACTAACAACATATATCCTTTATTAGTCTCTAAAGTGATATGTTGTGATAGGTATACATATTAATGTCTCTAAGGTTATTATGGGTTGTCTTGGGTAGTTTTCCACACTTCATATCATGTTCAAACCTCTACCATTTCATGTTTTCTTTACTACCATTTCACTATAATTTATCCCTATACTCCATGTTCAAACATCATACTACTCCATAGTCATCCAAATCAACTCATCCACTCCTCTTTCCAATCCTAAAACATATGTGTTGATGATCAACTACCCCCTATTCCCATAATGGGGATCCTAATTTTGTCAATTCTAAAATTGCCCAAGATGATAAACATGTTAAGCCATTTGAATGCATCCAATAGTGATTTAGTTTATAACTTATATATGTTTCTCAAATTCTAGTTAATAATTCATTTTAAAATAATAATTGACATTTAGAAATATTTAAATTATTACAATTCTTTCTCAACTTTCATTCAATGATGAATTATTAACTAGTGAAGGAAGCATGACTCGGATCTCTAATCAACATGAATGTGGCCAAATTCACTTGATTTCATTAAACTAACATTATATTGTGTTTAAATCATTTATTTATATAGTTTTATGTTTAAACTTATCTATATTTTCTCAATATAGGTTATGACATCTTCCAAAATCTAACTTAACTTGTCATTTAACCTTACAGGACATCAAGTTTAAGTTGAGGTTTATGACACCTCACAAGATGTCAAAGTTTGGATTATGACTCAAAAATACATGTTTCTACCTAACTGGGCTTCACAACACCTTATAGATTCATCATGACCCATGTAAGACACTTGGATTAAATCAACAAAGTTCATGAACAATGTGGCATCATCTAGAGAGCTCACAAGGAAGCTAGATATTGGAATTCAAATCTTAGAGCTACATGTTATGATCTTATCCCTCATAATTGATCCCACTCGATCTGAGTTACCATGCATCCCAATACAATCCATAAGCCCATGAGATACCACCAGATGTCTTACGTGCATCCATCCAAACCTAAGTAGTCTTCTGAAGTGACATGTGTTCACTCTAGGTTCATTTGAGATCGATTCTTATCCACACCACATTACATCCATCTAAAGCTCATGAGATCTTGCAAAGTAGACATCTAGGTTTCCTTGAGCCATAAGATCAAGTTTTGATGACATAAAACTATCCAAGGCCCCTTTTGGGAATGAAACTTGGTAGAGGAAAAAATAATATCCTACAAAAGTGATAAATGTCCCCTTTATTCCCATGTAATGATGCCACATGTCATTCCCACAAAGTTGCATTTTGAGATCCACAACATCACCTCTAAGTGAGATGTATGTATCAACCCAAGTTACATTATTAGCATCAAGTTACTAACAGTTGTCCAAAATTCTTCTAAAGGTGACACTTATTAATTAAATCCATGATTTCCCATGAGAGATCCACCTAGAAAAATAGAAGACCAATTTATCATGAGAGTGATGCATGGCACTCTCACAACCAATAAAAACTAAAAATCCATTTGAGAGCTTGACATAAATTAAAAGATGCCACATGGTGTGATATAAGTGATTTATCATGCTAAGCTACATTCCAAGAGCCTACAAGCAATAAAAAGGTGTCATATGTCCATACTTTGAACCAACTGAGCAACTTATTCATATTCAGGCCCCATGAATGCCTAGTTAGGTCTGACATGGCATGTCACATGTCAAAAGTGGAAATATTTATATTTAAAGCTAAAATTGATGGTGGATAAAACTCAAATTATAAATAAATTTTAATTTTAATTCAATTAAATGCCAAAAACAATATCTCAAAGTTGTTCCAAACATATACAAAGTTGATAAGTTTTCCATGAATATGACACAAACCAAAATCACCATCTACATTACATTAAGTAAAGTAATCTTTCAAAAAAATACTCAATTTATATATTTTTAGCTACATTTGAATTTAAATCTATATGAATTTTCTCTCTCTACTATCTACACTCTTCTAGTATGACAAATCTTGAGCTACTCATAGATTGTACCTTGATCATCATTGTTGGAGCTCAAAAGTTGTAGAAAGATACAAAAGGACATTGGTTTCTACCTAGAATATTATAGGTATGGAATAATAAGGTCCTTCCACTCTAGGTAAGATCATATCTTTTGGAAATCATGGCTTCATATTCTAGTATGGCAATTCAATTATTTTCAAGGATACTGAATTCATCCTTGAGACAATAATATCATAGGACATGTATTATAGCAGCATTTAATTTAATGTAGAAGTATCTATGGTAGTTGATGATGTAAATACCATGCCTCACATAATAAAATTATCTTTCAACATCCTTTCAATCAATGTTTTTGGTCTCCACAAGGCTTCAACCAAACCAAAGGTCATGTCATGCACTAACCTAGTCTATAGTATATTTGGGAGGTTAAGATGTGAGGATGGGTTTATTAAATCAATGAACCAAGGGATATCAATCACATTCATAGTAGTACCAATATTTGAAAAGTATTATGACCTTAATTCCTCATAAATAGACTATAACTAGATAAAAATGAATAACTGGTACAAGGTGCACTCCCTAGAGAAGGTCTTGGCTACCTAGGTAACTAACCCAATAGGATCCATTTTCATGGATGACCAAAGGAATGAGCCTATCCATCAATTTAGGAAAGGATTCAAGATTGGCCTTGATCTCCTCAATAAGGTATTAGATAATCCATATATCATCTACATGGACATAAGGACCCTTCCACTACTACAGATCATCCTAAAAGATCAATAGATTCCCCCACTTGGGGAAATCATTAGCAACAACTTGATATATGTGATGAATGACAATTACAATAATGGTGCCCCATTATTCATGATAAGATACCTATTGGATGCCATCTTTTCAACTTCCCAACTAGGACATAATTCATGGTCTCCTGAGTGAGATGAAGTCATGCCCTAGATATTCTCAGTAATGCACATTCACCACTTCAAATGAAACATAAAGGTGATTGTAGAATACTTCTACACAATTATCTACAAATAAATAACTGAGTTTGAGGTGCCAAGGGTTCCCTCATAGGTTAGAAAAACTCTAAGGGAAATGGGTAGCTACTGGTTATACCCAGATTATATAGTCATTAGAGTAGAGGGAGTGATGGTAGCTCCTCTCAGGTTGTCAAGATATGTGCCTATGAAGTTGGCCAAAGAAGAGATGGATTATCAAATGATACATAGAGTTAATGTAATCTTCAAAAATAATAAGAATATAATCCCCCATAAGACTCTTTATAAGCTGGGGAGGAATATGATCACAAAGTGGCATGATATCATTGTGGCTACAAGGCATAAGGACTCATACCTTACCTAAGGATGATTTCAAGGCATGGGATCCCAACAATGTCATTATAAATCACCTCTTCAAATTTAATAAATATGTGGATATATAGTATAAGAATCAATAAGAGGATCATGAATGAATATATAAATATTTTATGAATGATGAGGTAGTCTTTAGGAATGCAACCAAAAAGAACATAGAACTTGAAATGAAACTGGATAGAGAGAAGAAGAAATAAGAAATTGTAAGGCCTCAACTACCACCAACCCATGGAAGCATGTTTGATGTAGATTATGAAGAGAGAAAATAATATGAAGAAGAAGAAAACATTCCTCTCATTAGGAAAATACCATGCAAACCTCCACTATAGGCCACTTTAAGTAGCCAAGGCATGCCTCCAAGCTCTAAGCAAGGAGAATCTAGTATCCAACCTGACCTCTCCCAAGGACTTACATTCATCTTTACATCTACTATGGGAGATACCCTAGATATCTTAAGTTAGCTTGATCCTAATGTCATTGACCTTGAATAATCACACCAAGGCATTGAGTTATTTATGAAGGAAATAAAGTCACTGGTAAGGAGGAATATTGAAAAGGTTTACAAAACAAATAAGGATCCTAGGACTACCATGAACAAATTAATGCCTCCTCCATCAGCTTCTCAAGCTAATAATACCACTAACACATCCTAGGCTCTCAATGGAAGTAATTTCCCATTGCCTCCTTTCCTAATTGTAGCTAAATCTACTTCTGCTACCACTTCCCCCCCCCCATACCATTATTTCCTCATTGGCTTCAATAAACACTTCCACTATAGCTACAACCACCACTCAGTCCTCAACTAACAATATCATGAGCCAAGTTAATAATTCCTTTATATTTACTTTTCCCCATTTTTTTTCTCACGCCACTGCACATATTATTCCTTCCCAGGCAACCAAAACAAGTGCCTCACTTGTTATTGGCTCCCCTACACCTATGAGGTCATTGAAACCCATTTCAAAGCAATTTACCTTTCAAAATCCACTCAATATTATCATAGATACTAAGGTGAGTGTGCCATCAAATTTCACTTAATTCATTCTTGATATGGGACCTACCATATATCTATTTGACACATATGGGAAACTATACCCAACAAACTTGTATGACCTTAATATAGCTTTGACCTCTTTCTCTACCCAGAAACCTCCATTATATCTAAAACAAATATAGCCAACACCTACTACTACCCCAAATTAGGTTAAAGATATCATACAAGTAGGAGGTCAAGATAGATCTTAGGTATTCCTATATGATCCTCAAGTTGGGATAAAATTTGATGCTGCCACAAGCATGATAAAAAGGGTGATGATAAGGTATGTTGATCATCTATAGTCAAGCTCAGTTGTGGTCCATGAGAATGAAGAGTCCCTGTTTACTTTAATAAACAACAAGAAGTTCAGCCTCAAAAAGGTGAATGAATATGTATAGGATCTTGTATCCATAGTTCAATCCTATGTGGAGTCCACTGTAGCGTTGATGAAGGGGATGTAGTAAGAATTGAAAAAATTGGAGTTAACATTTCCCACTATGATAGAAGGCACTATAATTTAAATAATAAAAATTATTATCAATGTATTCAAATTTTATAAATTCATGAAGAGGAGGAAGGAATATGGGACCCTATAGTCCAAGGTGGTCATTAAACTTGACCATAAACTTGCACTATATGATGCCAAGTTGGCAAATTGGATAGAGTTGCAAGAAGTAATATGTTCCTATACCTTAAGGTTATTTAACTTGAGGATATCATTAATATATAGACCATTTTAATTAACAAGAGAATAATATTAACAAGATGGCTAGATTTAGTCAAAAATGCAACTAGATCCTTAAAGAAAATTGAATTCAAGATTGCCTTGTTGGTGAAGGATGCCATGGTCACAAGGGTGACCAAACCTTATGGAACTTTCATGGATGACAAATAATTCATATCCTAGATGAATTTTTTTATTTATAAATTCTATCAATATGTATCCAGTGCAAAGATTACTATCAAGGTGATGAACATTATGGCATTTGTCAATCAAAGGCTGGAAAAGGTAGAGATAATTAAAGAAGCACTA
This sequence comes from Torreya grandis, assembly GCA_037957365.1. Lineage (NCBI taxonomy): Eukaryota > Viridiplantae > Streptophyta > Pinopsida > Cupressales > Taxaceae > Torreya > Torreya grandis. Next base: position 2,459,238 of record JARHVA010001732.1, read on the forward strand.
AGGCCAATACTTACAGAACATGGTAGGATAATTTAGGAAAGACATAACTTTTTATGGAATATGATACTAGTATTTTCCTAAATTGATTAGGATTACTTGGAATGTGTAGAGTTCTAGATAAAAGAAGAGGTAGTGAAGAAATAAAGGCAACAACAACAAGCTAGCCAAAAGCCTCCTTCAGGACCATGAGGAATATTCTATCATGTTTTGTAATTTTAAATTGAAAATATTATATTATAATGAATAGAATTTTATCCACTTAATTATATTTGTATGTACTTCATGGGCCCAATTGAACTAGTGTAGGTAGTTTTGAAGCCTATAAATAAGGGTGTTCCCTCTCATTGTAAATCAGAAATAGTTGTTGTAAGAATTAATACAATAGAGACAAGAATTTGAGAGTTGGTTTGAAGTGTTGTATTGTGTTTGTTCCATTATTTTTGTTTCTCATACTCATAGATGAATAATATTTTATTTTCTACTATCTAATCAGGCAATACCATTCAATATGTGCATATGTTAGTTTGAGTTTAACACTAGGCAGATAAATCTATTAGTATATTTTCTTCTCATTTGTAATTGAATGTGCTATGCAATTTACTGTGACTGAGCAATATTTATGTAACATATTATTTTAGATACATGAATTTATTTTCCTTTTAATCTTCAACTACATCCATTTGGATTTGAGTATTATGTTAGGGTTTGTGAATGCTAGTTTTATATGTTTTTTCTATAAAAGTTAAAAGAAATGTTACCTTGATCGTCTGAAGCAAACCTTATTTTATGCCTTACACTTCTCACCTTAAGATCCACCCATGGCCCACTTTAGTTTATTCCATTATATAAATATCCATGGTTTTTTTGTGTTTATACAATAATTGGCAAAACTTAGAATAATTTCACAAATATTAGCAATAATAAATTGTCATTGTGTAACATATGTTGTCCCTACAGTAGGGTCTACTTGTAGACTTATAATTGGTGACCATTTCTATACTATTTGTGATATTTTTAGTAGTAATTGTGTTATAAACTTAAGATCTAAGTCTTTCAGGACGTAAAATTGAGTTACTTAATATCCCCTCATTCCCTAGTGACATAAGGAACATATTAAGTTTATTAACAAGAAGGGAATCTCTGGTGCTAGAAATAATGTCATATACAATTACTTTAATACATATTTGTATAATTGTAGTGTAATTCATTAAAATTGTGCATAATGGTTTCAAAATACACAAATATTTTGAAATAACACTAAGGATATGCATTATTTACATAAATCTTTGCATTCTTTGTAGGAATCTTTGCATTCTTTGAAGGATTTCATCAAATTTAAGTATTAATTTGTATAGGTTTGGTAAATAACCTAAATATTTGTCTAAATTTGTGAAAATATAGGTGAAATACCCCATCCTTTGAATGGATTTAAGATTATTTTGATCACCTTTGCAAATATTCACGTAAATCAGTAAAGAATCTAGATATTCATTAGAATTTTTGCAAATATCGACCTCTAAGATGTCACTCATGTTGGATCTAGGCATTTAAGATCATATTTGCTCTATTTCATTTGTAATTGAGTAAATCTTGGCATAGATTTGTGTTTAAATATATTTTTAAGTGCTCAAGTACTCTTGGGTTATTATAATTAGACATAGAATTATTTTAAAATATTAGTTTAACATTGATCTTTTCTAGTTAGCATGCATAACTAACAATATTTGTGTAGGTATGAAAACTTTAAGCTTTCAAGGCTTATATCCTTAAAGATCTAAGGAAATATACTTGATATAAGTCTTTTCTATAAAATATTGACTAATATTTGCAATATTTGTCACTTGTAAAGATACCTTTGAATTTCCTTTGCTCTTAGTACCCATTTTGCATCTTAGAGTTGCCTAAGATTAGAACCAGACCCTGATCTGAACCTAGGGTCCCTTTAACATTATTAAAAACTCATAGAAATGTTAGATCAATCAAAGGTAAATTTAATAATTCTAGGACCAAGCTAAATTTCCCATCTAACCAAAATTTACAACCTCTTTTTCTAGTCATGGCATGGTTAGCTAGATCATCCATCAATGTCCCTAAAGCTATGCATGATTTGCCAAGAAATATAGAGAAATATTTGCCTCTTTACCCCCACTAGTAGAGTGACTACTGAAGAACATATAAAGTCCTTTAAGGCATATTTGAGATTACTTAATGTGATCCATGAGGATGTGGTTTTCCATCACTTTCACTTTATATTTCAAGATGTGGCTTATGATTGGTTCCTCAACTTGCCAAAAGATTCCATCACAGGATGGGGTCAATTTAATGACACTTTTATTGCTCAATTTAGTAGTGTAGTTATCTTTGGAGTTATATACCAATATTTTACCACCCTAAAAAGGGACATGAATGAACTAATCAAAACATGAAATGCTAGGTTCCAAAATATATATACCCTAACATCCCCACCATATGAGATGATAGACAAATTGGCTTTAGAAATATATAAGAATGACTTAGACCCAATAATGGTTATCTTCCTAATAATAGCTTTTAATATTGACATATTGACTTTGGAATATGCTGAGTCCATCCATATTGATGAGAAAATGCAATTATAGGGTCATCCTACCTTTATTATACCAAACTATGACCTAATGATGCTTGTTCTAAATGTCATACCCAATATGAACTAGAATCAATCTACATTAAACCAATTTGTAGTGATTAACTAGTTGCCTTTGAGACACATTGCACCCAACCAAAAATTAGGATTATTTAAATAAGAAAATGCTAGATCACATCCCCAAAACAATGTCAATCAAACAATGGTGCTCATAAATAACACCAACATTTAAACTGTAACCCAAAACAAGAATTTATATCCTCCAAAGGGATAATTAGACTCAATACAAAGAACTATTTATAAACTCGCTAATGATTTCTTAGATCTCAAGAAATAGATGGGTAACATTTGTGAGAGTTCCAATATAAATTACAACTTCCAAAGATATAAGAGACCTTTCAATAGGCCTAACAACAATAGTTATCCCCCTCTGAGCAAACTACCTGAGATTAACATTTATGAGTTAGCCTTACCAAACTAGTGCCAAGTACACAATATAGTTAGACATGGGGAGCTAGATTATGTCAAGTTATATCATGCATTTGAATCCATTAAGAGCTAAATGGAGGTATTTGAGGTGAATACCACTAATAAAGATAATGATAAAGGCTTTGACAATAACAACAATGCTTTTAGAGCTTAATAAATAGTCCTCATGATGGAGACCTATGACTTTCCCAATCAAGATGAAAATGAACTTGAAGATAATGTTGAGGAGGTGCATGATTTCCAAAAATATCATAGGAGTAACTATATTTTGATAATATAAGGTTATAACTCACCTCTAACAACTTCCACCCCACCTAATAAACCAAATACACCTCCTGATGGTAAGACAGATACTAATCTTACACCCCTCAAGGGTAAGGAAAGTCAACCAACAATAAAAAATTAATGCACAATAGAAAAAGTTGGATATAACATAGTGGAAGACATGAATAATATCAAGGCAAACATAACATTTCACAAGCTCACTCAAATCATTGAACAATATGATTTGATTTTGAAATCACTAAATGAAAAGCCTAGATCTAGAAAAGCTAAATAGGCTCATGCAAATGTGGTAATGTTAAGAAGAATCATGAAGTTATACCATTATTATTGACTATAAGTATTTTTAGTAAGAATATTCATAATTTATTGCTTGATTATGGTGATTTAGCTAACATTATGCCTTTAAGAATTTATGAAAAATTGGGGTTAAACCTAGTCAAATCAGAGAAGGTCATGGTGCAGTTGGACAAGTCAAGAGTGAAAATGGTGGGTGAATTGTTGAATATTCATATGTGGCTTCCTCATGATCCCCTAATTCAGCTATTCATCAATATTTAAGTCCTTGACATACCTAAATCTTGTGGATTATTACTAGGTTATGACTAGACTAAAGCCATGAATAGATATATACCCATTGATTATTCCCACATGTGGCTACCTTCATGTAGGATTCTTGATCATATAAAGATTGATCAAGAGCCCAAAATGAAATAAATCATCACTAAGTATAATACCAAGAATGAAAAGGTAAATTACCAATCCTCTAACTTAGGTGTTTACACTCTGGAAACCACTAACACTGTTACAAATGAAAAGGTGAAAGAAGGAAGCAAAAGTACCTAGGAATTGTAATTTGATGGTGCACAACTAAGAAAGGTTATAGAATTGTAATTTTTCTAATGAATCCTAAAGGTAAATAATATCTAGCTTCTTATAGATTATAGTTCTCTTATTCTAATAGTTTAATAGAATATAGAGCTCTTGTTTTAGGACTTCAATTTGTAATCAACATAAGGTTAAATAAATGTCAGTCTATGGTGATTATGAATTAGTTATTAATCAAGTCAAGAGTAGATAATAGTGTAAGTTTTCTTGTCTAAGAAAGTATAAATTCAAAGCTTGCAATTTAATTGAGTATTTTGACTCATTTAATATTATGTCCTTGCCTAGGGAACATAACCTATTGGCATATGCTATAGCTTTAGTAGAAGCAAACTTTACTCCCCTAGAGATTTTGAATATGCATAATTTTATCATGGAGATAATTTCATGCCCCTCTATGTAATACAACATCAATCACTTCCAATTTTTTGATGATGACAAGTAAATAATTAACGTCATGTGTAGTGTTGGCATATTCGAGTCATATATCATTGATGAATAGGATGAAAGTTATGAATAAATATCAAAGGGAAAAGAATTTGGAGTAGCTAAAATCAAAATTAACTGAATCCCAAAATTCATGATCTCTTTGGAAAGGATGTTTGGTCCAGATAAGCAAATAACTAAAGATAAACAACCCAAGGTTAGCAAAAATGATTATAACCAAATCAACTTGGGAAATCCTGAGAATGAGAAAAGTGTAAACATTGGTTTAGTTTGCACTAATGAAGAGTTTGAGGAAGTCATTTCCATTTTACCCAAGTTTAAATATGTCATTTCTTGGTCATATGATGACCTCAACATATTTAATACTAATGTGATTACTCACACTATTCCCTACAAAGAAGACTGCAAACCTTTTAGGCAAAGACAAAGGCTAGTGAACCTAGTGTTAGAACCATTGATCTATAATTAAATGAATTAATTGATATATTTAAGGATAATCTTCCCCATATGGCACTCGATATGGGTCACTAGTCTTGTACTAGTTTACAAGAAGAATGGAGAAATTAGACTGTGTCAATTTCAAAAACTTGAATAGGTCTTCAGAGAAGGAAAATTATCCTTTGCCATATTTGGATGAGGTCATGAAGTTAGTGAGTGGATCTAGAATGATGTCATTTCTTGACACTTTTTAAGCTATAACCAAGTCTTAGTAAATAAGAGTGATAGAATGAAAATTGCCTTCACCACCAAGTGGGGAATGTTTTCCTAGAAATGCGTGCCATTCAGATTGATCAATGTAAGAATAAATTTCTAGAGAGTATGGACCACACATTCCATGGATTAATTGGTAAGTGAATCATTATATACATGGATGATCTGACAATTTTCTCTAAAAATAAGGGAGATCACATGATGCATTTGGAACAAGTACTAAAAAAGTGTAGAAGGTATGACATTTATTTAAACCCCCAAAAAAGTATCTTCTTTATAATTGAGGGAAAAAATTTAGAACATGTAATCACCCAAGAAGGTATGACCATTAAACCAGATAGGATAAATGTAATTTCAAGGGTAGAGGTCTCTAACATCAAAAAATAGTTAAAATCCTTCTTTGGTAAGATTAATTTTGTGAGGAAATTTATCTCTAGTTTTCTAGAGATTGTAAAACCACTCAACGTGATGCTAAAGAAAGATGTGAAGATAGAATGGAATGTTGAAGTGAATAAGGCCTTTTAAGACATCAAGAATGCTATTGTTCAAGATCTTATTTTAATATGTTCTAATTTTAGTAAATATTTATATCTATACTCTTTTGCTTCTGATCACACTATTGTTGTTGTCTTAACACAGAAAGAGGATGACAAAGATCACCCCATATCCTTCATGAGCACTAATTTTAAAAACATAGATCTAAACTATACTATTTTAGATAAAAAAGATTGTGCATTGGTAAAGGTTGTTAAGAAGTTTAGACACTACATCCTGAGAAATAAGATATATTCCATAGTGTCTGACCCTATTTTCAAGTTGATGTTGGGATAGAATTAACTTGGAGAATGAAGAGGGAAGTGGATGATCAAACTCCAAGAATATGACATAGAGATAAAATTTTCTAAGTTAGTAAGAGGTTAATGCATAATCCAACTTATTACAAATATTGATCCATGCATTGACATTTTGTAAGTGGAATCAAGTCAGGTGTCTAATGAAGATTGGTACAATGATATTTTTCATTATCTCTTGCACAAAGCATGTCCCCCATGCCTTAAAAGGGAGAAAAAATGGCCTTTAGGATAAGATACTCCCATTTTACGATCAAAAGAGGCATCCTCTATATAAATAACTACAAAGGAATAAATCTAAGGTGCATTTATAGAGTTGAAGCCAATGAAATCATAAGCAATTTCCATGACAAGTTGAGAAGTGGCCACCCTTTAGGGCATACCACTACACACAAGATATTAAGTGTAGGCTACTATTGGCCTACCATATTAAAATATGCCCATGCTCATGTGTGAACATATAATAAATTCTAAGTGTTTGATTGAAAAGAGACAAAGGTAACCATGCCTTTGAAACTAGTAATTGAAAAAAATCCATTTACACAATGGGGCCTCAACTTTATAGGAGTGATTAATTCTAACTCCTTAATAGGAAATAAATTTGTACTCACTACCATAGACTATTACACTATGTGGAATGAATTAGTAGCCACAAAGAATAGTAGAGTGATTGATGTCATCAAATTCATAAAAGAGAACGTCATTACTCAGTTTGGGATGCTTATGTCTTTAGTATTCGGTAATGGCCTAGTATTTATGTTATCCAAATTGACTGAATGGGCATATGACTATCAAATAGTCATCAAGTTTAATTCAAACTAATGCCCTTAGGTTAATGTATTTGCTAAGTCCACAAATAAAAACTTGATGAATTTCATAAAGAAGTCTGGCAAAAAAAACCAAAAAAATGGCAATCCCTAGTAAAGTATGTTTTATGGGTAGACAAAACTAGATACAAGCAGGCACTCAAAGCATCCCCATTTCGAATAGTCTATGGGAAATAACCTGTTTTTCCTATCACGTTGAATTTTCCCACCTATGATTTCTTGGTTGAGTACATGGAAGATGATGAAAGAGTGCAATATTAGATACTAAACATCATCCAAATAGAAGATGCTAAAGATGAAGCATTGAAGAATTTCAGTAAGCATCATGATGTTGTTAAGATATGGTTCGACAAGAAAGATAAATTTGAATAATTCTATATATCATACTTAGTCTTACTATGGGAAAAGGCCCACAAAAATAAAGGATAGCATGCCAATTTTACTCCTCTCTGGATTGGACCATATCAAGTGGAAAAAATATTGGGAGAAAATGCATTCAGACTCAAAAACCTATAAGGGAATGATTTAACCTTTCCAATCAATGGAAAATACATGAAGCATTATTTATATGCCTCTCTATCACAAATTCCAAAAGGATAGTAAATTTTTTTAGAATTAGAATAGGTAAGAGTAGAGTAGTCTTATTTTTCAATTTTGCTTTGGCTTTTTGTTTTGCTTTCCTATTGTTTCCTTTCCTAATTTTCTTTCCATTTGATTTTTGTTTTCCTGTTGTGTGTTGTAGCTTAGTAATAAGTCTTTTAGACAAGAATTTAGTGGCTCAATTTATGTTAATCTATTATTGAAAATGGGAAGAAGGGATTACTAGTCTTAAATATTGGTCATCCAATGTTTGGAAATCTATAGCAGTGGTCCAATTTAGAAAATCCAAATAGTATTAATTAGAAGTTAGTTTTCTCATAAAAATCCTAAGTCATTTTAAGGTTGTAATAAAGTTCAAATGATTGAACATTTATTTGAACAAGAGTTTGAATATATTTAGACCATCATACTATCACTTAAATTCACCAAATAAATTTCTTAGGTAGGACTTGATACCCAAAAGTGAATAACATCCAAACTATGTCTTGACAAAATCCTTACACCTAGATAATTTTTGTTCCCAACCATTCTAGTTTATGAATTTAAGTATTAAAAAAATAAAAAATGATACAACAATGAAGTGAAATCATAAACTACTTTAAACTCCATAAATGGTGATTTAATTAACCTCTATTGGGGCTATGGATGCTTGGCTGGTAGTAGAGGAAGGCCTAGAGTGGAGCCAAAGGTATCTGTGTCGAGGCTATGGATGCCTGGCTAGTAGTAGAGCAATATCCAAGCCATCCCTAATATAAATAAAACATTGTTATATAAAATGTACATAAATCTTAAGTCACTCATGTATTATGTCTTGAAACTTGAAAGTCATAATTTTTAAACCTAATGGCAATAGTTAATAAACCTAAAATCACACATATAGTATGATTGTCAACAAGGTTTAAACTCTATTTCTAGCTTGTGGGCTTTTATTAGTTCTAAAAAAAATTGATACTGACTGAAGGTCATAATAAGACAACTAATTTTTTATTCATCTTTGAATAGAATATCTAGATTCTATCATTTTTCAATGTTTCTTATAGAGGCCACCATTTTTTGATGATTAAATACCACTATTCTTAGAATGGGGGCCCTCATTTCTTCAATTTTAAAAATTCCCAAGATGCTAAACATGTTAAGTCATTTGTCTACATGGAGGAGTGATTTAGTTTACCAATGATTTGTGTTTCTCAATTTTTGGTTAATCATTTATTTTGAAATAATAATTGATACTTATAAATATTTAACTTATTGTAAGTCTTTATCAAGTTTCATTCAATGATGAATTATTAACCATGAGTGCTTCAATAATGTGCAAATAAGATTTTGCCAAGGAAGCACAACTCAGATCTCTAATCCACATGAATATGGATAGCTTTGTTGGATTTAATTAAACTAACATTAAATTGTGTTTAAATCATTTAGTTACAAAGTTTTACATATAAACTTGTCTAAGTTTACTCAAGATAGGTTATGACATCTTTTAGAATCTAACCTAGCTTCTCACTTGATCTTGCAGGATGTCAATTTTAAGTTGAGGTTTATGACACCTTACATGATGTCAAAGTTTGGACTATGACTTAAATAGATAGGTCGTCACCTCATTGAGATTCGTAACTCTTTAGAGATTCATCACACTTTTCACAAGACATTTCGATTAAATCTATGAAGTCCATGAACCATGTGGTATCATCTAGAGAGATCACAAGGAAGATAGCCATTAGAAATCAAATCTTGGGGATACGTTTCATGATATTATCCCCCATGATCTATCCCACTTTATTTAAACTACCACACATCCTAATACAATCCAAAAGCCTATAAGATGTTGTCACATGTCTTAGGCATGACTAGCCAGACTTGATCAACTTTCCAAATCAATGCATGTTCACTTTGGGTTCATCTAAGATCGACACATATCCACACCATGTTACATATATAAAGCTCATGAGAGTTCACAAGGCATGAATTTGGGCTACCTTGAGTCATTAGATTGAGTTTTAATGGCATACATCTATCCAAATCTCCTTCCAAGAATGAAACTTGGTAGAGAAACAAACCCTAGCCCTTAAAAGAGATGCATGCCCCCTTTAGGCCCATGTGATGATGCCACATGTCATTCTTATAAAGTCACATTCTAATATCCATAACATTACCTTTGAGAGAGACACATGTCTCAACTCAAGCCACATAATTAGCATCAAGTTAGTGACAGTTGTCCAAAAGCCTTTCAAAGGTGATAACTATCAAGAAAATCCATGATTTCCTACAAAAGAGCCGCCTAGCAAAATAAAAGATCAATTACTCATGAGAGTAATGTGTGGCACTCCCATGATCAATCAAAACTAAAATGCCACTCAAGAGCTTGTCACAAATTGAAATATGCCATGTGGCACAATACCAATGAGTCATCATGTTAAGCTACATTTTGAGATCCCATGAGTAATAAAAAGGTGCCACATGTCCAGACTTTGAGCTGACTAAGTAGCTTAGTCATATTTAGGCCTCATGAATACTTGGCTAGGTCCAAGGTGGCATGCCATGTGTCAAAATGTGGAAATATTTAGATTTAAAGATAAAATTATTGGTGGATCAAATTCAAATTAGAACTAAATTTTAATTTTAATGTAGTTAAATGCCAAAAACAATAGCTCAAAGTTGTTCCAAACATATGCAAAGTTGACAAGTTTACCATTAATATGGTATAAACTAGAATCACCATCTACATTGCATTAATCAAAGTGACATTTCAAAAGTCTAATCAACTCAGCTATTGTTACCTATATTTGCATTTTAAGCTATATACATTTAATCTCTCTACTATCTATTTTTTTCGAGTACAAAAAATATTGATCTACTCACAAATTACACCTCAACCATCATTGTAGGAGATCAAAATGTTGCAAAGAGATACAAAAGGACATTTATTAATACCTACAATATTTTAGACTATGGAAAAATTAGGTAACTCCACTCTAGGTAAAATCATCTCTATTAGAAATGATTAATTCCTATTCCAATATGGCAATTCAGTTGTTTTCAAGGACACTAAATCATCCTTAAGACAATAGCATTGAGGATATGCATTACAACAACATTTAATTTAATTTATAAGTAACAAGAGTAGTTGATAAGGATAAGACCATGTCTCACATAATCCAATTGGCTTTGAACATCTTTGTAATCAAAGCTATAAATCTCCACAAGGCCACAACCAAACTAGAGGTCATGTCATGCACTAAACTAGTCTATGGTATCTTTGGGAGGTTGAGATGTGATGATGGGTTGCTTCAAATAAATGAACCAAGGGCTCCTGATCACATTCATAGTAGGTCCAAGATTTAAAAATTATTATGACCTTCCTTCCCCACAAATAGATGATAACTAGAGCAAAATAAAAAATTGGTACAAAGTACACTCCCTAGAGAAGGTCTTGGCTACCTAGGTAACTGGTCCAATATAAATCATTATCAATGGATGACTAAGGGAATGTACCTATCCTTTAATTTAAAAAATGAGTTAATATTGGCCTTGATCTCCTTAATAGGGTATTCAATAATCCAAATATCAGCTATGTGGACCTAAGGACCCTTTCATTACTATAGATCATCCTAGAGGATCAACAAATTCCCCAACTTGGGTGAATCATTAACAACAACCTGATATATGTTATGAATGACACTTGCAAGAATGGTTCCCCATTCTTCATGATGAACTACCTATTGGGTGACATCTATAAGACTACCCAACTAGGTAAGAATTCATGGTCTCATGAGTTAGATGAAGTCACACCCCAACTATTATCTATAATGTACATTCATCACTTTAGATGCAACATAAAAGTGATTATAGAAGATTTATACCCAATTGTCTATAAATAAATCACTGAGTGTGATATGCTAAGGGTTACCTTGGAGGTTATACAAACTCTAAGGGATATGGGTATATACTAGCTATACCCATATTTTATGGTTATTAGAGTAGAAGGAGTGATGGTAGCTCCTCTAAGGTTTTCAAAATATGTGCCTATGAAGGTAGCCAAGGAAGAGATGGATTATCAACAACTACATGTAGTTGATGATGTCTTCAAAAATAAGAATAAGACAATCCCCCATAAGACTCCTTATAGGCTAGGGAAGACTAGGATCATAAAGTGTCATGATGTCAATGTGGCTATAAGTCATAGAGACTCATACCTAGTTCCTAAGGATGATTTTAGGGCATGGGACCCCAATAATGTCATTGCAAAGAACCTCTTCAAATTAAATAAATATATTTCTATGGAGTATAAGCATCAATAAGAGGTTCATGAATGGATATATAAGGATGATATGAATGATCAGGTAGTCCTCAAGAATGCAGCCAAAAATAACATAGAGCTTGAAATGAGACTGGGCATAGAGAAGAAGAAATAATACATTGTAAGGCCTCAACCACTACCAACCCATGGAAGCATGTTTGATGTTTATTACAAGGAGAGACAAGAAGAGGAATAAAAATAAAATGTTACTCTCATTAGGAATAGACCATGTATACCTCCACTATAGGCCACTTCAAGTAATCAATAAATGCCTCTACGTTCTGAATAAGGAAAATCTAGTAGCTAGCCTAACCCCTCCCAAGGTCCTACATTAATATCTACATTTGCTATGGGAGATACCCTAGAGATCCTAAGTTAGCTTGATCCTAATGTCATTAACCTTGAATAATTATAGCAAGGCATCAAGCTATCTATAGAGGAATTATAATCACTAGTAAGGAGAAATATTGAAATGGTTTACAAAAGAAAGAAGGAGCCCAAGACTACTATGAAAGGAGTAATGCCTCCTCCATCAGCTTCTCAAACTACTACTATTAATACCACCAACACATCCCATGCTCCCAATGTAAGTTCTTTCCCATTGTTTCTTTTCCTAATTGTAGTTGATTTTACTTCTACTACCACTTTTGCCCCTCTTATCATTATTTCCCCATGGGCTTCAATAAGCACTTCCATTGTAGCTATAACCACCACTCAGTCATCATCTGACACTAGTATAAGCCAAGCTAGTACTTCCTTTGGATTAATTTTTCCCCATTTTATTGCTCCTTATTAGGAAACCTTGTTAAGTGTCTCACTTGATATTGCCTCCCTTACACATGTGAGGTCATTGAAAATCATTTCAAAGAAATTAGCCTTTAAAAATCCACTCAATATTACCATAGTTTATAAGGTGAGTGTGCCATCAAAGTTGACTTCATTCATTATTAACATGGGCCCTACCAAATATCTATTTGAGATATTTGGGAAATTAGACCCAATGAACTCTTAAATCCCTATTGTAGCTTTGGCCTCTTCCTCTACTTACTCACCTCCATTGCATATACCTCCAACATTACCAATACCTAATGCTACCCTAAATTGGGTCAAAGATATCATATAGGCAACAAGGCAATAAAATCCTTAGGTATTCCTCTCTACTCGTCAAGTTTGGATGAGGTTTGATGCTACCACAAGCATGATGAAAAGGTAGGTTGAGTAACCATAGTCAAGTTTAGCTAGGTAATGAGAGTGAAGATTCCCTCTTCACTTTGACAAATAAGAGGAATGTTATCCCTAGAGAGGTGAAAAAATATGTAGAGGACCCTATGTCAATAATTCAATCCCAATCAGAGTCAACCATAGACTTGATGAAGGGGATGCAATAAAAATTGATAAGGTTGAAAGAACAATCATTGCCCACTATGCCAAAAGGTACTATAATTCAAATAATTATTATTTTTTTATCAATGTCTTCAATGTGTATAAATTCATGAAGAGGAGGTAGGAAGATGGGACCCTACAATCCAAGGTGGTCATTAAAATTGATGAGAAACTTGCACTCTATGATGCCAAGTTGGCAAACTTGGATAGAATTGTAGGAAGTAATAAGTTCCCAAACCTCAAGTTTATGCCACTTGAGGATATTATTCTTTCATAGACCATCCTGATGAACAAGAGAATAATATTAAAGACATGGCTATATCAAGTCAAGGATGCAAATACATCCTTGGAGAAAATTGAATTCAAGATTTCATTGTTTCTAAAGGATGCCATGTTCACAAGGGTGACCAAACTTGATGGAACCTTCATAGATGACAAAGAATTTATATCCTAGATGAAGGTGTTTATTTCTAAATTATAGAAGGATGTAGCTAATGAAAATACTACTATTGAGGTGATGAACATTATGACATTTGCCAATAAAAGGCTATAAAAAATAGAGGCAATTAAAGTACTAAGGCCAATACTTGTAGAACATGACAAGATAAGTAAGTAAATACCTAACTTATTATGGCCTATGATACTATACTACACCCAAACTGATCAAGATTACTTGTCATGTGTAGAGGTCTATATAAAAGAAGAGGTGGAGAAGAAAAAAAGGCAACAACAAGAAGTTGGCTAGCATCCTCCTTTAGGATCATGAGGAATATTCAGTCATGTTTTTTAATTTTGAATTGAGAATATTCTATTTTAATGCATAGAATTTTATCCACTTGGATATTTTTATATTCCCTTCATCGGCCCCCTTAAACTGGTGTAGGTAGTTTTGAAGCATATAAATAGGGGTGTTCCCCTTCATTATAAATAAAAAATAATTATTATAATAATTAATACAATAGAGCCTAGAATTCAAGATTTTATATGAAGTGCCATATTGTGTGTGTTCTATGGTTTCTATTTTTCATGCTCCTAGATGACTAATAGTTTCTTTTCTTCTAGCTAATTAGGAAATAACATTCAATATGTGCATCTATTAGTTTGAGTTTAACACTGGGCTGATAAATTTGTTAGTATATTTGCTATGTTTTCTTCTCATTTGCAAAAGAATGTCCTATGAAATTTACTGTGAGTGAGTAATATTTATGCAACATATTATTTTATATAAATGCATTTATTTTACTTTTAAGCTTCAACTACATCCATTTGACTTTGAGTATTATGCTAGGGTCTATGAATTCTAGTTTTATATGTTTTTGATATAGAATTTTAAGGAACTAGAACCTTTGATCATCTAAAGCAAACCTTTTTTTATGCCTTACCCTTATGACCTTCGGATCCACCCATGAACCACTTTAGTTTAGTCCATTATGTAAATATCCATGGTTTGTTTCTATTGGATAATAATTGGAAAAACTTAAAATAATTTCACAAAGATTAGTAAGAATAAAGTGTCACTACATATGTTATCCCTACAGTAGGGTCTACTTGTAAAATTCTAAGTGGTGACCATATCTCTACTATTTGTGTTATTTAAAATATTAATTATGTTAACAACTCAATCCCCAAGTCTTCCAGGACATAAAATTGATTTACTTACTTTCCCACTATTCCCAGTGATATAAGGAGCATATTAAGTACATCAACAATATGAAAAAAGCTTAAATACCCCTTTAGACTTTAAATAACCATAAGGTCATATATATACATACATACATACATACATACATATATATATATATACATACATATATATATATACATACATATATATATATATACATACATATATATATATACATACATATATATATATATATACATACATACATATATATATATATACATACATATATATATATATATATATACATACATATATATATATATATACATACATATATATATACATACATATATATATACACACACACACACACATATACATACATATATATATATATATATCCTACTGAGGAAGCAAATAGTCACCTATAGGAAACCAATTAGGCCTACTATGTAAGAGTCTTCAACATAATTGTGTATGGACCACACTTAAGCATAGGAAGTGATATGATCAAGATAATTTGTACCTCAAGGAGATGAATGAGGATATTAAAAGGGTCACAAAGTTATAAAGTAGCTACAAGTCTCTCTCCTCTCATAGAATCCTATTACTCAGACTCCCTGTAGGTAGTCAACATGTGCAAGTTAGTGCCTACAATACTATTTCCTAGAGTAAGAGATAGACCCTATGAATAATGGGGTAATATTAACATTAATTAATATTAAAAAACTTTGAGATCATCACATCTAAAGGTAAAAAGGGAATCAAACACATACCTGAGGGTACACATGCCTAACTAGGCATAAACCCTAAGCCTAAGAAGGAGAAGGTATGTAAAGGAAAAGGATGTTGAAAAAATAATAACTAAGGGTGTTAATATTCTTGATTCATATGATAAAAATCCTAATTTCATAATAATTTCAATATATAAGAGATAAATTTTTGCTCTAACACCCTCATGCTACTAATCACTCAGACTAATAGGCAACCTACAACTAGTCATGAGAAAGTTATTATTTGAGGCCCCTGTAGGTGTGATCAGGACTAAAAATGTTGTATAAATGATAATTTAATATTTTAAATTAATAAATTCTCTCATTTAGGTTATAAAATTAGTGGGTATACCCTTTATTTTAACTTAAACCTAGCCCAGTCTATTGATAGTCAATTCTGGGGCTTGGTAAGTGACTTGATGTTTTAAAGAGATTATAGGTAGAATAGACTTAAAATTAGTTATTAATAAAAATAAAATTATTTTTAATTTTTTAATACACCCTCTATGTTAAGAAACATTCATGGTTTCAATTAGGTGCCCTTGAGGGTAAGTCAAAGGAGACAGATCTCAAGCCTAGTCTTAAACCATGATACCATCTTGAAGCATATCCAAGTACTTATAACAAGATTAATGAACATGAGAAATTTGTAATAGTTTTTAAAGTCTTGATAGTTTACTCTCAAGTGAAGGGAAGTAATAAAAGGTTCAACATGGTCTTAAAACCCTGCTTGAGTCATAAAGTGCTAACATAGCTAGCTCAAGGTGAACCTTCAAATGTTCATACCCTTCACCATAAAGAGGCTCAAGCTCAAGGATATTGGGGAAATTTAAGTAACCATATGGAATTTAAATTCATAAAATAATTATAGTATTTAATGGGATTAATTTTATAAATGATCTCTAAGAAGTTAACAAGCTAAAATTGGCCAATAGAAAGCTCAAGGGTCACCTTTAAACAATCCTCTCTCCAAACACCATCTACATGGGATCCCAAGATATTTAGGGAAAATGGATGGGCCAATTTACTAAAATTTCATGTTAATTAGTTATAGTTTGGATTTATTTACTCTATGAACTGTCATTAAGATGGTGGACATCTTAAGCCCTTCTTAAACCCTAGATAGTACTTGATGGTGAACTCTTGCCTCAAAATGAATCCATATGGAGTTTTTTGATCCTAAAATTAACTTTAAGGTCCCATAAATTATTTTTAACATCATAATTAACTATTGGTTATCATGTGTAGGAATCAAATTATATGGAATAGGCCTAAAAAGTCTAATTTGGGCATAAAATCAAACAAATGGAAAGTATTTATGTGTATCCTATGGTCAAAGAGAAAGAATGGGTCTTAAATCCTCTAGATAGTCCACTAACAATCATCTACAAGAACCTCCATGATTGGTTCTACAAGTAGAAAGACCTATGTGTTTAGATTAAGAATTATATGCACTCAAAAGAAGTTAAATGGCTTAATTAGTCCAATATTTATACTCTATGGAATGTTTGAGGTGATGTAAAGGTTGAAAAAAATGTAAATGTGGCTCACAACCATAGGGTTAGTGCCTAAAATTAGGAATCATATGTTTAGATAGACTGGTCTAGCACCTCTATTAGACAAATTCCATTAGAAGGTGGAGCAGAGAGTAAATTAAGAAGAAAGGGTATGTTAGGCCTTCATGGATAATGTAATCATGATGTTTAAAAACCTTTTGGTCACATTGAGCCATAAGAGAGATGCTACAGTTATCCCTTTTTTCCTAAAAACACCCAAATGCTATCCATAAGTCATGATTATCACTTGAGGAACATTTTCGCATGATCATAATTGTATGAAACCTCTGCATGGGGGGATGATCACTTCAAGAGAGGTAAAGGGGTTTACCAACATGAATTTAGTGTAATTGGTTTAAAGGCTTATGTCATAACCTCTTTGAACAATCATTAAGAGTCTTAGGAAATCTTAAACCCCTCTAAGCCCTAATAAGGACCTAAATAGGAGGATTTGAAGGATGAGGTAATTAGATAGATTGGGGTCACTTATAAAACACCTAAAACATGTTATCAACTCAAAGGAGGCCATGCCCATGGTACTTGATTGTACGAAAACCTCCATAAACTATAAATTTTTAGGGTTTTAAGTGAAAAAAGGGATGAAAGACTTATTCAAGATTTCTAAATCATAGGGAGTGTTGGTTTGAAACTTATACTACATCTCTAAAGAAGGACTATGCTAACTTCTCCTAATCAACCAGTCTGTGAGGCTAGTCTAAATGGCCTAGTCATGTAAGGTAGATGAATTTGTATATGAATGATGTTTTAAGGGTCTAAGTGTTAATGTAGAAGGTTAATCCAAGAGTACTTCAAGACTTATCAAATGGATTGATTGTCTGGTTTAGTTATTTTAGTCATCCAATAATGAATATGTAGAAGGATGAATAACTTATGGTGAGGCCTACTTAATCAATAGGTAGGAGATGTCATTAGATTTATAAAGGCATAATTAATTTAATAATCCACTTTTGGGCATGTGTAACTATCCATTAAGGTGAGAAGACCCCATTTTGAAAAGCATAATGAAGGTTTTGGGCACTTTTCCCATCAAGGTCAACATGCAAGCATAGATAGTCATTTAATGCTCATGGAAAAAGGTGGCCATTTAGACACTTTTAATGTTTATAATTTAAATACATAGAGTTATTTGGATTAATGTGGTGTACATGTGCTCCCCACAGGTCAAACATTGCCAAAATTAGGCACCAATGCCTCAAATGGTCTATTCAAGGCACCCATTCACTCAAGCAATGCATGGAAGGAGTAATGGTGACAATTGTAATTGCCTTATGCCCACCATGATCCCTTCATGGCACATCTTACTCCTAGATCCTTATTTATCTTTCATGAAAATTCTATATATTGATGCATTGGTCTCTTTTTTCTCATCCCTAAGCTAGGTATATAAAAACTCTACCAAAATTGTACCTTGTGCCTCGAATCAATAGAAAATAACATATATATATATATATATATATATATACCTTATATATATATATATATATATATATATATATATATATATATATATATATATATATATATACCTTTTATATGAGTTTTAGTCTATATTATGATAGTTTATTTTCATAATGTATGATTTTCACTTTATTTTTTAGGTCCTTTCATGTACTTAATGTCATATTTTTAGTCTATGTAGGTTATATGAAGTGTTGATAGGTAGTAGTGTTCTTGAAGTGTTGATGGGCTAGTTGTGTCTTATGTATACCTATATCCTTAGCCTTCAAGTTGTTATATTTATAACTGAAATTCATATGAAATATTCATGCCTAAGATTATGTTAAGAGGATTGATTAGTTTTTATTCTCAATTAGATTCATAAGTGTATCTAAGGAACAATCAAGAGAGGATAGTTAAGTATTGGTGCATCACCACTTATAGTGTAGGTTTCTTTCTAAGTTTTCATATTTATCATTTTCATCCCAATATAATTAGGTCTTATAAGGATAATTAAATTTGATAAATCAGAGGAGCTAGCCCCATAATCTATAGGTTTGACCTAAACTATAGGTAGTTGATAACTTTTAGGTCAATTCCATGTTAGTCCAAGTTTGAGGAGGATTTGAATAGTCTTATTCAAGAGGGTCTAACATGGGTTGCTAATAGTTTTGGAATGCCTAATGGGAATATCCTTCAAGTGACATTGGAACATATTTTATTTGCCTTGGAGTATTTTTATAAGCTAAGGACATTTAGTGGCATATCTATAAATAGTTACATGCAAAAGGTGTCTACTAGATATTTTTTAAAAGGTAAAAATATTAATTTTGTTGAACTATCATTAGATATTTTTATAATAAAGAGGTTCCCTAGATTCAATCCTAATCTTACACCTCCCAATTCTCCCAATTCTACCCAAAAAAATTTTGTTGTAAGCCCTATAATCCCATTGGCTAGGTGTAGGATATAATCTTTTATTACTTTTATTAGTGGCAATCCCTTGAACCTTAACCAGTTTGATGATATCCTAGTTACTACCCTTAACATTCTTCCCTACATAAAAGATAACTCCACTACACCTATAGAGCACATAGTATGCATAGCCAATCTATGTTCAGTTTATAACATAACCCAAGAAAATGTGGATATGATATTTTTGGAAACTTCCTTGAGGGGTAAGGAACTCCAATGGTGTAGGATTCTCACACTTTCATCTATAAACACTTGGGATGAGTTTGGATAGCACTTATGTAAACACTTTGAGGATAGGAGTGACCATGTCTCCTTGGTAGAATAACTCACTTCCATAAAAATAAACCCCCAAGAATTCATGGTTGATTTCAATTATAGGTTCTAAAAAACCTGGGATAATATTCTTACCATCATCAATCCCACCCCTAACTATGCCTTATTGTACTACTTAAGGGACTTGAACTCTGATGTAGCTATTATGATACACTCAATAGGGGGAGTACCTTACTAGAAGCCTATGAGATAGCCATAAGAGTATAAAACTACCTAATATAAGAAGGAAAATTAATTCTTAGGACTCTCATGCATTTATTATAAAAAAATCATGCCCCTATCCCCATTATTGCTTTATTACCTACCCCAAAAAAATTAGGATCAGTCTAGTGGAAACCAAGTAGATAGGTTGGGTAAGATATAGGGATTTCTCAAGGCCCAAAACAAAAAATAGTAACCTTGGAGAGGTAGCAAAATCCACCTAATAGGCCTTATAAATCCACCTACCAAGCTCCTTATTAGTCCTACCCATATAATAGGCCTGCTTATTAGCCTAACCAACAAATCCAAGGGTAGATTACACAAGATAGGCCCTACAATAGTTTCAACCCTAATATTTTCAGTAGTTATAAGGCCTTAGTGCCAAATCATAAAAAATATGCACAAGAAAGTTAGTGGTCTACTCGTTGGGGATAATCTAATGAGATGACAATGGGTAGAAGTGGTGAATGGTGTTAGACATACTATATGCATCAGGGTCCTACCTTTTAAATAGATGATAACATGCCTCATTCACACCAAAAAGAAGGTCCCCTCATGCCTCATGGAGACATTCCTTTCATTACCTTAGATGAAGTGCCAAATCAACAAGGGGGAAGTAGAAGTAACACACCATTTGAAACCAATTTTGTCAATTTTCAAGATGGTGAACATTCATTTGAGAAAGTGGTAACAAATCAGGGTTAGAATGTGGTTGAGATAGACAACTTGGTTATATCCCACACAAGGGCTAAAATAAGGGTAGTGGATCATAGTTTGGGGAAGTATAAGGCAACACATACATCTTAAAAAATAACTCAAGGGGTTTCCACTCAATATATATCCCATAAGACACTTTTAACTCAGTAGATACCACAAGGATATGAGCAACATCAAAAAAGTCCTCTCATTTCTCAAGTTACACAATTTCTAAATGATGCTTCTACTTTTAATTTACATCCCAAGATAGTTAGATCTCACTTTATCATTGTGGACTACATGAATAAGGCCCATGTAAATATTCCTATGTGGTATGCTTTACTCATTCCAAGGAAAAATTATCTCCTTCAACAAGAACTCTCCAAGATTCATGTTATAGATAAAGAAGCTAATAAGTTAAGTGCATTATTTATTAATGGAAGTCAAGTTCATGAATCCCAAACACATAAAGTAGACAAGTGACCTACCTTCTACTTATCAGTCATAATAGGAGATTCCCTTATTCATAATTACATGATAGTGGTGACAATCCTTCTATCATGCCCAAATCCATAGCTAATAAGTTAGAACTCAAATATGAACCTAATGAAAAGGGAGTTTTGTAATTGTATGGGTATCCCACCAAGACTATAGGTGTTCTAAAGGGCCTCAAAATTATATTAGATACCTATCCTAACTATATCATATTTCAAGATGACATGGTAGTTGACCTTCCTCCATATTTTTCTTTATAATTGTCTAGGTATTTCACTACTAAAATTTGGGGATATATCTCTTATAACTAGTCATACATGGTATTTAGGACTAGGTATGGTAAAAGTGTTACCATAAGTTCTAAACCTATTTATAGGTTCCACTTAGAAACCTACATGCCCAGATTATCTAATGTCAATTGTACTATCTTAGATGAAGATGAGCATAATAATGATCAAGAGTCTAAATAACCACTTGAAGGCATTTTAGATATGATCTTTGATGAGTGGGAAACATACAACCATGGATATGACCTATACAATACCATGATGAAATAGGCTTAGGTGTGTACTATATGCATGAATAAGGAGCTATTATGCCTATTCTCACTAGACCGAGTCAAGAGCATGAAGGTATATGGAGTTTTTTCTTTGATGGATCAAGGTCAAAGAATGGGAGTGGGAAAGTTGTCATGTTTTTCTCCCCTTCCAATTAGAGGTATTATTATACCTTAAGGTTTTAGTTTAGATTCACCTCAAACACTATATAATATGAGGCCCTCATTCATCAGCTATAATGGGCAAGGAGAGGACATATTAAGATCTTTTAAGCAAAAAGAGAGTAAAATAGTGGTGAAGTAGGTTAGGAACATAAGTTCATTCAATAATCCACTTTTGAAAGCCTATAAGCACTGAGTTTGGAACCTCTTGGAGGATTTACAAGCCTTTGACATCCATTCCATACCTAGGGAGTCAAATCATCATGCGAACTGGTTAGCTACCATTAGTGCACAATATGACATAGTTGATGGAGTTAAAGACACCAAAGTGTAGTCAAAAATCAAGGTGGTGTGTATGCCCTCAGTGCCTAATAATGAGGTAAGTTGGAAATTTTTTGAGAGTGATAGTCAGATTACTTGCTTCCTCCAACATGAAGTAAAATTTTTCTCAAAGAACCAAACCAAGCTACAACATCAATTTGGAGATTAGATTGTCCAACTAAGGAGACATAATTTTCCCAAAGGTTTGGTGAAATTGGAGAGTATATTCAATGAGGATGATAATTTTAGGAAGGATAAGGTAAGTATCTCCACCAAAGCACCAAAGATCATTATGAGAAGGTTGTTACATTCAAAGACAAGTTGTTTAAGTTAGGGAAAGTGAATACTAAAGAAGAGAGAGTTTAAATCATAGCATTATGCCAAGAGTTTGCATATGTATTTTCATGGGAGTAGCATGAATTAAAAGGGTTTGACCCTAGGTTGGCCCAATATACCATAGAGTTGGAGGAGAATGCAAAATCATTAAGGTAGAAACAAAGACCATTCAACCCCAAAGTTGAGGTACTCATGAAAAAGGAGTTGAAAAAACTCATTGAATATAAGATCATCTTCCCTATTAAACATTCCTCATGGGTGGAAAATATTGTTCCTATAAGGAAGAAGAATGGGGAGATATTTTTTGTGTTGAACTTAGAGATCTCAATAAGGTTTTTTTAAGAGATCATTACCCCCTACCATTCATGGATAATATTATTTAAAAAGTCTCAGGCTCTTAGAGATTCTTGTTTCTTAATGTATACTCTAAGTATAACCAAATATTGATGAGAGAGGAGGATAGACACAAAACTACCTTCAAAACCAATTGGGGAACCTATGCATACATAAATATGCCCTTTAGACTATCCAATATAGGGGAAACATTCCAAAGTATAATAGATGTAGCCTTCTAAGGGCTCATCAATGATATGGTGCTCATCTACCTTGATGACTTCACTATATTCTCAAATTAACCTAAATATCACATGACACACTTTATATTAGTGCTGGACAAATGTAGGTAGTTTGGGGTCTCCTTGAACCCCTAAAAATGTATATTTATAGTCCATGAAGGGAGACTTCTAAGACATATTATGTTAAAGGATAGCCTCTCAATTGACCTTGATAGGATATAAGAAATCCTAGACTTACCCCTATCCAATAATAATAAAGGATTACAAATCTTCTTGGGAAAGATTAACTTCATAAGGAGATTCATTCCAGGATTTGTAGAGTTGGTGAAACCACTCACTCATATGCTCAAGAAACACAAGGAGTTCTCAAAGAGAAAGGAAGGAAAAGGAAGTTTTGAGGCCATCAAGTAGGCCATTTGAAAATCTCCCACCCTCCTAAACCTTGACTTTAAAAAATATTTTTTCATGTATACCTTCTCCATAGCTGATGCCATTTCTACTATGCTCATGTAACAAAATGATGAAGGAATAGAACAACCTATTGATTTATTCAATCAATAATTATAAGGGTATTAATAAAGATAAACCTTTATTTAAAAACACATCCTTTATATCATGAGAGGGATAAAAAAAATAGGCACATGATGTCTAATAATAAGTTCTTTGTGATGGTAGTTCACCATAGTATAAAATATTTCATACTTAATAGGGAATTAAGTGAGATGAGGGTTGGCTGGGTGATGAAGTGTATGGAATATGATATTTAAGTGATGTTTACAAAAATTATCATAGGTATGGGAATTTTTGAACATATTTAAATATATATTAAAGAAGAGAAAGAGATGGTATTTGAAGTCCATGACAATCATCAGTAAGTTGCAAACATGAGCCCTCTCAGCTAGACCAATGATGTGGTTAAGTTTATTCAAATAAGGAAATATCTTATGGGATTAGTTAGGACAAAAATAAGGCAATTTATAATAAAATTCATCTCTTACATCTTGGTGTATGTATTAATCTTCAAGGACATAGGAGGTATGCTCTTAAGGTGTGTTAAATCAAGTCAAACTGATAGATTGTTAGAGCAGTTTCATGATGGGCCTGCATATGGACACTTTGTAGCCAAGACCATAGATTATAAGATCATTATATCAGGATAATTTTAACCCACCTTATTCATTGACCCACATTTTTGGGTTAGGAAATGTTCTAATTATGTTATATTCATCTATAAATAGAGATTAGCTACCTTACCTCTACAACCCATCAAATTTGAAAAACCCTTCATATAATGGGGCTTATATTTCATAGGCATGATCAAAACCTCATCTAATTATAGTAAAAAGTGGTTTATAACAAATAATGATTACTTTACCAAGTGGGTGGAGGCAACTGCACTTAAAGAAGCTAATGAGAACTCAATTTTGGAGTTATATGATAGTCTTGTGACTAGGTTTGGCGTCCCCTCTACCATTATATCAAATAATTTCCTAACCTTAAATAGTGATAAAGTGTTTTAGTTATCACTTAAAAATGGAATCTATCTCAAATCTTCCTCCAAATATTACCCACAAGGCAATGGTCTAGCAAAGTCCACCAGTAAAAACCTAATCAAGATCATTAAGAGGATAATGGAGGACAATCAAAGAGAATGGAAAACAAAGTTGAAGATTACCTTATGGGATGATAGAGTCACTCCTAAAAGGTATAATGGTCACTCTCCTTACCTCCTTATTTATGGTAGATATTTAAAACTACCTATCTCACTTGAGATACCATCCTTAGAGCTTACACACCAACTTGAGCTCATGTAGGATGGTGCAATGGAAGTAAGAATGAATGAGCTAAGAGATCATTTGACAAGAGAGCTTCATCCAATTCATTTCAATAAGGAGACATAGTGCTTAATTGGGATGAATACCATGCCAAACTAGGTAAATAATCAAATTTTGATAGTCTTTAGAGTGGACCATATGCCATTACTAATTGTAATAAGAGTAATGCTTTCCAACTATCTAAGTTAAATGGTAAGGAAATACCCATCCCTATCAATGGGATGTTCCTCAAGTAATATAATTAGTTAACATAAAGTCCTCTTATACATAGTAGTTAGTATTTATCTCTTTCCTCTAAGTACTACACATGCTTGGTAGTTATTGTTGTGTCTTGTTGTTTGTTTCTATGTGTGTTATCTTTTCTTGTTTCTTGTTTGGTGTCTTGTTATGTCTCATTGAGTCTTAAGGTCTGAAATGTATTAGTCATAGTTTATGTGCAGTCAAAGATTCACTTACTAGTCATGAAGAGCAAATTCAGAGGATTTGAGTTCCCTTGACCAATATTTTGGTCAAGCTAGCTAAGTCACAAAAAATATTGACCACTATCTAGTCTCAGACCTAGAAAAGGGTAAATATAAAGTCTTAGAGTCTCTATCCACCATTAGTTCTCATGGTTCTCATGTATCCTTGTGAAATAAGGTTGTTTAATAGGTTCATTATCTTGTTGATGTTATAAAATACTGGACATTCCCCCCCACCTCATGTATCAACTTGTATTAGGTGTTCTTAGAATGTTTGAACATGTATGAAGGTCTTGATTAGTTTTTATGAAGCCTCAACATTTAAAAGTGCCACGGTAGAGGTGAGTTTATAAGGTAGCTAGTGAAGAATCATGAACACCTCTGATGTACTCAATCATATAAGGTATGCCCATTTTCAAGATTTTGAAAACATCATGAGAGTGTATTAGAGTCCAATTGAATTACTTAATAGATCTTAAAGGTCTCCTCATATGTGTTGGCATGTTATCCATTTGTTATGTCTCCTTAAATTCATATGTGTATCCTAAAGGCAAGACTTTAAACCATAATTAGACTTTATTTAACCCTGATAGGCCATTAGACCACCATTCACACCTTAAAGATATTTCATGGACTTCATTAGGCCATCATTAAAGCATTTCATGCACTATTAAACCCCATTCCCTTAAAATTCAATGATTAATTTCCCCTAATGGGGTCTACATGTGCCAAATTATTCCCTTTCAACTTCCCTAATTCATTCCATAGATTTTAATACATCACCTAACTCCTAATTTCCCTCCATCCTACCCATTAACAATGGATTTTGGTCTGAAACATGAGAAAATGTAGGGAATTTATAGGTTTCATAGGAATTTTGAATGGTATGAATTATGTACAATACAGATTGACTTAGGTGGAGTCAAGTATTTATAGGGGAAAGTAAATAATGGCATGTGTGGAAGAAACTAGAGTGTTTCAGTGATTAAGGAACTCAAAACTGATCCACCTTCACATTGAGCTCATTGGTAGGCTTGGAGAGCACTTCAGGGTTGTTCTCAGACCATATGAAGGAGAAAGAATGAAGACTCAAGGTCTTATCTAGAGGGAGTAGACTTGGTAACCTTTCATTCATGGGTATTGGTTTAAGGATTGGTTCCTTTATCTCTATGAACATTCTTTAAGAACACAAGGGGTTTTATCATCATTCATGTCTACACAAGCCAAATGGAATAAAATGGGTTTGATGGATTTCTAGTTTGTTTAGCTAAACTAATGGTTATTACTAACTCATCAAGTATTGATATAAATTATTATGGATCCTTCAATGTTCTGCTGACACATGTGAGCTTATGGAACTAATAAACATCTAAAATAGCATATTTTATAGTTTATAAATAGAGTTGGATGGTAAAGTGAGATGTTGAATGATCTCACCTGAAGGTTGGAAGTATTGAAAGATAAATAGAGTGTCTCATACCTTCCTATGTTTATTTATTTCAAGTTGATATTCATAAGGATACATTTCCCTCTCAGGGTGTCTTTAAGGAAAGGTTACATACACATTTGGGTTTCACTATATAGATGGACTATGTATTATTCAATGGTGCACTCAGAGCTTTCAAACATAGTTAAAAACATGAAATGGAGTGTTGAATTAATGATAAGTCATCATTATGTCCTTATGTGTAGGTTATTAACCTCCATTATATCCCCATAGGCCTTAAAAACAACTTTTTACCTTAAAATATTTCCACTATTACTTTATCATAAGCTAACATTTCTTAGCAAATATTAAGGTTCTTTAGAGAATCCTAGGTTTCATATTCTAACTGCATATATATTTTCTTAGTCTCCAAAGTGATATGTTTTGATAGGTATGCATATTAGGGTCTCTAAGATTATTTTGGATTGTCTTGATTAGTTTTACATACTTCATTTTATGTCATGTTTATACCTATTCCATTTCATGTTTTCTACACTGCCATTTCACTATAATTTAGCTCTACACTCCATGTTTAAACCTCATACTACCCCACAATCATCCCCA
Organism: Torreya grandis; assembly: GCA_037957365.1. Classification (NCBI taxonomy): domain Eukaryota; kingdom Viridiplantae; phylum Streptophyta; class Pinopsida; order Cupressales; family Taxaceae; genus Torreya; species Torreya grandis. The sequence continues at coordinate 2,487,043 of JARHVA010001732.1, forward strand.
TAAACTCATCCAGTCATATCTCTAAGCCTAAAACATATTAAATAGGAATAAATACATCTTAATAATTTAAATAACCATAATTTCATAATAGGATATATATATACATCCATATACCCTACTGGGGAAGCAAATAGTCACCTACAAGAAACCATTTGGGCATGTTGTGTAAGAGTCTTCAAGAGCACTGTGTATGGACCGCTCTTGGGTAATTGAAGTGATAATAGTAAATAAAATTATAACCTCAAGGATATAAATGAAGATATTAAAATTTTCACAAAGGTTTCAATTATCTACAATTCTCTCTCCTCTCAGATAAGCCTATTGTTTAGACCCCCTATAGGTAGTCAACATGTGCAAGTTAGTGCCCACAACACTGTGGACGTGTTTCAAGGCCTACATATTGATTGGAGTAAGATACATACCCTATTAATAATTATTTAATATTCACACTAAATAAGGGGACAAAAAAAATTTATCATCTCATTTAAAGTGAAAAATGGCACTAAACACAGACCTAAGGGTAACACAGGCCTAACTAGGCATAAACCCTAATCTTGAGAAGGAGAAGGTATGTAAAGGAAAATGATGTTAAAAATATACTACCTAAGGGTGTTAATATATATAAATAATATCATAAACATCATAATTCCATAATAATTCCAATAGATAATATACAAAGGTTTGCTCAGACCCCTCATGCTACTAATAACTTAGACTTGCAGGTAACCTACAACTAGTCATGAGAAAGTTGTTATTTGAGGTCACTATAGGTGTGACTAGGCCTTAAAATTTAGTAAAATGATAAATTTGAGTGTTTAAATTTTTACATGCTCCCATTTATGTTATAAAATTAGTGGGTATACCCATTGTTTTATCTCAAACCTAACCTAGTCTATTGCAGTCAATTCTAGGGCTAGGTAAGTGATTTGATGTTTTAAAGGGATTACATAAAGACTAGAATTCACAAGTAGTTATGAAGAAATATAATATTATGATAAATTTATAGATATACCCTATAGGGTAATAAAAATTTAGGGTTTCATTCAGATGCCCTCAAGGGTAAGCAAAAGGAAACAGACCTCAAGCCTAGTCTTAAACCATATTACCATCTTAAAGCATCTTCAAGTCCTTATAATAATATTGATGATCATGAGAAATGTTGAAGAGGGTTTTAAGTCTTTATAAGTTATTTTTAAGTGAAGAGAAGAAATAAAAGGGTTATATTAGTCTCAAAACCCTGCTCGAGTCACAAATCTCCAACACAACTAGCTCAAGGTGCACCTTCAAATGTTTGTACCCTTCACCACAAAGAGGCTCAAGATCAAGGATATTAGGGAAATTTAAATAACCTTATAGAATTTAAATTCATAAAATAATGATAGTTACAAAGGGGATAAATTTTATGAATGATCCATAAGAATTTAACCTACTAAAAATGGAAAATAGAAAGCTCAAGGGTCACCTTTAAGCATTCCTCTCTCCATACACCATCTGCATGGGACCCAAGATATTTATGGAATATTGAGGGTAAATTTACTACAAGTTCATGGAAATTAGTTCTATTTTGGACATTTTTACTCTATGAACCATAGTTAATATGGTGGACTTACTGAACTGTTATTAAACCCTAGATAGTATGTGATGATGAACTCTTACCTCAAAATGCATATAGATGGAATTTTTTGATCTTAAAATGGTCTTTGAGGTCCCCTCAAGTATTTTAAACATCATAATGACCTACTATTTGGCATGTGCATGGATGAGATTATATAGAAAAAGCCTAAAAAGGCTAATTGGGGCCTAAAATCAAATAAATGGAAAATATTTATGTGTATCCTAAGGTCAAGTAGATATAACATGTCCTAAATCCTCTAGATATTCCACTAACATCCATCTATATGAACCTCAATGACTGCTTCTATAAGTAGATAGACCTAGGTGTTTAGATTAAGAATTGTATGCACTTAAAATAAGTTATATGGCTTAATAAATCTAATATTTCTACTTCATGGAACCTTTGAGGTGATATCAGGTTGAAAATAATTTAAAGGTGCCTCACAACCCTAATGTTAGGGCAAAAACTTAGGAATCATGTGTTTAGATATAATGGTCTAACACCTCCATTAGATAAATGCCACTAGAACATGGAGTAGAGATCAAATTGAGAAGAAAGGGTACCTCAAAGATTCATGGATAAATTCATCATGATGTTTAGGAACCTTTTGATCACATTGAGCCATAGGAGAGCTACTACAGTTAGCCCTTTTGGGTTGCAAACACCCAAAGGCTATCTAAAAGGCATGCTTCTCACTTGAGGATCATTTTCACATGTTCATAGATATAATAAACATTTACATGGGGGATAATAACTTCAAGAGAGGTAAAGGGGTTTATAAAAATTCATTTAGTGTAATTGGTTTAGAGGTTTAGGTCATAACCTTTATGAACCATCATTAAGAGTCTTAGGCACTCTTAAACCCATCTAAAACCCTAATAAGGACCTGAATAAGAATATTTGAGGTAAGATAAATTAAAATATATTAGTATCACTTAATAAAAACCTATAACATTTTTTCAACTCAAAATAGGCCATGTCTATGGTACTTGATTATATGGATGTTATATGAACACCTCCATAAACTATAAGTTTTTCAGGGTTTTAAATGAAAAATGGGAATCATGACTTAGTAAAGAGTTATAAATCATATGAAGTGTTGGTTTAAGACTTATCCTACATATCCAAATATGTAAGTGTTCATTTATATACCTTCAAGTTCTTATGATAACTTCTCCTAATCAACCACTTTGTGAGGCTAGTTTAAATGGCCTAGTCATGCAAGGTGGCTGAATTTACAAATGATGGATGTTTGAAGGGTATAAGTGTTGATTCAGAAGGTTAATACAAGAGTAATTAAATAATTATCAAAAGGATTAAAATTATTCTTAATATATTTTAGTCATCAAAATAATGGATATGAAAAAGGATGAATAGCTTGTAGGTAAGGCCTAATTAATCAATAGGTAAGAGATGCTAGTGGACATAGAAAGGAATAATGAAGTTAATTAGACACTTTTGGGAATTTTTAACTATCCATTGAGGTGATAAAACCCCATTTTTAATATCATAATTAAGGTTTTGGGTAGTTTTCCCATGAAGGTCAACATACAAGTGTAGATAGTCATTTAATGCTCATGGAAAAGGGAGTCATTTAGCCACTTTTAATGTTTATAACTAATATATAGAGAGTGATTTGGATGAACTTGGTGTACATGTGCTTCTCACAAGTCAAAAATTGGAAAAATTAGGCACCAAAACCTCAAATATCCCATTCAAGATACCCATTCACTCAATCAATGCATGGAAGGAGTAAAGGTGACTATTGTAACTACCTTACGCCTACCATGATATTTTTATGGCCTCTCCTACACACACACACACACACACACACACACACACACACACACACACACACACACACACACACATCTCACATGAACATTATATATATTTAGGCATTAATCTCTGTGTTTTCATCCCTCGATTGGGTATAACAATGTTCTAATAAAATTTTACCTTGTGCCTTGAATCAATAGATATAAACAATTGTAGACCTTTTTTATGAGTGTTAGTGTGCATTGAGATAGTTTATTTTTATAATGTATGAGTTTCAATTTGTTTTTTATGTCCTTTCATACACCTAATGTCATATTGTCATTCTATACAAGTTGTATTAAGTGTTGATAGGTAGTAATATTCTTGAAGTGTTGATGGGTTAGTAATGTCTTATGTAGACCTATATCTTTAGCCTTCAAGATGAAATATTTATACTTGAGATTCATATGAAATAATCATTCCGAGGATTATGTTAATATGCTTGATCAATTTTTAGTCTTCATTAGATTCATAAGTGTTTCTAAGGAATGGTCAAGAGAGGATAGTTAAGTATTGTTGCATCACCACTTCTAATGTAGGTTTCTTTCTAAGTTTTCATATTTAACCTTTTCATCCCAATATAATTAGGTCTTATAAGGATAAATAAAGTTCATAAATTAGGGGAGATATCCCCTTAAACTATATGTTTGACATATACTATAGGTAGACCACAACCTTGAGGCCAATCCCATGTTAGTCCAAGGTTGAGGTGGATTTGAATAGTCTTCTTCAAGAGGGTGCAACTTGGGTTGCTAACATGGTCTACATGACCATTAATGAGAGGGCCATATTTTAAATATTAAATTAAATAAGGATGATGTTCCTACCCATAATATCCTATTGGTATTATAGATATCACACCATCATTTGGGTGGAGGGCATCTAGAAATACCCTCTCCTCTTACCCTATCAATTCCCAAATTAACTCATAGAGTAAGATATATATTATCAATTAAATGAGGGTGTCATGGGTTATTCATTTTATAATTTATATAAGGCATGCCCATAATTCATAATCTTCATTAACCATCATGAATACAATAATATGACTTCATTGTCAAATATGATGTAGAATAGGAATTCATATGCCTTGGGAAGAGCCAAACATAGAGAGTGAGATCCACATGGGGTTATTAGTGCACATGTGGTGAGGTGCACAACATACATCAATATCACATATCACCATGAGCCTCATGAGGATGATGATATTCATCTCAATCTAGTTAGTGATGTTAAGGTACTATCATAAGTAAAAGTGGTGAAGAAGAAAGGAAATTAGTCCCATTCTAGATCGGTCCTTGAGGAAAGGCCTTTGTCATCTTCATAGGATATACCAATGTAGACACCTCCAATAAAATAATCTATAGGGCCCATTATAATTTAACTAGGAGATGATGTGTAAGAAACTACATCCCACATTTATATAAGTATTATACAAGGAGTCTTGGCACCTTCACCTCCTTAATTTTTGCCTCCTTTAGTCTCAACTCTAGCTCTACCACCACCACTTACATGGGTCACTCAATCATAGGTGGTATAAGTGATACACTTAAACATCAATAACATCCCTAAATTAATCCTATAGTGGGACAAAAAATATATGCCACTAGAGATTACTTCCCTCACTACTGCTATCCCTCAACAAACCATGGGACTCCTCCAAGGATTCTCTACTCCTACCAAGCTTATTCCAATAAGGCCTCCCCTAATCCTTGTTTCTCTCACTCCCCAATTCACTTAATTACCCCTATTTTTATCCATGTTTAACATCCTCACTTTCAAATTCCCCTTATTTTATCCCATTCTACCCAAATTAATCCTTGAAGACAATCTTTGGTCTCTTGGAGTCTTGATTGCATGGCCCTCACCCCTAATATCTAGTTCATCTCAAGAAAATTTTGAAGCTTTGGGAAGAACTAAGATCCCAGTGGTTATCATATTATTATCACCAAAATATGTTTTGGTTTCCATGTCTATGACTCCATTAGATACTCATCCAGTGTAGACACCTCTTAGTGTCCCCACCTTAACCATCCTGATGGTTTCACCTTTGTAATAAGTACACCCATATGCATAATTTAATTATATCCTAGCTCCATAACATCTAAGGTTTCTCCACCAACTCCATGGGTTGCTCCATTAATAATTTATACCATGGATCCCTTAATTATTATGAAATAGGTTGATCTAAGCATGACACCTCACAAGAATAAGAAGGTAACTTTCACTGTGCCCTAACACACATTCTAGTTGCCACCATAGTTCCTTTAACCACAACCACATCTCTAGCTAATTTGGGTAATATATCTAGGAAAATATAAAAGGTATCTCCCTCTTAGCCTTCTATTCAACTTGTATGTCCCATTGATTTCCAATCTTCCTTTTCTATCACCTTGGGGCCCTAAGGATTGGGATTTAACCAACCAATTTCATTTTTCTTATTGAATTCCCCACTCCCAAGTTTCATTTGTCTATATATTAACATGAACCAAAACCAATGGAATGCTAAATTATTCTTGTGGGGATCCCCATTCATGCTTCCTCATTTTTCTCCTATGTCCCCTCATCCTCCACTCCTTTATTCCTTCCTCCCCTCTATTTCATCCATTAATCCTCCACTTAGGCCTCTTCCATCTACCTTTGACTTTACCATACCACCTTCATCCTGTTCCACCACCTTAGGATTTACTAAATACCTAAGTTGGGTTGGGCCCCTAAAACCTACCAAAGAATAGAGACCACAAATGGTCTATCTAGGTGACCCATAGATCCAATGGGAGTTTTATAGAGAAACTAAGAGCATGAAGAGAGTTCTTATGTATAGGTCCACCTAGAAAAGAGACCTAGATGTGAAGAGGATTGATCAAAATATCTTTTCACTTACTAAAGTGAGGAAACCCAATAGAGAGGAGAAAGTGGTTGAAGACCATATATCAATGCTCCTAGTTGCCAATGAGATGTCTAAAAATATCATGGAATACATGAAGGATCAAGTTAGAGAACTTGAATCACAAGTGAGGAGCACTTTCCTGGTAGAGTTTATTGGATGAGTCATGAAGGTCCTTGCATAGCTATTTATATCTTAGAGAGGAGAATAGAGCCCTATCCATGAGTAAAGAGAACCTCCAATACTCTCAAGCATATTTTGAGAAGGTATCCCATATAGATAGTAAGTGAAATAAGATTTCCATGTTCCTTCATAAAGGCATGTTATAGAGCTCAAGATCATGCCTTTGGTGGACCTAAACCTTTACCATATTTATGTCGAAAGTATGAGGACCTAAATTGAGGAGTAGTTGGCCACATCACAAAAAGTGACTAGGCCTTCAAAAAAGAGCAAGGAGTGGATGCTAACTTATTTCAAAGAGGTCAAATTCACTATCTTATTCCACCTAGATGGAAAATTTATTAACAAAGAGGAATTTAAGGTCCACCTATTCTAATTTGACCACATTATGTATATAAGAGTAGTGAAAGCTATAAGGGTTGGGTCCAAATCGATTCTAGAGATGGTGGCCTAATAAATAGCTAGCATCAACCATGTGTCTACGATGAAGGTTTTAATAGAGGCCCCACTCTAATTCAATGGGTGTTTGAGGTAATATTTTGAGATTTACCTATGAACCTAGATAAATTAGATCATGTGTTCAGCTTGGTGTCATCCACACTAGCAGTTAAGGAGGCACATCTCAAGTAATTGGGAGATGGCTCACATCTAACCTCTTATTAATTCTCTCCTAGAGGGCCTTGGGAATTCCATTATGATTATTTTGATATTTAAAAATGTTTTTGGATATAATTTTATTTCAACCATTTTAGGTCACTATTTTGCTTTGTAATATTTTGAAAGCGCCAACTCTATTGTAAACAAATGCCATCATATTAATGTGAATTTGATTTTTTAATTTAAATGTGTCTGGTTCCATGAAGTCTTTAAATTTATTTATAATTTAAATATATAAATAATGAAAATTAAAAGGTAATTATTCATGTTTTTCTACATGGTTTATGTGTTAATTAAGATGAGCTTTAGTTATTCTAGTTGAGTTCTTTGATGATATTTGCTTTGTTTGAATTTTTTAAATATTTGTGTGTGATTAATTACAAACATATTCATAGTTATTAATAAAATACATCATCGAATTAAGAATTTAATCATTCCCTATATTATATATCTCAAGCCATCATGAAAGTTAGCAGACACTATTATAATTATATCTAAGCACATTCTCAATCCTTGAAACATTGGTGTTGCCACTCATGCAGAAATCTCATTTTTTTCCTTAACCTCTCTCCTTTTATGTTTTGTTTTTGTCAAGTAACATTTTACACTTTTAAAAATAATGAATTGAAACACAATAGATCCCAAAATTCAATTTTTTTTAATCATTTTAGCTATAAGTATATAATTTTTATGTGTCAGTGAGAAAATTGGTATTGAGCTTTTGGTGGTAGTGCTGAATTTCTTGTATATCTATTTTAATTAGGATATTTAATGGATCCAAATACCCAAAAAATTTACCCT
>JARHVA010001732.1:2500000-2837500 GCA_037957365.1 Torreya grandis
GATTTATGAGTACACATTTTACTCTTGTGTTTACTCTCCCCTATCTATTTACCCACTTATTTTCTTTTAAAACATAATTTATCAATATACATATTCATGATCACCTTATTAAATGCAATAATGCTCCATAATACTAAAGAATCTACACAATATTTTAGGTCATTATTTTTCCTTATTTGGACATTATTGATAATAATCAGACAATTTTGGGTTTACACAAATGTCTACCTATGTCAATAGTGTCTAGGAACATCTAAAAAATAATTTCAAATTTTAAATATCTCCATTCAATTACCATGAAAATATTTCATATGTTTTCATGGTGAGAAATATCAAAGAGTCATTTATATATACAAATCAATCCTAATGCCATATATATGTAACATTCATCTTAGAAATTTGTATCAAGATTGATAAATCCATTTAAACATATATTTATTTCATAAACAAAAACAAGAAATTATTTTTAGTGACAGTGTTATTGAGTTCCATATACAAATAAATATGGCCCAATGTACTTGAAAATGCTAATTATTGACACATCCTAAAAAACATGAATTCAAATGCTAAAATTTATTAATATCACCCTCAAACAGTCTCCAAATCACTATAAGTGTCCTTGATATTTCATAAAAGCTCCATGATAGATGGACAAAAACATTACCTTGCTCCTATCCACCTAGGGTGGCCATGTCTCATACTAGTTTCCAAATTTTAAATTAGTATTTTGAGTTTTTTGTGTATTTCAAAAGGATGGATAAAGGAAATTATCAAAATATTTGATTATATATACACATCAAAGGTCAATAATTATTCTTATCTTAGAATTATCTATTGAGCACTTTCACAGTATTCCACATTGGGAAAATATTCCATATTTATACCAAATTTAAGATCATTCAAAAGGACTAGCCATGAGCCAAGTCTAGAACATATCAAATCAATTCAAGGGGTACCATTATCAAGTATCCAAGCCTTTTTTATCACTACTTACACATAGTCAAGGATCATAATTTCATAATCACTTTAGGTAAGATAACTACTTGGGATTGATTTCCATACTTAGAGTATTGGATACATGGGCAATGGTTAATAATTAAGGGGGTGATTAAGGTAAGCTCAACCTATTAAACTTCCATATTTTTTTTTATAGGTTATCAAGATTTAAAATTAACATTAGGGTTTTAGATAAAAAATATGTAAAATAGTGATTTCATGTTGTAAAACATTAATCACAATCTTCTTATTAATCATTAGACTTAGGTGGAGGAGGCACAATAGTCAAATTTTCATCACAATCAACCAAGATAAATCCACAATAAAAGGATGTAAGAGGATTAAATTATTGTCCACATATAATAGTCTCATCAAAAAATACTCTTTTATCCTACTTATGATTTTTTAATATTAAAATAATATTTTCTATGTCTTTTTCTATTATTCATGAGTCATAACCAACTAGGACAAGTCCATAGTTAATGGACTCGAGTGATCTTATTGTAATCCAACTATGTCATACTTGTTTAGGATTAGTTTTAGATATTTTTTCCAATATTGAGCATGAAAAGTAACAAACTTTTTATTATTTCTACTTTTAGACATTTGAAACAGTCAATAAAGATGTTGGTTTGGGATAATTAAGTGATTTCTTAGTGTTTTTCAAAAATAGCAATTTTTCATACTTTTCAATTTCAAAAATTAGGATTGTTGATTATTTTACATATTTAATATTATAATAAATATATTTTAAACCTATTAACATTAAAATTTCTATTATTTTATCAAAAAATAGGGTAAAACAAGTTCAATATGTGAGAGGTTTTTACTGAAAAAGTAAATGGTATAATTTATTCATCCTTATTTATATCCAAAACTAAATATAATGGTGTATCAAAAGCATCCATGTGAATATGAAATGGTAATTTATAGTAGGGTACTCAAAGGTCATGTGTGGATATTATCCCATGTTTAAGGGTTTTGATTTTTTTTGACATAAGGTTGTCCATTTAATGTGTACATATTTTGATATTAGGGTGAATAACAATGTTGAAGTACTTTAAATACTTAATAAAACTACGTAAATATATATTTTTAGGGGCATAGGTAAGTATAAAATGATTTTTATCTTGGCAAGGTAAACTTTAATTCCTTATGGAAAGATTTGATGCCACAATCAACCAAGATAAATCCACAATAAAAGGATGTAAGAGGATTAAATTATTTTCCACATATAATAGTCTCATAAAAAAATACTCTTTGATCCTAATTATGATTTTTTAATATTAAAATAATATTTTCTATGTCTTTTTCTATTATTCATGAGTCATAACCAACTAGGACAAGTCCACAATTAATGGACTCGAGTGACCTTATTGTAATCCAACTATGTCATACTTTTTTAGGATTAGTTTTAGATATTTTTTCCAATATTGAGCATGAAAAGTAACAATTTTTTTATTATTTATAATTTTAGACATTTGAAATAGTCAATAAAGATGTTGGTTTGAGATAATTAAGTGATTTCTTAGTGTTTTTCAAAAATAGCATTTTTTCATACTTGTCGATTTCCAAAATTAGGATTGTTGATTATTTTACATATTTAATATTATAATATATATATTTTTAACCTATTAACATTAAACTTTCTATTATATTTATCAAAAAATAGGGTAAAACAAGTTCAATATGTGAGAGGTTTTTATTGAAAAAGTAAATGGTATAATTTATTCATCCTTATTTATAGCCAAAACTAAATCTAATGGTGTATCAAAAGCATCCATGTGAATATGAAATGGTAATTTATAGTAGGGTACTCAAAGGTTATGTGTGGATATTATCCCATGTTTAAGGGTTTTGATTTTTTTTGACATAAGGTTGTCCATTTAATGTGTACATCTTTTGATATTAGGGTGAATAACAAGGTTGAAGTACTTTACATACTTAAGAAAACTATGTACATCTATATTTTTAGGGGCATAGGTAAGTATAAAATGATTTCTATCTTGGCAAGGTAAACTTTAATTCCTTATGGAAAGATATGATGCCTTAATACTATGCTCTCAATCATAAGTGTGTAGCATTTTTGAGGCTTAAGGAGAGATTAGTATGTTAGAATTTATAGAGGTATTTCTCTATTTTTTTTTAAATTTCTTCTTCATATGGGTCAATATAAATATTTAATTCATGAATGAGATCATAGAAAATTATTAATAAAGTTATTTTGAAAGTAGAATTAAAATTTCATAGTCCAAATAGAATAATTTTATAATCACATTTTCCCCTTGAAAAGGTGAATTTAGTATTGTCTTATCCCTCTAGGGCTATGAAGATATATTTATATCGACTAAAGCTATCAAAGAAAGGGAAATAATTTTTATAGTCTAAGGTATATAAAACTTGATCAATGAAGGGCAAATGAAAGTGGTTTTTTTAATTTTTTATATCTAGTTACATATAATATATGTAAATTCAATATATATATATATATATATATATATATATATATATATATATATATTATTATAGATGATGATCGATGGAGAGACCTATTGACTATTAGAGATCGGGTAGATGAATCCAATGTTAAGGAGTTTTTTTCCTTTTAACATTAACAATATATAATAATGTTCATTTCATCTGAAGCTTAGGTTTTCAAATTTGTCAAAAATATTCCTTGACGTAGGTATGATTTGTAAAGGTATTTTGGGATATCCCTTTCACATCCATGTAATCAAACTAAAAGGTAACACTATGATTTTAAAGCATGGAAAACAATTATTATTATTACTAGGTGTCAAGGTTATCATTAATGTTCAATAATTTTCTAGGAAATATTTATATGACTTGGATGGTTGGCGTGGGTGATTAAAAAACTACTAAAACCTCATTATAATGGCATGTGTGGGGAAGTAATTGATGAAATTTTAGTAAATACTCACTAGGATTACTATGTAATTCAAATAAAATAAAATTATTTAAGGATCACTCACTATTATAGTTCTCATATAAACATAATAATCATTTGACTGATGGTGAATAAGTTACAATGGGAATAAATCTAATGTGTGTGTACTCATTAGGTATTTTTAGGAAAATATTAAACATACAGTTAAAATATGTACATGTATACTATCACTCTATTCATTTTATATCTATAAGGACTAATTAGTGTCTAGTAAGGGTTGATTTGAAGGATATAGGCTAAGATCCTTGGAACTATTGACATTGGATTTCATCATATTTAATTAATGAAAATAAATATATGAGTATGTAGTATCTAGATATGATCTTCCTAGAATGAGTGGAAAACCTTATAATTTGATTGTTAGTTTCAAAACCATAAAATTAATAGGATATTCCCATTAATATATGGAAATAACTACATCTTATATCAATTTCTTAGGTGTTAAAATGGATATATTATCCATTTAAATCAAGTTAGGGGTTCATTTCAACCATTCTATACTGAGATTTTTTTTGTTCTACTTGGTCATCATGTTGATATATATTACTATGTCAATTATCGTGTTTTAGATCATGAGGCCATTGATGTAGACAATAAAAACAAGGCTCCATAGATTAGAATACTTAGGTATAATGATTCTTGAAATAATAAGGTGAAAAAATTGAGTGACAAGTTTCATAGTTCTAGGATCTTTCCTTTTCCATATGTAATTAGTAAGGTACAATTCTCACGCTACCTTAGTGTATATGTAAACATATTTAGTTACTTGGATTGATAAGAATTTAACACACACATTTTTTAGTTCTCCTAAAAAATAAAATATAAGTTGTGGTTTCTCTTTTTTTGGATTAATATTTTTGGGAGAGGTAGAGTAGTCATGGGACATGAATATTTTTTTAGTGATAGGATTAGATCCTTATGTCGGTCTTATTCTTGATGAGGACTACTACTTAGTATTTTTTGTCCTTCTTCCAATTCAATAATTATTAGTGGTTTTAAATTCAACAACATTTTCCTTAATTAATATTAATGAAACTTAAGTGCATTAGTTTTTAAAATTACTTGGATATCCCACCATCTCATTATTATAGATTATTTATGCTAAATTATTATTGGGATTTGGTGTAGGTTCAGAGGGTAATGTTTAATATCTTTGGGTGGTAACTATTTTAATTATTATTGTATTTAGGTGATCTAAATAATATAAAACTACTATAATTTAAATTTTAAAAGATAGGGAAATTAACATACAATTTTAAATTACTAAAAATTGATTAATTATGATTACTATTTATATAATTGATAAAGCAAATAGGAAATAAAACCACTAAGTAGATTTAATTATTTAAAATCATTGATTATTGTTTCTTAGTACTAAAAAAGACTATGTATTATCTCTATAATGACTTAGATCAAGAAAAAGGGTCATAAAATATACCAAGACCCTGCCAAAAAAGTTTAGACCCCTATAGTGACTGATATGTGACATTGTATCCTAGCACTATAAAATTTGGTTATGTATTTTTATTGTACCATAGATCATTATACCTTAATTATATATTCTTTCTTATCCTAGATTTTGCATGCAAATATTGATTTTGCATCTCTTTGTGTTGAGATGCTAGCATCACTTTCAACATAAGATTGACTATAAAAAGGGGTTTAAATATAGAATAGACAGTCTAAACCACTCCCCACTAAATTATTTATCATATCATATGTTTAAATAATATATAATGGTGTTAAACCACATTTAATTATCCCACCTAGGTATGTGTGCTTAATCGTGATCCACTAGAATGCAATGCAATGCTTTAGATTTTGACATTTGACAACATAAAACTTTAAAATTACATTTGTCTTCAAAATTGGTTATATGGATTATCCTTTAAAGTCTTTATGATGTGTATATTTTTAGTATAATTTATTAATAAATTAAAAATGTATTTTTCAATATTTATATCAAGTATAAAATGAATAAAAAAGTAATTTCCATGTAAGACCTTAAGATTGATTTTTATTTAAAGATGACTCTACCATGTTTCCCCACAAAACTAAAATTTTAAATGTGCTTAAGATCACATAAGGGAGATGTTTTAATTTGAAAAATATTCATTATAACCTTCTAAATGTTGCTAGTAGAGGTAGATGCCTATGGTAATTCTAACTATGTGACTATTTCAGACACTATCTAGAGAGGGGAAATTATGATATAAAATACAATTATAGTAAACTTATTAAATTATATAATGTTTTGGATCATACTAGGAACATCCTAAACACATGTTATGGAAAATTAGATTGGTTAAGATAATAGATAGGTAAAGATATAAAGGAAAGTGTGCACAAGATTCAAATGTGTACACAAAAGTCATGCATATCAAATATATGTCAAAAATCTTGTTTTAAATTATCTAATATCAAATTTATTTATTTGTAATAATAAATATATGACTAGGTTTTTTTGGAAAAAAGCTATTGTATTATGGTTATAATCTTGTATTTTAAAGTTATTTGATGTTTCCAAGGCTATTATCCTCCCCATGCCTATTGTAATTGGTTTTATATTAGTGACATTGTTGTCAATGATATTATTTATGTGAGATCCCTATTTTCATAGTTCTCACCTTTAGACATATTGTGTTGAAAACACATCTTGTTGAGATGTGCCTTTTAAGTTGTTGAGACAGGAGATGTTATTCAGTCCTTGATATTGAGGAAAATATTCTATCTATTATGAGATGTTATCTCTTTATTATGCAATAATAATTATATGTAAAGATTAGATTATTATTTTATGCCTTAATAGATTAGTTTACGTACACTATTTGGTTATTTAGTATGATGCATATTTATTGTATATCACTACAACTATTATTATTAAACATGAATTTGAATTATGCAAATGTTTAGATAAATGGCAATAGTTTATTACCATTGATATGTAATTCTTTAGATATGTCATGTGTTGTTGTATGGATTTAGATCACTTGTATTTTTTTGATTGAGATCACTTGTATTATAATATTTTATAACTTTAGCTATATAAGATAGGGTATTCTATGTGTACAATGTTGTGTAGATGATAAGGAGGCTAATAAGGGAACTAGGACTACACTAAGAATTATCACATCATAAGAAGAGTGGCATCACATATAATAGACCCTAGCATGATCTAACCACTCATTGTACATGTTTTTTGGGCCTAATCAAAAGCATATACATCATGAACCCATTTCTCACTATTCACCACCTCTTGTATAATATTCACACCTTTCATTCCTAACCAGGGGAGTTCTCTTTAAGTATTATTTCATTCATGAAGTAAATATTAAGCCATTTGCTACTCAAAGCTCGGATGGATTGATATAACCAACTTTAGAGTGAGTTATAAAGTAGATATTAAATATTTTATATTAAATTTTATGTCCTTGGATGAATAGGAAGGTTTGAGAATCTTTATAAGAGACTTAGATGACTTTTTAGGCATCCCTTGTTTCATTTATGGCATGTGATAGTGGGTCAATTTATTGAGGTATGGAATTTTTTGATTTCCCACATAGGCTTGTAAGAGGAGTTATGGAGAAGAAGATTTTTTTAACAAAGATCCAAGGGATGGGAAAGGAGACATGTCACCTTCCCATTGGATTACAAAGAATGGAGTTTAGGATAAATGAGGAAGGAAATCCTTCCTTTAGAGGAATTTTGATCATTTTAAATTTATAAAATGGTAAGTGGAGAAGAGAAGGAGAAAGAGGAGGAGGAGCTTGAGGAAGATCTTAAAGAAGGAGGAGCTCAACCATTACCCAAATCTTGTAAGAAGTGATATTAAGTGGATCTGAGAAGTAACTAAGGTAGGCTTCCATGTGCTCTTCTATTTTCATTTTTTGTTATTTTATTTAATTAACAATATTATTAATTATTATTTTCCTCATTTTAAAGAGTTGTATGGCCACTTGGCCTACCCTCTTTTTACCATTTCTTTCCATGGTTATTCATATGACAATCATGTTGGTTTTATTTCCCACTTGGGACATAAAGATGTATAATCCTTCCTAATATTTTTGGTTAATTTTAAAATCCATTTATTTTTTAAATTTGATGAAGTTAGGTTATCCAAATGGGTGTGAAATTTACTTGACTTAATGTGTTCTTATTCATAATAATAGTGGATACTATGGAACGGGGTTCATATGCCATTCTACGTATTATTATTTTATTGCACTCTCATATATTTATAATGGAAAGTGGAACAAATTAATAAATACCTCTATGTAGTTTTATTATCCATATAGGAAGTGGATAGTGTACCTATTGATTCCTGTCTATGTGGTGTTTTGTGTTACGTATTTTTATTTTCCTTTTGGAACCATCATTCCTAATGGCCTTCTATGTATTATTGGTAATGGAAAGTGGACCAAATTACCAAAGCCATAT
The DNA here is from genome assembly GCA_037957365.1 of Torreya grandis. Lineage (NCBI taxonomy): Eukaryota > Viridiplantae > Streptophyta > Pinopsida > Cupressales > Taxaceae > Torreya > Torreya grandis. Next base: position 2,508,402 of record JARHVA010001732.1, read on the forward strand.
ATAGAGTTTTATTGTCCATATAAGAAGTAGAAGGTAGACCTCATGATGCCCTCTTCCTTGTTATTTGTCATGGTTTGAGGTGTCTTTTACTTCCCATGACCAAGAGATGGTAGAACAAGGGTGATTTACCCTAAAATTATTCTTCTCATTTAATAGGCCTATTTTTTCATAAAGTTGTATGAATGCCTTGTGATATTTTATCATTTTAACTGGTGTTTTTATTTCCTGTATGATGGTTTTGGAGATGGAATCCTCCTTTGTATAGTTTATCCTCCTATATGCATATTTCCTTGTGAGCATTTTTTAACTAGTCTTTTTACCATATAAACCTTCATTTTTACAAATTTTCCACCTTAAACCATGATGTGGTGATGTCTATAGATGTTAATATTAGGATCATGGATTCATTGGGTCTCTACCTAATTATGGAAAAAGGATGGGATGTGATCATCCTTCAGTTGGCCTTGTAGTTGTGTGTGGAGTCCATGTGAAGACAAATTGATCTATATTTTTTGTATATGTTTGTAGATAAAATATATTTATTATATTATATCCATGATTATTATATTTATTTTGGAATATAATATGTATATATTTTAATGAAAATTTATAATAAGTGTTTGTAATTAGTGTGTTGTTAATTTAGTACTTGAATACCCTTTTTAGAGAGTGTATTAGGTTATAAAAATAATTGAAATTATTATTTTGTGTAAAAATTACAAGTGTATATTATGTATTTTATATATACATATTTGTATTTTCATATTAGGATGAAAATAATTATTTTCTCTTTCCTAAAATTATGAAAATAATTGATTAGTGTGAAGCCATGGAAGGGTAGTTACATTTAAATAATTTTTAGGCACTTAAAAACATTCAAATTTCTCCCAATTTATTATATAATGTAAATTAAATTTATTCAGAGATTTAATTTAATTGATGACATAATTTTTGGAGTCATAGGTTAATTAATATTATTTTTTAAAGTTTTTGATCCAAAAACCCTTATTTCTCCTTTAAAAGTTACCTTCACTTTGCATACTTATTTGGCATGTAAAATGGTGAAATGAAAGCTCAAATATATTTTTAGCATTTAATGATGAATTTTATAAACGTCACACCATTGGTTTTATATTTTTTTCCTTTCAAAATTTTAGATATAATTTTGGAAAACTTTTACTTTGTAGGGTAAGTTTTATTTAACACAGGCCCTTCTAAAGGACACTTGCCACCATCCATAGGGAAACTACCTAATTTAAGCAGTCATCCCCAACGGGACTACACACTTTGCTTATTTATCCCCTTATGGGTGGGTTAAAATATTTTTTATGGATTGATAGCAATGTTTTTTTCATAACCACACCATATGAATGTTATAGTGTGGTTAGATTCCTGACAACAATGTTTAAAGTTCTAGTGGCTAGCAATCTGTTGGCCCTTGTGGTAGCCTATGATGATCATTTAAATAACCATTGGAAACTATTTATATAAAATAATTTATTTAATATTTAAATTTAAATATTTATATTGATAAATTTTAAATCTATAATAAAAAATTATAAATAAGAACCTTTGTTAAGCACAGAATATACTGAGAGGGGGGGGCGAATCAGTATATATATCTTATAAAACTTTCCCTTAATCAAACATTCAAGATATGCAATTAAACTCAAATAATAAACATCACACAAGAAAGAGAGAGACACCAGATATAACGTGGAAACCCAATGTGGGAAAAACCACGGAGAACAATCTCAAGTATATTAGTGAGAACAAACCCACAGGAGCACCATACCCCTTTGCCAAGTATCAACCTCAACTACAATTCGTGAGCACCACCCCACAGGAGCTTCAAACCCCTTTACTGAGCACCAACCCAGCTATCATTCATGAGCACCAACTCACATGAGCATCATCCACTTTGTGTAAACCACACACCTATCTCTCAATGTTGCTAAATCAACAAATGATAGTTCAATACAACATCTCTTTCCTCTCTCACACCTTTGCTCTTCTAAGCTAGATAATACAATATCAAATTAACCTCTCACACCCATATTACAAATGGCTTCTCAAGCCTTTATTTATAGCTTTCCAAATGACCTTTGGCCTTCCCCCTTTGTGACCTTTCAATTCTCATGAAAAATGGCACCAATCTTGGATGACCCTTCATATCCAAGCATTTGAAAAGTCATGTGGTGACCCTTCATGATCAAAAACATCCTTCCCACTTTTGTCTTTATCTTTGGTGACTTTTCATATTCCTTAAAGTGTCCCTTCATGAGAAATTCACCCTTACTCTTTTGTCTTCACTTGGTGACTCTTGGTATTCCCCAAAATGACTCTTCATGAGAAAATGTGTCCCATCCTTCTTTTGTCTTTATCTCGTGACTCTTCGTCTTCTCCATGGGCCCTTATTTCATCTCATATGCAACCAAAAATATATTCATTAATATTAAATAAATATTAACTCATATTAGCCAAGAAAAACAATATTAAATGCAATGGGGCCTTTATGACCAATAATACTAAACCTTTGACATCAATGACAATATTTCCAATAATATCCCCCTTTGTAATTGATGGCAACCTCAATTCTGAAACTGCCACATCCTATCACTTGGCCACATCCTATCACCTGCACATAATGTCATCTAAAAGCATACACTAACTCCCCCTTATTGTAGCAACCTATACCTATTTCTTGTACCTATTTTCTACACCTGTACCTGTACCTGTTATTCTCCCCCTTTGACATCAATGGCAAAGGGCCTACCTAGAGCTAACACTTAGCTCCCCCTCACTTGATGCTGAACCTCAATGGCAGGAAGTAAGGAAAGTTACTCCCAACTTCTCTCGTAGATACTAAAATGTGTTTTTTGGTAGTGCCTTTGTGAAAATATCTGCAATTTGCTCTATAGTACTAATATATTCCAACTTAACCTATTGATCTGCAACCTATTCTCTCAAAAATTGATATCTAATGGGAATATGTTTTGTTCTTAAATGCATCACTAGATTTTTGAAATATTTATGGCACTTGTGTTATCACAAAAAATGGAAATAAGTTCATCATACTTTACCTTGATATCTTCCAAAGTTTGCTTCATCCAAAGCACTTGATTACAACACAATATTACTGCAATATATTTTGATTCAGCTGTAGAAAGTGATACTGAGTTCTGCTTCTTGATTAGCCATGATACTAAGATATCACCAAGGAAGAAAGCTCCTCCACTTGTACTCTTTCTGTCATATAAGCACCCTACCCAATCTGAATCTGTATAAGCAACTAAAGTGAAATCTTTACCTTTGGGATACCATAATCCATAATCCAATGTTCCTTTGATATATCTAAATATTCTTTTCACCAACTGAACACGACTATCTCTTGGAGATGACTAATATCTTTCAACCATACCTACTGCATGAATGATGTCTGGTCTCGATGTTGTCAAATATAAAAGACTACCAATCATAAATCTATACAATTATTGATCTGTAATAGGTGAATCTTCATCCTTGCTCACCTTATTTCTTGTACACATAGGTGTGCCAACTGGTACACAATTCTCAAAACCAAATTTCTTCAACATTTCCTTAGCATATTTACTTTGAGATATAAAAATTCCTTTATTTGATTGAAATATTTGTAATCCTAAGAAAAATGATAATTCTCCAAGCATAGACATCTCAAATTCTTTTTGCATTCTATCAGAAAATTCTTTTGTCATCTTTTCAATATTTCCTCCAAAAATGATATCATCAACATAAACCACAACAATCAATTGATGCTCACCTTCTATTTTGATGTAAAAATTACTATCAGTAAATCCTCTCTTGAATCCTTGATCTTGTAGGTACTTATCAAGTCTTGCATACCAAGCTCTAGGAGCTTGTTTTAATCCATACAATGCTTTCTTCAATCTACATACATGATTACTAATATTGGAGAGAATAAACCCCTCAGGTTGTTCAATGTAGACATCTTCTTCAAGATTCCCATTTAGGAAGTCAGATTTGACATCCATCTAAAATACTTTGAAATTTTTAAATAATACATATGCAAGAAACATTCTAATAGCCTCTATCCTTGCTACTGGTGCAAAATTTTCTTCAAAATCTATTCCCTCAATCTGAGCATATCCTTTACATACTAATCTTTCTTTATTTCTGGTTACTTCTCCATTTTCATTCAGCTTATTTCTATAAACCCATTTTGTTCCTATCACATTATGATCTTTTGGTCTAGGCACTAATTCCCAAGTATCATTCTTTTCTATCTGATCTAATTCTTCATCCATAGCCTTAACCCAATGCTCATCATGTCTGGCTTCTGAAAAATTTCTAGGCTGAATTTTAGATAACAAAGAGAAATTAACTTGTTTAGATTCACTTACCATCATTCTTCTAGTGCAAATTCCTTCTTTTATATCCCCGATGATGTCACTTTCATTATGATTTTTTTGAACATATTTGGATGGAGTCTTGGTGCCCTTTTTCTCCTTTTCCTCATCTTCAACTGATTCTTCAAAGCCTTCCTCTTCAATGATTTCAAGAATGTCTACTAGATCACTGATCTTTTGTGTTCCATCTTCTTCTATCCTGACACTTGCACTTTCAACAAAATTCTTGGTTCTTTTGTTATAGCATTTATAAGCTTTAATTTTGCAATAATAACCAAGAAATATACCTTCATCTACTCTGGATTCAAACTTACCAAGTTTTTCATCGGTTGTTTTTATGAAACATTTGCTACCGAAAACTCTAAAATAATCAACTGTTGTTGGTTTGTCTTCCATAGCTCATAAGGAGTTTTGTCGTCTATTGACTCTTAATAGAGCTCTATTATGAATATGCATTGCTATACCAACTACCTCTCTCCAATATTTATTTGCTATCTTGGATTCATTTAGCATTGTCCTTGCCATCTCTTGAACTATTCTATTCTTCTATTCAACTACTCCATTTTGTTGTGGAGTTCTTGCTGCTGAATACTATCTCTTTATTCCATGATCTTCACAAAACTCAATAAATTGATCTGACATGAATTCTCCTCCTTGATCTGATCTTAGACACTTAATCTTCAGATTAGTTTCATTCTCAACTAATGCTTTAAATGCTTTGAACTGTCTAAAAGCTTCTGATTTTTTCTTTAAAAACATTATCCAAGTCATACGTGAAAAATCATCAATAAGCAACATGAAATATTTATCACCTTGAGTACTTTAAGTCCTCATAGGTCCACATAGATCAGTGTGAACAAGATCTAGCATCTGAGTGGTCGAGTACTCTTTTGTTTTGAACCACCTTTTAGCCTGCTTCCCATGCTGACAAGGTCCACAAAGCATGTTAGATGGCTTTGTGATTGTTGGAAGATTCCTGACGCTTGTTTTTTTGCAAATTTTGACAAGATTGTCAAAATTTATGTGCCCCATTCTCCTATGCCATAGCCAACTTTCTTCAATCTGACTCAAACAACATTTTTGACCTTTGATGTCTGATAACATATATAAGTTATTACCTATTCTTTGAGCATCTGCAATTAATACATCTGAATCTTTTCTTCTAATTTCACAACCTTCTACATAAAACTTTAGTGTGTGCCCCTGATCACACATTTGACTTACACTCAAAAGATTATGCTTAAGACCTTCTACATATAAAACATTTTCAGTTTTAGTTATACCATTATCTAAACTTAGTGTACCTTTTTTGGCAATTCTGGCAGTGGTATTATCCCCAAATTTCACTGTGCCACCATTGATCTTCTTCAAGGTTATGAACTTGCTCTTGTCTCCTGTCATGTGCCTTAAACATTTTCTATCAATAAACCATGGCCTTTTCTTCATTTCTTGCATGTAGAGCTATCTGGACCAACATAGAACCTTCAAATTGTTTCTTCTGCCATGTCTGAACCTTTTTCTTGATGAATGGAGCCCTAAAACTCTGGTCCTTCTTGACTGACTCAAACATGCTTCTACAATACTGAGCTATGTGTCCAAAGTTGTTACACTTGTAACAAATTATGGTCTCTTCATCAAAGCTTGATAGAGGATAAAAAGAGTTAGAGCTTCTGCTTAACTCTACATGACCTTCCTTTTCCTTATTTTTGAGATTGTTAGCTCTTTTTCTACATTCTAACTTCTTATGACCATATCCATTACAATAAAAATAGTAACCATAAAAAATAGGACCTATTTGTGAATCTCTAACTTGATTGCCTTTTATAGATTTGTTCCTTCTAGCCTTCTTTTTCCTCTGTATTATCCATTCCTTCCCTTCTTGTTTCTTTATTTGTAAGAGCTTCAACATAGCTCTTCTTCTTTTCAAAACTGATACATGTCTTATCTGATATTGCCTTTTGACTTTCTAATATCTTATTCAGCATATTAGTGTTATTCTCAAATTTTGAATCATTGACTATTTTATTATTGACTGCTTTCTCAATCTCTTCTTTTAAAGAGGCAATTTCATTAACATACCTTTCACATTCTTTCCTTGATATTTCCAATTGTGCCATCAGATTTTTAATTATCTCCTTTGACTCCTTGTCATTTTTCTCGATTTGATGCTTTAATCTTTGATTTTTATTTTCAACAATTTTCAACTCTTCTAAGGCACACATGAGTTCTCCTTCCATATTCACTTTGGCTTCATCCTCTTCTTCTTCTTGATCAACTATTATTTTGCTTGCAGAGGCACCTTTATGTATGGCCATCTTGTGCTTTCCTAATCTACCTTCAAGATGTAAAACTTTTCAAAAAGGAACCTAATATGATACCAATTGTTAAGCATAGAATATACTGAGAGGGGGGGTGAATCAGTATATATATCTTATAAAACTTTCCCTTAATCAAAAATTCAAGATATGCAATTAAACTCAAATAATAAACATCACACAAGAAAGAGAGAGACACCAGATATAATGTGGAAACCCAATGTGGGAAAAACCATAGAGAACAATCTCAAGTATATTAGTGAGAACAAACCCATAAGAACACCATACCCCTTTACCAAGTATCAACCTCAACTAAAATTTGTGAGCACCACCCCATAGGAGCTTCAAACCCCTTTGCTGAGCACCAACCCAGCTATCATTCGTGAGCACCAACTCACATGAGCATCATCCACTTTGTGTAAACCACACACCTATCTCTCAATGTTGCTAAATCAACAAATGATAGTTCAATACAACATCTCTTTCCTTTCTCTCACCTTTGCTCTTCTAAGTTAGATAATATAATATCAAATTAACCTCTCACACCCATATTACAAATGGCTTCTCAAGCCTTTATTTATAGCTTTCCAAATGACCTTTGGCCTTCCCCCTTTGTGACCTTTCAATTCTCATGAAAAATGGCACCAATCTTGAATGACCCTTCATATCCAAGCATTTGAAAAGTCATGTGGTGACCCTTCATGATCAAAAACGTCCTTTCCACTTTTGTCTTTATCTTTGGTGACTTATTGTAATCCTTAAAGTGTCCCTTCATGAGAAATTCTCCCTTACTCTTTTGTCTTCACTTGGTGACTCTTGGTATTCCCCAAAATGACTCTTCATGAGAAAATGTGTCCCATCCTTCTTTTGTCTTTATCCTGTGTCTCTTTGTCTTCTCCATGGGCCCTTATTTTGTTTCATATGCAACCAAAAATCTATTCATTAATATTAAATAAATATTAACTCATACTAGCCAAGAAAAACAATATTAAATGCAATGGGGCCTTTATCACCAATAATACTAAACCTTTGACATCAATGACAATATTTCCAACAACCTTGACATTTATTTAAACCTAACTTTGCTCCTTCGATTATAAGGACCTAGTGGCCTAGAGGTGGGATGGACCCAAAAGGGACCCCCTATATTTTTAAATACATTCTATATTGTGAAATTTTAGATACTTGTAAAGGCTTAGGTTTCTATTTTTGACTCTTTGTAGTTAGTTATGCCTTAGACCTCCTTGTAATCTAGTAGACCCATTTATGCAACTGGGATTATAGAGACTCAATGGATAAAAGGTGGGAGAACCAAAAAGGGAACCCCACTAAAATTATTATTCCTATTTCCCTTGGAATTTATTTCAAGACTTGATACTTCATAGTTTCCACTTGGTGCTTATTTTGCCCTATGGAGGCCTATTTGGGCCTTATTGACTATCATAGGCTCCTAGGATCCCTAAAATAGGTTGACCCAAAAGGGGACCCTTATTATTTCTTACTCATTTTAAGTTTGAGACAAAAATTAATATTAAAAATTATTTTTTTAAAATTTTACCTTATATCAGCCATTAATGGCTATGGAGGACCTTGAAGCTCCTAGGACCTATTTAAAAACCATGAGACTGAGACCTCCTTTGAGCTTTTTATCAAAATGGGTACCTAAAAAAAACTCTTGCATGTAACTTTATATAATTTTAGAAACTTGAAAGTGAAAAAAATTGATTAGGCCAAAATATTGGAGACTCCATTAATGGTAGTCATCTAAGGTTGAGGAAGGAGAGGAGGGATAACTATGGAAAAGTCATCCTCCAACACCTCCTCCCTCCATTCCAAAATCTAAATTTTTGATTTGAATACTTAATTATATTACATAAGGATTTGTATGGATTCCTCACCTTTGTGTAGATTTATAAGTCAAAGTTGAATCATTCCAATGGCTTAAATGGAGTACTCCATCCTGAAAGGGATTATTTGGGATGTTTTAGACCCCTTTTGAGGTTGTATGGGGTCTAAATGATATTTATCTAAGCTATGTTCTTGACTTTGAATTAATTCAAAAATAGTTTTTCATTATGAATTAAGTATGAACTCAACCATGTGATTGGAAATATTCACCTAGATATTCTTGTGACCACCACAAAGAGTTAGATAGTGTAGTTTGAGCTAGGGGTTACTTGAACTAATATCACATTAATTTTAGGAATAAATTAGAGATTAATGTGGAAATAATTTCAAAATTTTGAAATAATAAGAGATATGAATAGAGATGCATAAATAAAATAAATTAAAATGCACAATAAGAAGACCATATTTGACATGGTTCATGTATTATGGGCTACATCCACCAAGAAATACTAGATAATATTTTATTACAAGCTAAAAGAGTACAATCAACTCTCAGATTAGTCTTTTCCTAATTATAATGCATAAAATATTATTTGGATCTGCACTCAATAAACCCTCTTGAATTTTCGCTTGAATTCACACACTCGATTCTTCCTTCTCAAACCCTTGTTCTCATGATGTATTACCTACTGAATATCCATATATACATAGTACATCAACATAGTGGTTTTAAAAAAATAATGGGTACCAAAACCATGGGAAATGTCAACCCAAATTGATTCCCCATTAAGGGGGATCCAAAGAAAATTTAAACTATTACCAGAACCCTGATGATAATACATAAAGAGTGCACAATAGATTTTAAATGTATAGTATTTAAAATACATTATAATTCAAAAATAAGATACACAACACAATAACTAATAGAACATTATTTTTTGGCTTTAGAGCCTGCTAGGATAGCTTATATATTTTTAGGCTTTTTGATAGCCTATAGGCAAATTAGAGAAAATGGGCCAACATGGTGGCATAGTGATCAGGCGACCACTTATGTATTATGATCCATGTTATTTAGGCATGCAAGTTTGTTTAAATGCATTATTCTTATCTTTTAATGTTTTTTGATATCCAATGGGTAATACATATGTGTATGATGTGCATTAAACATTCTAAAAAATAAATGACATGTTTTTGTGTGTGTTTCCATTATGTTAATTTTTAGGCATGACATTTTGGTATCAGAGCACAGTTTCTACACTGGGAGCTCTAGGAATCATTATTTAGTACCACTTATTCCACAATGAATTAATGTGTGTAATTTTTAGGTGTTATGTCTCATTAAAGAGATAAGGATAGTACACATTTATATTTACTTGGATTATGGACTCTTTGTCCAAGTAATATAATCTTGTCTTATTTTTAGGGTCTCTACACCTGGGAAACCCATCCAATGATTGTTGTACATTCACCCATATAGTTAAACAAATGACTTTGATGAAGGATTGAAACAGGATTTCAACTTGGTGTTAAAAAGTTAGATGGCCTCAAGGTCCAAATGACTATTAGTTTATGAGTGAGCTCTTATGTGCTAGGTTAGTGGGACTTTCCCATGACTATTTTCATATGCATCTTGCCTTAGAGGACTTCTTAGATGAGATATTTGATAGGTTTATTTTGATTATCTAGACCATGTATATTTATCTCAACTAGAAACTAGAGTGTTTTGTTCATATAGGGTCTAGATGGCCCATTTTAGGTTTAGTGACCCTATTTTTTGGAGTATTTGTTTAAAGGACACCCTTGTGTTACACCAATAGTGGTTTAAAGGTGAACTTACTGATAAGGATCCTTGATAGTAATGTGGTTTAGTTTTTCCTCATATTTACAAAGGTTAGAGTGTACCTTCCTACTTGTACATAATATTGAATGGATTGAGTTATCCATGATAGTGTGAATTCCTTGGTAATAAGGAGATAAATTATGCATAAATAAGTTTTGATTATTTGGTGTTGGTACCTAGTTGGGTGGATTTCCTATGAGTTTTGACATTATTGAAGTAATATAAGTCACTTTCATATCTATACATAGTAGTAAAGGTAAGTGGGTGTACATCCTCATTATTAAACATGATCATGATAAGAGTATAACTTTGATTTTATAGTTTATATGCTAGTTGCCTAGAGAATATAGTTTAGTATTGATTATGATATCCAAACTTTTATGGGTTTTGACCATTTGAGGAAACCCTTCTATTTTTGTGTTGGCCATTACATGATTTTTGATAGTACACATTGTGAAAACACATGTAAGATATAGTAGCATATGGCACCATATTGGATGCTTATGTCTATGATTATAGTTCCTTGTTTCCTTAACCATACCACACCCTTATTTAGGTTATGAAGTTTGGACCATCCTTGAGTATGGATTGATGAGTTGATTAGGTCTTGCAAACACTTGATTATTGATAATTTTTTGCCTATGAGGATGCATTATATATTAGTTTATATTCTTAATCATCTTGGAGTGTCATTTGTATATTAATTCCTTTTGTGATGTTTTATACCCTTTTTTAAGAGGTTGTCATGAATTTTTCTATGAGTTTCCTAGAATGTCATGAGCATATGATTTCAGATTGGATCTAGAGGGACAAAGTTCCATGCACCATAATGGATATGTTACATGAGTCTTGGAATTTTAGATGTTCTTTTGGATGACCCTTTTTTAGTTAGGTATTTTTGGTATAAGGATTATGCATCCTTAAGAGCACCTATATCTTCTAGAGTTGTTATGACCATTTCAATCAAGTACTTTGTGAGTTCTTGTCATATTATCATGTTGGGTAGGTGAGTACCTATCATACTTTATGAGTAAATTAACAAGAAGTTCCTAGAACCTTCTCAATCACCTTAGATCAAGAATCTTTAGTGATAATTAGACTTCTTGGTAAAAAAAGTCACTAGGGCCACTTGTGTCTTATGTAGTGGGTGTTTTATAAGCACATGTTTTTCTCTCCAAGGTAAGTATGCACCTATAATGGGGTTTTATGACTTGTTTAAATCAATTATATGGGAGGGGATCCTAGAATACCCCTCAAATATTGGCACCACACTTTATTGGTGGGCATCCTAATCATAATAAAGGTGTGTAATATGTTTTGTTAGTGACTTCCTATGTGTTAGTAATTTTGTTATGGATTAATATTCTATACATTCCCTTGGTTTGGGCAGAGGTTTTGTTTAACTCTTAGCTCTAATTGAGATTATTTGATACTCTCTCACCATCAATTGACATAGTTATAAGTCCATTGAGTGTATTATATCATATATGAAATTAAGTAAGCAATTTATTTTGATTAAGGACCTATTTCTTTAGTGTTGTTTCAATTAGTCTTGGCCTTAATAGAATGGTATCTTATGCTTCATGTTAGCTAGAGAATTTATATAGATGGAGTGGCTTGATGATTCCATTTGATTTAATATTTTTCTTATGTTTGGGTAAAATTTTTGTAATTTTTACCAATTACAAGTTGTTAAGTGTGTGGTGGTTTTAGAAACTTGGAATTATGATGTTTTCTTCATGTCATGTAAGGGTATTATAGAGTTATGTTTGTATGTGTTGATACGTTAGCTCCCTACTCTCTAATGGTGGCCTTATAGAGCCCACCTTTTAGTATTATTATATCTAAACTTGTGAAATTTTACCATGTGATATGGTGAACCTTGAATTAATTTTGGTTCTTTATTTGGATTTATAAGTTGATTGGATTCAACTTTTTATGGTTTTTCTTACTATGGATTTTGAGATTATTTATCCATTTATTATTTCAAAACTTTATTGATTGTTGGAAATCATAACTTTATTTATTATATTCATTTTAATATTTATTTGGGTTTTTTAACCATTTTCATATTTATTATTCTTTGGATTATATTGTGTTGTTTAGCCTTTTTATCTGTTCTCTTTTTTATGGATAATGCTAGGATTTTAGTTGACTTGATTTTTATCCTTGATTGGATTGTTAAAATTATAAATTTATTTATATGTGTTGCTTTGATAACCCTTTTTATGTACCTACCATCTTGATAAATGTTTGGGGTATTAGGTAAAAATTATCTTATTAGGTTTATCAATTGAGTTTAGTTTACAATTTGTTGCATACCTTATTGAACAAGTGGGAAGACATCATCTCACTTGTTCCTTTATATTTTTTAAGGATGGTTTGATAATTATACTTGGTTTTTATGTTAAATATTATCATATGTTTCCTCATAAATATGAGACTGATGGGGAAGGGTTATGTTGTGACTTTGAATATTTTAGTGTATTATATTATATTGTGTCTAGTTAGTGTAGATCTATGATCATTAACTTTTAGATACCATTGAGAAAAGAAAATAAGAATATTAGTGAATATTTTACCATCATTTAAATTATAATTTTGACCTTGATTGAAATCTAGGAGGAATTATGCATAAGGGGAGGAGGGTGTGAGACATAGATTTTCATAGTGTTTGTTGACCAAAATTTTACCCTAGGTCAAATTGGGTCAACCCCTACATGTTCAAAATTTACATAAGGTATTATAGGTTTTAAAATGGTCACCATGTTCCTAAATGAGGTCAATTCATACCTTGAGGTTCATACAACATGTTTTAGTCTTTGTCATATTTGTCTATTTTCCTAATGTCCTTTTAGGCCACCCTTTTGGTCATTTTAAGGAATTGTACATGTTTTATCAAAGTGAAAAATGTTTCAAGAATAAATATAATGTATTTCATGTCAAATAAGGATCAATAAATGTTTTGAAACTAAAATATTTCAGTTCCAACATAAAATATAAGAAGATCACCTTCAAAAGGTCTATTTTAGATGTTTGTTTGGATTGGGGTGACTCATTTGTAGGTGTGAATGATTAAAGTAGGTATATTGGAATCCCAATAGGTAATTTTAAGGTTGAGTTTGTTTCAAAAGATCCAAATTTGAGAAAAAAATTCTCCTCTCTCTTATCACTCCTTTGGACATATCAAAAAGGGTCAACAATTTTAATTTGGTACGTAATGGAGAAGAGGATTTGGAATGAGTCCACTTGGAGAATGTTAGGGGTACTTATGATCTTAAATTTTATGTTAATATATTTATTATTTGTTTATTTTTATTTATGATCAATCATTAATATTGTTGGTACCTTTAAATTGCCTATACAACCCCAATGGCTCAATTTTTCTCATATGGTTGCACTTCAAAGATTGGTCTATGTGAACCATGTAATGCATATAGAATTTTAGATAATATCCAACCATGACATGTTAAATTTAACCTATTTTGGCATGTATGGACATGGAATATAGGTAGAGTCATCCCCTTATGTTATAAGTGAACACCAATGAAGGCTGAGAACAACATTTTGATATTTATAGAGTTTATCCTCTTATGAGTGGATTCAAGTCAATGGTAATAAAATTGTTTTCAACCCCTTAAATAATGGTTGGTTATATTATCCATTAAAGTTTTGTATTAGAGAGATTTAAAGGGTGATAGTCTAATATGGGTCTAAATAAAAACACCTGAGATCAATGTTCATAGATTGGAAAAAAGGTACATGGTACAAATTTGAAGAAAATTTTAGAATAGGAATGCTTAACTTAGTTTATACAAAAAATTATTATTCTTCACACATTTTCATCTCATGGTGAAAGTCTATGAGGTATATGTAAACCTAATAGCTTCGTTCTTGCATCATAGGCCTAAAGGTAACATATTAACATAAGAGGAGGTTGTTAGTCAAGAGAGAATGATGGTTGACTGGGATTTCAAATAAATAAGGATAATAATGGGAATAATTAGAGAAATATAGTGTCAAGAAGACAAAATTAACTTGGAACTTTATAAGTAACACCTATAGTACATTGATGGTAAAGGGATAATGACATGGTCTTAAGGCAAAAATGAGTCTATTCAAGTGTGAGATGATCCTAGTGACCTCAAAAAAAACCAAAAGCATGAAACATAGTGATAAAACATGTATCATCACCTAAATAAATCTCTTAAATTCTCTAATGATCACATCTCATTTGACTCAAGAGACAAACTAGCCTTAAGCTAATGAAATATGCAGGTTTGGTTAGTAGGTAGAGGTGTAAGATGGAGATGACCATATAAAAATCACTCTCAGAGTGATAATATCACACTTACATGTGATTATTATATTTAAATATTAATATATTAAGGTTACGCAAAGGTTCTTAAGCCCTATTTAATCTAGGAATGCACACAAAAGCATGTGTATGGCTAGTATGTTAGATGTCTATTTGAATGATGAAGTGGCTACCTCAAGCCCAAGTAAGTATACACATATATATTTAAAGGTGATTAAATCAATCACATAATAATATTAATACTTAGTGAATCTCATGTGAAGTTAGGTATACAGTCAGTACTACTATTAGGCTAACTGACCTGAGACACCCCACAAGCAATGTAACTTACAGACCTAGTGCATTGATGGTAGAAAGATGAATGAAAGATTATTAGGTCACTATGGGATGATGTGTATGATTTAATTGAGGTTAATAAGTTTTTATCAGGTCATACATTCATTGTGAACACTCATAGGTGGTCACATACTTAGAAAACCTAGTCTATGCCTACGAGGCCTAAAACTAGGCATGAACCTCAGTATTCTAACTTCACTAATATGATCATGTGATACTCAAAATAAATGTGATATATTTCATGGGATAATGGAGTGTTAATTAGAATCATTATTTTATATAGGGTAACTCATATTGGCCATTTTTTGCCTTAATTTATCTTAGGGGTGTCTAGAATGCATAACTAGCTACCCGAGAGACAACTTCTTTCACTCCCACTTGTATATACAATATGAATGGGGAATTGAGAACTTAGGGAGAGTTTATAAAATTCATGTACTTGAAATAATTGACATTGGTTTAAGGTTTAGAGGCATAACCTTTATAAACCATTGTTAAGAACCTAAACTACTTAAAACTCTCATAAGAGCTTGATAAGAAAGAGATGAAGATAAATGCATCTAAAAGGGGTAAATTATCATGGAAAATGATTTGGATCAACTTTGGGCTCTCTTAGTCTCTCCAGCACTCGACTATTTTATATCATCACTTGTATGGATGGGTCGAATTCTATGTTTTTTACAAGATTTGAGGTGATTTAAAGGTGAATAAAGGAATAGATGGGTGAAATCCATGGTGGAAGGTGTGTGGAGATGTATTATAACTCCTCATACCCCATTCTCACCTTAGTAATGTATGGAAAATCCTCTACTAAGCTGATTTTTGTAGTTAGTCTTAGATAGAATAGTAAGAAGCAAGGTAACTACCAAATTATTTATGAGAAGTATGGTTTTGAGTATTCTTGAGGTCTATATGATAGAATTTGAAGAAAAATAAGTTTTGAAAATGTTTCTCACATATATACAATGAAATCTCTTGAGTATGTGCAAGTCAACCTAGTGAAAAGTGTGAGAGTTTAGACTTAGAGGGATATTGAGTTACTATATGGAAGTAAATAATAAGTGGCAAAGAGAAGATTATCAGTTGGAAGCATGAATAATGACCTACACCAATCATGTTTCCACCTTATCAATTTATTTTATATGTTTGAATGACCTCCAAGGTAGTTATAGATAGTTAGTGAACTCCTCATCAAGAAGAGTAGTTTCAGGAAGGATAATGAACTATCCCTATGCCAACTTTAGGAGGATGTTATATTTTAGATAGAAACTTGTCCAAGAGAGCCTCATTATCTTTTTATAACTCCTCTTACATTTTAACTAGTCTTCAAGACTTGATACTTGGAATTGTATCTCTCCAATTTCACTCTTTCTTTTTCTTCTCCCATTGCTATATATATTTAATCCATTTTGGCATTATAAATAATCCACAATTGGTATGGCAAAGCCCTACTAGTTTGACATATTTTTTTTCCTTTGACTAGATTTATTAATCTAGTTTAGTATTTGAAATTTTTGCATAATTATGTCAAGTAGTCCACTTGGATGACAAGTGATGATTGTTTCTCCTTGATTCCATTCCGCTCTTCCATGTATTTTTTAAGTAATATTTATTTTAATAGGTATCATGAAGTGTAAGTTATTTTTAGGTGTATTTGAAGTGTGAAGAATATTATCAATGCCTAATATCAGACCTTTTATTTATCCACATTTAGAAATGAATGTAAATCTACCTTCATATAGAAACACTTTTTCTAGAAGAACCTTGAGTTGAGATCAGTTTTAGTAATTTGTGTTCATAGTGTAAGTTCAAGTATGTTTATAGATATATCCTTGGTGGATCACCTCCATTTGTATAGGTTACTTTCATGTTTCTTCATCTAAATTCACCCCAATAAGTGATTATCCTAGTATAATTGAGAGCCTAAATAGATAAAGGGAGATATCCCTTTAATTTAGAGATTTATCTCTTATAGCAATATAACTATCTTTAGAGATAGTTTCAAACTATCACAAATTTGAGAATTTTTAATTAACTTATATATGGTACAAATTTTGGCTATAATAGTTATGGCATGCCTAGTGGGACATGTGGTCCAAGAAGATTATTCAAGGTGAATGCTGGTCTTGACAACAATGAGACTGTAATAGTCTACTTCATGTAGTAGCTAGAGACTCCAATAATTGACTCTTGGTTATAGACTGGTGATTTATTTTGTGCCTAAGGTGGACACAAGATATTATACTAAATTCATTATTTTTTATTTCCAAGGTCTTCCTTATTACTCCATCAAAGTAAATGTATTTACTAGTACCCATCCTTACTTAAAGAGATCCTAACTTGTTTATAAACCTATAAGAAGGCTTTTGATTGGCCCAATATTGAAAAATCCTAAATCTATCATGGAAAGGAACCTACCTTTTTTTTATTTCAATGGATATATTCATCTAAGACTTTTCCATTATGATGACATTCCCATATCATCCCTCAAAAGTGTCCCTTGATACATAGGTGAGACTGTCATTACTCCTATTGAACACATTATAAACATTGACAACTTATCCAATATACATCATATCATCTAGGAGAATATATCCATTAGGTTGTTGGTTTTTTATTTCAAGTGGAAGGCACTTGAGTCTTATGGTACTTTTTCTCTTGAATCTATCACTACATAGGATGAATTGGGTGATGCTTTGAGGAAAAAGTTTGAGGATAAGAGTGACAACTTGTCATTATCTGAGTAGCTGACCAACATAAAGATAATAACTCAAGAAGCTATTCAAGACTTCAAAAAAAGGTTTCATAATACATGGGATATGATCCCAGTCTTGGTAAGACCTAATACACATCATTTTTTCATTTATTATCTTAAGGCTTTTGACAATGATACTTCTATGATGGTACAATCTATGAGAGGGGATACATTGCCTAATGACTATGAAGTGGATACTAGATATTATAAATATTTGATTCAAGATGAAAAGATTTATCCAAGACCCCTATACCTCTATTCCCTAATTTACAAACCTCTAAACCTATTGTTGTTCCCATCCCTACACCAAAACATAAGCAAGCTACCCCTAGATAATCAAGTAAATCTAATGAGGTAGAAAGAGTGAAAGCTCTTAAGAAAGAGATTTTAGGTCTCAAAAAGATCATATAATATCATCAATGGATAGCTTTCCAAAGCCCCTATCAACATTTTTGGTGCCTCTGAGGGGTGACCAGCCTATTATTCAAGAGAACACATTCACTTTTCATGATAATTTGGACTCAATATGATTCATGACTTATATGACCACCTTATTAGACTGCCAAAGAGATCTAGTATTTTATGACATCTCTTGAGATTGTAGAAATAACCACAAAATACACACAAAAGACATCAAAGCAACAAAACCTAAAAATATGAAAAAACAAGGAAAGAAACCAACAACAAGGCAACTAACTACATTTTTGTGCTAACCACTTATTGAAATAAGATAATAAACACTCTAAAAAACTAGCCTAACAGTAACTTCTTTACTCCAAGATTGAATGGAAAACTTATTTGGTCACTATGTCATGATGAGGTTTGATTTTTATGTCTTGATTTGAGTCCACTTAGACATTATTCACTATATGAGAATTTACACTTGTATTTGGGGTCATGGGCATGCTCATGGATTCTATAGAAATTAGATGGACCTTCTGGCTCCATCCCCAAATGCATGGGTTGGCTAGGTGAGTCCATAACCCAATCATACTCATTATACACTTATATTCATTACATTATTAATGTTAGTTCTACCTCAGACATGAGCTTCTCTTGATTTGTGATGCTCTCATGTAATGATTACCTTATCAACCCAATTGGTAGGCTTTGATTATTATCCTCATTCTATTTATGAGACTCAAAATGATTAGATACTATAGTGTTACTTTTGATACCTTTATCAATCTTATCATGGGTGGAGGTGTACTATCTAAGCTTGAACAAAAGTTATCCAAGTCTTCCCAAAATATAATCTTTTCATGATCAGTTGGAAAGACATGGAGTTCCTTCTCATTCTTACCATTTGATTGTGAAGAATCATGTTGATAAATCTCATGTTTTATTTCAACTTTTTCATCTTCATCTTTAGTAGAGAACGGAAACTCATCAATCCACTCAAGATCTAGCTCATATTGTCTTTGTGTTTTTAAATTTGAATTGTCTTCTTCACTTGAAACCTTAGCCTATCATCTTAATTCACCATCCCAAGATATCAAGTTTATTTATTCGATTTCATATAATAATTCATGGTAAAGGTTCTGCCAATGATCTTATAACTCGCTTGCAATGTTTTGAGCTTCAACAATGGTCTCATGTGAGTTGTTTCCATGACTATCCCCTGAAGGAGTTGTATGATTTATACCTTCATTCACTTCATCATCATGCCATTATGACTACTTTATGTCATCCAACTTCCTTTCATGCTCCAAGTCTAATCTATTGAGATGAATGGGGGTTCCAATCATGATTTCCTCTTCATGGATACTTGAGGTATCCTCTTCAAATTTTTCTTGAAACTCATCAACAACTTCAATATGATCCAACTCTTGAAGGACTGCCATTTCATTAATCAATATTAACAATTTTTTTCCCACACTTGGATGCTAAAAATATACACTCAATGTACTTGGTTCCTCTTCACAAGAGGAGAGGGTGGGAAGGTAATGTACGTTATCTTGGTTGATAGTTTCTAGGGTGATCTTCCATCTTGGAGCCTTATGAGTATTAGATTTAGACACTACCTTCTCTTTATTCTATTATCCAACCACATTGTCAAATTTAGATGTACCTTGATCCTAATAAATGGTTTTAGTATGAAAGACTGATGGGTAATTTGGACAACCTAAGACATATCCTGAACTAGACACCATACCTTTCTCCTCTTCTTATTTCTGAATATACATAGGATAAGGTTCTCTTTCAAGGGAAGGCATAACATAGTTTGATGTTCTAGTCTATGAAGGCTTCCAAGCTAAAGTTATTATAGGATCTTGAGAAGGGATGAGTGGATCTTGAAGGGGATATAGAACACACAGATGTTGATTAGGGGTAGGAGGTGGATTATAATATACACTTGAGGTATTTGGTGTGTAAGGCTAACTATGAAACTTGGAGAGTGATCTAAATATGATTTTGAATCCTACACCATACCTAAAATTGTAGAACATTAAAGACAAGTCCAAGGATAAGTATCCCCTAATATTGGCTATAAATTCACTAGATAAATAGAGTAAAATTAGGTGACAAGTCTAAAACAATGATGTCTTGTGAAATTAAGAGCTTGGGGTAAGCATAAAGGGTAAGTTGTAATGTTTTGATAAGGCCAAATGTTCTTTTACCTATTCCATTCAATTGGAATTCAACATTGGTGGTAGGATCATACACCAAATTAAAACTATTATCCACTATATTAGGGATAAATGAATTTATTTTCCTATCATCAAATAAGAAATTATGGACCAACAAGTCTCCAATGATCATAGAGTTAAGAAAAGGAGATGGAGTGATTACCTTGGATGGTTGTTCTTAGTTTTCATAGGTAATTTGTTAATGGACAAGGTTTTGGTATTTAATTTCATTTTTCTACCTAAGAAATTCCTTTAATTTGTCTCTTTTCTCTTTTAGCTTCTCCATCTCTAATCTTAGATCACCATCTCTTGGTTTAGGTTGACTATAAGGAACATTATAATGCTGACATGATTGATTAGGAAGATAAGAGGGCTAATAAGGAGGTGGATGAGGTTCAAAATTAGGTTGGTAATCTTATAAATAAGGAGTCTCATTATAGTTTTGATACGGGTTAGCATAAGGTTGATAGGGGTGATAATGGAGTTGATGTGGGTCATAGGGCTGTTGATAATGAGGTGAATGGTAGAATGTTTCCCCATAGGAAACTATAAATCATAATGAGTCACATGTATATCATTATAAACCATGATAAATAACTTCTCTTACCCCTAATATGATGACTTGTGATGCCTTCTAGTATGAAACCTAACTATAAGAACACTTCTCAAGTGGTTGAAGCTCTCTGAGATGACTACAAGGCTATAAGTGAGTGATCCAATGGTTTAATATAGTCCCAATAGGTATGATACAATTATTAGCAACCCAATTTTCACCCTTTGAAGGATATTGTTCAATTATGCCTCAAAATTGGACTAACATGGGAATGGACTAAAGGTTGTGGGTGACCTTATCATTAGAATAAACCTCTAGATTATGGAGATAGCTCCCCTGGTGCATTTTTTTGGCTCAATTTGTTAAGAACTACTATTTTTTGGGTGAAAATGGGGTATAAAATTCATAAAATAAACCTAATCTAAGAGGTGGTAATTCACATATATGATTCATCCATCTAATCAATTTAGACTACTAATAACACTAGTAAACTAAAAATGAAATAAAGCATTATATCCATTAAATCTTAGGAACCAATATTTAATATGAAGGTCTGATGAGTAATTATAACTTGTAGGTGAAGGGTTAAATTCCTATCTTGAGGCACTTCCAACCAAATTACACTCCAAACATGATCACTAACCTTTGACACTTCATATAACTTGAATAAGAGAACTTATCAACGTATAGGTGTGGATATGACATGATAAGGGAATATTTATACTACTTATCATAATATAAAAATAATATAAAAAATATAAACCAATCATGGAGAAGTTTCAATAGTTTATTCATCATTCCAATAGGTTCATCAAGTATAAAACCAGGCATAGTTTCCTCATTCCTAGGTGAGGGATACTAATCAAGGACTTAAGGTAAATATAAAAATGGGAAATAAAGGAGAGGGATAATGGAATGGATTTATATATGATATGTTATAAATTACCATAATCAACTCCATTTATAGTTACATCAACATAATAGTCCTCACAAGTCCTTCCCCATGCATTGGTCTCTTCAATGACCCCTTAGGCATTTAGGTGGGTAATGGGGGATATTAATGACTTATTTGATTCCTTTAAAATAATTTCCATGCCTGATAAGTGGTTAATTAATTTATTATATTGAAGTTACAAAGTTTAATTAGGTGCAATTATCCTCCATGAGGAATTAAGCAACCCACTAGTCCTCTCATGCATATTGATCAAACCAGAAAATTGCCTCCAAACTATAATTATGGCTATGAAGTTTATTTTATTACCCTTATCATTATGTATAGGGGTAATTACCCTATATTCACTCCCACAATAGGCTCTCTACACCATTCTTCAACTTTCCTTATCGACTAAGTAGGCTTAGTAGGCCACTAGGCATAGTTACATAGTGTTTGTGATTGAATGGACATGTAAAACATGTATGATACCTTGAGATCATATGAATATGTGAGGTTTATGTCTGAAAAAATTTCACATATCACTACATGGGACTTATTGAGTATCTCACACTTGTAAACTTTCCAAATTGGCAACTAAGTCACCTTCTCTTTCATATCTACAAATTGGTTGTTTGGAGGAGGCTTGCAAAGTCATTTCCAGGCATAGTTTTAGAAATATAATGAATTGAGGAGATAAAAAATTCCAAAACCTTCACCTATAATTATTTTCAACTTTCTAAATATCTCTACACACTACAAATCTAATAAAACCTTGAAAAAGTACCTTTTTAAGAATTTTGTATAGTGTCCGTACATACCAGTACCATGAGCAGGGTCTCCTATAAGTGATATTTGTATTTTAGGTGTTTTTAGGGTCATTAAGGAGTTTTTAGTGTAATTATATCCATTTTTATTAAGTTAGGTCTGTATTAAGGTTTAAGCAGGGTTTTAGAGGTATAACATGTTAATGATGGTTCATAAATATTAGACGTTAAATCCCAAACTTATGGTCATGGATGTTTATTAAATATACCACATAAAAATCATTAAAATATTTGGTTCCAATTCAACTTGTGTGTGGAGATACGAGTAGAATATGGTGGACCTTGAGCTTTTTGTAGGTAGTCTATGTATGCTCTATTCTTAGAATTCATTCATAAACCTAGACCCCTTATACCAAATCCATCTACCATGAATATTGATTCCATATGGGTGCCCAAATTACCCTAGTATAATTTTACCTGAGTCCATTTTTGGTGGGAGATACAATTTTTGGAAACTACAACTCAGGTTAATTGCTTGGACTATTTAAGCTTGACATGGGTTCTAAGACCAAATATGGCATTTCATTGATTTTATCTAATTAAAACCTTCTCCATAGAACCTGAATCATAATAACATAACTCATAATTATGTCATTTAAAATTAAGAGAGTTTTAGTGTGTCTTAAATGTGATGGTGGAGATTGAGGCCTAGTTATGGTTTTTAGGCCTAATAGGCCTAGGCTAAGTATTTTGGCTATGAGGCACTTGTAGACGAGTTGATGGAATCACCATCACAATTTTAAATATCTACTACCTATCACTAACCTTTACACTTTCTTCCAATTATATATACTATCACCTCTTCCCATTCTGTCATAGGTTATCTTGAATACCACTGTTCACTATTGAGCCTAAGAATGCCTTGACAGTTGTAGAGGGGATAAGTAGATTATATTTACCTTAAAATATATGTTAATAGAGTTTTAAATAATTTTCATGATATCATGGTGGGAAACACTTTTATATCTAGTTCCTTCAAAAACTCAATCCTTTGCATACTCCCATATAATAGTCCTAAGGTTTGTGCATAGTCAGACATGTCTAACCCTTAGGGTATGAGTTTAGTATTTTTTTACTTGAATTAGAGTATTTTAAAAATTTAAAACACTATAATGTCATTTAAACCACCTCCATATATTCCTCCATCCTTATATCACCTCAAAATTAAATTCTTTTAGTTTGTTGTAGGTCTGTGTGTACTAGATTAGGCCTATCTAGGCCTAGTAAGGTCCTCAACATCTCCCTTTTCTGAGTATGGGAATACTTACACTCAAGGATATTAACATGTCATCCTTACCCACTTTTTATATTTTTATAAACTCTCATATAACCTCAACCATCATGCATAATTTCTTAACTAGCATACAAAGGCATATTTAGGCCCAATTAGGCCTAACAAGCATGTTCAAATCATTACATTTTTAATGTCTACTAGGGTTAAACCACTTCCATAAAAAGACTAAGAATAATTCATAAGATAATTACATCTTTGTGTCCAATCATTCAATAGTCATTTATATGTAAGGTTAAAAGTTCAATTTCCTTCTTAAATGACCTACCCATAGGTGGTGATCCTACCATTTTGACTATGTTATTAGTGTAAATGACTTCCCTCTTGGCTCTTGAAGTCATGCTCAATATACCTTGTGAGACATAAACCATTTATCCTTTAAACCCTTTAAGATCCTCACACTCCTCCAACACCTTATGATGATTCTTTTTTTTAGTTTGTCCTTCCCTCTACATTCAGGCCTATATGTATCTACTATAGGTCTATTTACTATGGGTTATCTTTTCTTGGAGAAAGTTAGAATAGGGCATGACCCTATATTTATTCATCTCCATGTCCCTATTAACCATATTAACTTCATATATTTATAGGATTCCCACTTTAACTCTCCTTCTTTGGTTTTTTCTATTCTTAACTATCCTTCAAACAAATTGAAGCTTCTAGTTTAAGCACATCCCTGTTTAGGCTTATTTAGGCCTAGTAAGTCTATTTAGATTGTTAGATTCCTTACATTAAGGTAAAAATATATATTAGTGTGGAAATAGTGAAATGTATTTAAGGGATAATGATAGACTCATTTTCTCATCCTTATGCTTCTTCATACCTCTATCAATCCCTATGACTATGTAGATGTCTTAATTCATGTGCATAGGCATGTGGATGCCTAGTTTAGTGTCCTAAAAGAGCTAAACTATGAAGTCCCCTATTTAACTCAATTTATAAAACAATAAAGGGAGGTTTTAATTTTTATATACAAGTTAAAAACCTCTCCTTATCTCCTTATCTCCTTTTCACCTTCTTTACCCTCATAGTAGGGTTTCTTGCTCAAATGTCTCCTTACTTACAGTCAGCCTATAGATTGCATTTCTAGGTCTAAATTGAGTGTGTTCCTATTTGAGGAAGGATTAGTGTTTTATTTTTTATTAAATGGCATCACATATAATTTGACTTTTCATTGTTATTTTGTCCTTCAAAAACTCCTCAAACCTCAAAAATCATTAACATCTTCTTAACATTCTTTAAGTTTGCAATCACAGTCCTGAGCATGTTCCAAGGGATTGATTGATTCAGCATAATTGAGGTGGTTAAGGGTGTTGATAATATTTATTCCCCTAATTTTCATTTCCATTATTATAATAATCTCATATGACTCCTCTTTAAGGTCTCTCAACCTCCTATACCCCATCCTAGCATCCAATTTCTCCTCCTTGGCTTGTACAAGGCTTGTAGGTAGTTATGAAGTTTGTTTGACAAGAATTGGGAATAAGAGTTGTCTAAGTATATGGGAGCAAGTGATAATAAGTGAGTTACATGGGTTAAATTATTAATAAAACATATGACTGATGTATATTTTGAAATAACTTAAGGACCTTCTATAATTACCCTATTTTCTTCATGCCAAGGAGGTCATATGTTACTCATCATACTCATAATAAAAAAGGGGTTCAAGGGTTTCTTGGCCTGATGGTGTATTTTTATTTATTTTTAAGGAAGAGGAGGTTTTAAATTCCTCAATGAATTCATAATACAACCTAAAAACATGAACACTTCCATACTTATTCACCAAAAAATCCTATGACCTGAGAAACCAAACTGTAGTCTATAAATGAAGAAAACTTGGATATTTTATTGATTTTAAACTCCCACATGTGTGAAACATAGGTGTAGGGTGATGTATATGGGATATGAGGATATTTATAAAAAACATCAAGAATTTTTTCTAAGAAACTTCAAATATGCACCAAAATTGATGTCATTTTAACTCCTTACACAAATGAATAAGCTCATTGGAGTGGCCAAGTTGATAATGTTTGTTCATAAATATCAAGAATTGAACCTATAGAAAAAATTCCATGAATTCTATGGTACAGGACTCACCAATTATTGATCACTTGTGTTCCTGATAAAAAAAATTATAACCACCCACAAAAGTAGTGTTATTTCTATCAAGTTTGCCCTACATCAATTTTGAAATAACCCCTTTTGGTGATTTATTAATCCAATGAGCAGTTATAACCATGCCATGATCCATGATTTTAGTTAGATTTTTAACTTCCTCTACCCTTTCTCTATTATGATATCTTTCCCTCTATTGAGTTATTTTTGTAATTGGGCTTTTTATTTGCATCATGGGTGGTAGGGTTAAAAAGTGCCCTTACAAATAATCTAAAGGACATACCTTTTTCTAGAGTTATTCAACAAATCTAAATAGGAGAGAAAACATGGGTTTTCAAAG
Organism: Torreya grandis; assembly: GCA_037957365.1. NCBI lineage: Eukaryota > Viridiplantae > Streptophyta > Pinopsida > Cupressales > Taxaceae > Torreya > Torreya grandis. The sequence continues at coordinate 2,534,907 of JARHVA010001732.1, forward strand.
TGTCTAAGGCTAACACCAAGACCAAACTAGATACATCCAATTTGGTGAATAGTAATTTGGGGAGAGGACCCAAATCAGTCTTGGAAATGTCCTTCAAGAGACCAATGTGATGTTCTAACTTGATGAATAAAGACACAAAATTAGAAACCACATAAATGTTGGAAAACAATACCATAAGGTTCAAAGCAATCAAGTAATCCACCTATGAGTTAACATGACTATAAATGTCCTATTCTAGATAATCAATTCCCAACACCAGTGAAATTACCTTGAATAGTTACTCCATTGTCAGGTAGAAGATATTTTTTATTCTCTCCTAAGATATTCCCCCTTCAAATGCCATCTCTCAAATGAAATTGTTTTTATAGAAAACAAGAGTAGTGAGCACAATTGCAACCCCATGGCCCATGATAAACCCAATAGCACCAAGAAAAAACAATACATAAACCAGGTGGAGAGATAGGTGGAAAGCTAGATGAAAACAAAAAATGCCATTTAGCTTAAGGATATAAATCCATATCAAAGCCATTAAAAGTGATCAAGTGTTTCCATGGAAACATCTCAAGGTACACATGCCACATGCTTGCCATCATGATAGATAAAAAAGGAGTCCTTTAAATTTATGAAAATATCATCACCATGAAAATAATCATTATTATTATTAGGGCAAAAGAAGTGAATTTCACCCATCCACAAAAAAAGTTGATAAAATTAGCAACCACTCAGCTAGAAAAATACATTATTAATAAGACAAAATTTCCCATTTTTTTTAATTATTTTTTATTTATTTTTAAAATAAAATAAAAAAAGAATGAAGATATAAGTTAACATCCTAATTCGATGGAGATAAGTGATGTAAAATCTTCCCAATTTTCATGTAGGTTGTCCACTCGACTTATTTTACTTTGGTCAATGCCATAATTGGATAAGAAGTTAGCTATAGCATTGGGTTCATAGTAACAATGATTAGAATCCATTGTCACAAAAATAAATAGTCTATCCCAAACACTAGACAAAATGTTTTCTAGCTTCCAAGAATTGGTAGCCTTTTTTTGGAAAGTAGAAATGATAAACCATGGGTCCCCTTTAATGATGATCTTATTGATATTTCATTGGATTGCAAGTTCAATCCCACTAACAAGTGATTGATATTTTACTTCATTAGTTGTGCCATCTAAAAGTTTCCTAGACATTTCCATGTTCAAGGATATTTTGTAATCATGAATAATACAACCAGCCCCTGATGCACCTAGATTTCCTCTAGAGGCCCCATAAAAGTTTAAGTTAAACCAACCTATTGGAGGAGGAGTCCAATAACTCTTATCCATTCTTACTTTTTTTCTATCAACTATTGTTGACCCATTAATTGGGGGAAGAGAGATAAGTCTCCATTTTACACTCATTCTCATGTCTCAACTTGAGAGAAAACCATTTCTCCTTTTGACCTGAGATGAAATGCCTAATGAAACATATTTATGAAGCCAAATTCATAAATAGATGTATTTATTAAGTAAAATTCATAATTATCCATTTTTATCTCATTTTCATGTCTCAACTTGAGAGAAAACCATTTTCTCCTTTTGACTTGAGATGAAATGACTTCATAAATGCATTCCATTAGGCATTCATCATTCTCATGTCTCAACATAAGAGAAAACCATTTCTCCTTTTGACCTGAGATGAAATGTATTTATGAAATCAAGGTATTCTTTAGGCATTCATGTAGTCTTGTACACTTCTCCTTTGGAATTTCCATACCTTCCATTATTTTCCACCCCCAGGAAGTGATACACAACTATTTTCACTTTTTTCCAACTTTGCCTATATTAATCACAATCCTTATAGCCTTATTTATGGAATTATTTTCTTTGTAAGAAAAAAATTAAAATTATTGTGAAGAAACCAATTATATTTCTGAGTTACCTCTATTGAAAACTACATATGTAAAAAAATTTAGTAGCCAAACCCACTTGTAGGCCCCTTTTCTAGTCACTACTCTTCCCTAATTAGGCCTCTTCAAGCCTAAATACAAAACAATCATAAAAATACCATACTATTCTATGTGTACACTCCTAAAACCTTTAAAATATGTTATATCACCTCAAATATGATCTAATTACAAAATTTTGGGAATTTTGGATAGCTACAATTCAAGATATTGTTAAAACCCTAGTTTAGGATTTCTAGGGGCCTGAGACAACCTAAGATCACAAAAAAATCCACCGTGGGTGTTTTAATGGATTTAAAAGGACCAAATTTATTTTTTTATCTCTATCTTGGCCATGGGTAACTTCTCCAATCATTTCAAGTGTTAATATATTCACTATCTATCTCAATCAACTCAAACTATGCTTGATTGTGTTCAAAATGTGACATTCTACAGGCCTATGTTATGAGAAAGTGAAAAACTTGAAATAATATGAAAAAAAAATGGTCAATAAAACTTCAAAAACATTCAAGACACTTACCTTGATAACCCAAAACTCTTGCAAATCAATTCAAAGTTCATCCTTTGCCTTAAAATGAACATATAGTCTCAAATGGTAAGCTTGCTATATGAAAACACAGTTTATCCATTCAAGAACCTTAACATCAGTGAATATTTTTTACATTTCTTGGATAATATGGTCTATAATGACATCCAACAATCCTTATATACATTTTTAATGTATTTTAAATACTACTTATTTCATTACAATGAAACACACAGTCTTTTGGCAACTCAAACAACATAGAGATCATGTAACTTCTTCTACACAAGAAATAGGGGTTCTTTGTTTAATTTTTAATTCATAGTACTTAAACTCAATATATATATTACTTTAAAAATTCAAATAATTAATCCTTCACTTACCAAACACAATATCCTTCATAATATCATCATCAAATCCTTCATAATAACTTATGCCTTCTCAGAGTTGATAGGCATAGAATGTATATCAAATGCAAGGTAGGAAGAATTAGTCTTTAATACTCTTATCTTCAGTTATTAAAAAAATTATTAATATATAAATATTTCAAATACTCACTAGAATCAACATGTCCATCACCATTATATTCATATGAGGCTTTAGTTCATTACAAAATGACTTCTAATCATATATTTGTTTTGGCAGACCTTCATTCTTTCTCAATCTTATCTTCCCCTATTTTTTCCATCTCCCCTCTAATTATAATCAAAACACACTATATATCCTTTATATATGATCAAAAAATCTTAAAAAAAGATATATAATGGTTTATTGATTAAATAAACCTCTTACAACCTAGAGACCCATGTAGGGTAGTGGACACTCTAGCTACCACCTCATACTTCTAAATCGACATATGAATTCAAAACCATCTTAGTAAATTTCATAATACCTTAAATGTCTATTATAACTTTATCCATCATTTACATATCTTCATTACTCACTTAGACCACTTAGAAGACATTGAAATTTTGAAAATCCCTTTTGGTAGGAAAATTAACTTTAAACTCAAATTCAAATTTGAACACACAAACATGACTCTAAGGCACATTATAGACCACTTTGAGAATTCTTAATATTCCTCTACATCATAATTGAAAGGGGAGAAAAGAACTTAACCCCCACATTCTTTTTCATTAAATTTTTATACAAATGTATGTGCTCTTGACTACCACACCTCTACCTTTGCTTCCTCATCCATGGTATCCTTTGCTCTTTCTCTTGTTGTTTCTCATATTTCTTCTTGTACCTATAATTCCTCTTATTATTTTTATTTCTTTCATGATCCTCTTCAATATTCATGGCATTTAACATGAATTTCCATTCTCTTTCTATTGCTTCCTCTAACAGAGTTATTTCTACCTCTTCATCAATATACCTATTCAATTCATACTCTTTTCCTTCTTTGAGAATTCCAAGGTCTCTTAATTGTTCATAATCTTTTTATCAACATCCTCTACCCTACTATCATCCACTACAACTAATCCTTATTTGATTATCCAATCAGCTAAATCACCTCCTTGTACCTTCTCTTCATAGACTGGTAAATTAGTCACATCTTTATTGACTTGTTCATTATTTTCCTCAATCACTTCATGTGCTTCTTAATTATTTACTGCTCCAATGTAATATTCAAACAAGCATATTGTATCTTTATACAATACATCATCTTCATCTTCAAAATACTCATCAAATATTACATACTCTTCATTACCTATTGTGCCTTTGTCTTCATTATCACTTATTGTTTTATTTTCATCTCTCCACTCTTCACCATCAATTAATTCACCATCTTCAAGGTGAAAAAATGCTTCACCTTTAGTTTTACCTTCACTCTTCCATTCATAAACTTATTTTTCCTTATGGAATATTGTAAATTGAACTTCTTCATTCCAATCATGTTATTCACCTACATTCAACCATGACAAATCAATGTTAGATTGAAACTTTTAAGGACCAATTTCCTCTCTCTGGTCTTCCATGGTAGGTTATGTTTCCATGTTTTTCAACTTCCTCTCTAAATGTTCCATCACTTGTTGGTTTTCTTTCTCTTGCATTCTTTCTTTAAATCTACACATGACTCTTTTCTTGATCTTCATTCCACACTATAAAATATACACATTCCACATCTATAATAAATATCTCTTCATCTTTACAAATTCATCCTTCGTTTACATTATTTATATCTCCATCATTCTTTAATTGTGGATTTTAGATTTAACCCTATCTCTCACTTTTCTTTCTACTTCTCCTTTCATCTTCTTATTGAGTACCTCACTTGGGTATATAATCTTCTTCTTATTTTGGTCTCACTTGGACCACTCTCTTTCGGTTCACACTTATAACCCCTCTCAATTTTTATCTCATAACTTCACTAAGCCTTTCCACCTCTTTTGTCCTTCACACTTGGACTATCTCTTCTTTCCCAAGCTCTATTTATGAGCTTATCTCTTCTTTGAGCTTATTAATAGCTCTCTTGATTCAAGGATACCACCTTAATAATTTCTTATCTCCTTTTCCTCTAACTTATCACATTCATTATAAATTTACTCAAACAAATAAATCAACCATAAAATAGATCATACCTTCCTTAATCTTCCTTCTTACTTTGTCTCTCAACAAGGCTCCTTACCACTACCTCCTTGCTTTCTTACCTAAAAATTCTTGGTCAATAATGAAACATGAAATATGAATAATATAATCATCATGTTCATAATTTTATTTACCTATTCCTATAGAATCAACTTGTCTTTGATACCAAATGATATAGAGTTATGTTCACTTTTTTCCAACTTTGCCTATATTAATCACAATCCTTGTAGCCTTATTTTTGGACTTATTTACTTTGTAAAAAAAAGGTAAAATTATTTTAAATAAATAAATTATATTTATAAGTACCCTCTATTGAAAAATATTTATTTACAAATTTTTAATATCCAAACCCACCTGTATACCCCTTTTATAGTCACTATTCTTCCCCAATTAGGCTTCTTCAAGCATAAATACAAAATAGTCATCAAAATAATGTACTATTATATCCATAAACTATTTAAAAATTAAAAATATGTTATATAACCTCAAATAGGATATATTTACAAAATTTGGTGAATTTTGGATGGTTACAATTCAAGATATTGATAAAACTCTAGTTTTGGGTTTCTAGGGGCATGAGACAACCCGAGAGCACAAAAATTTACACTTTGGTCATTTAAATGGGTTTAAAAGTAATTTTTTTTTTTTATTTTAAAGATATTAATTAACCATTGGTAACTTATCAAATCATTTTAAGTGTTTATCTATCCACTTTCTACCTCAATCAACTCAAACTATGAATGATTGTGTTCCAATGTGATAATCTACAGGCCTATGTTCTGAAAAAGTGAAAAACTCATAATAATATGCCAAAAATAGGTTAAATAAAACATAAAAAACATTAAAAAAACTTAATTTTATACCCCAAAACTATTTTAAATCAATTCAAAGTTTATACTTCTTAAAATGAACACACAATCTCAAACAATAGGTTTGTTATAGTGAAACACAGTTTATCCATTCAAGAACCTTAACATCAGTGAATTATTTGTAAATTTATTGGATAATATGTTATAAAATTACATAAAAAATTATTTATATAAAATTTTAATGTATTTTAAATACTACTTATTACATTATAATGAAACATATAGTCCTTTGGCAACTCAAACAACATAGAGATTATGCAACTTCTACACAAGAAACAGGGGTTCTTTGTTTAATTTACAATTCATGGTACTTGAAATAAATATAGATATTATTTTAAAACTTAAATTAATTAATCCTTAACTTACCAAACACAATATTATTCATAATATCCTCATCAAATCCTTCATAATAAATTATGCATTCTCATAGTTCACAGGCATAGAATATATATCAAATGCAAGGTAGGTAGACTTAGTCTTGAATACTCTTATCTTAAATTATAATAAAAATTTATTAATATATAAATATTTAAAATAATCTCTATAATCAACATGTCCATCACCATTATATTCATATGAAGCTTTAGTTCATTATAAAATGACTTGCAATCATACATTTGTTTTGGTAGACCTTCATTCTTTTTCAATCTTGTCTACCCCTAATTTTTTCATCTATCCCTCTACTTAAAATCACCAAACACTATATATAATTTATATATGATAAAAAAATATTAAAAAATATCTATAATGTTTTCTTGATTCAATAAACCTCTAACAACCTCTAGCCCCATGTAGGGTGGTGGACACTCTAGCTACCACCTCATGCTTCTAACTTAACATATGCTTTCAAAACCATATTAGGACATTTAATAAGACCTTAAAGTGTTTACTTTTCATTAAGGCAAAATTTTGGGTCACATTGTTTCAAAGGAAGGGTTATCCATTAACCCTGATAGAATAAGTGTTATCTTACCTTTTCCAATATTGATAACATATCAACTATGATGATGTAGAAGAATGGTGAAGGACTTGAGTAGCCAATTGCCTTTTTTAGTCAATGGTTAGAGGGATATGAGGTAAGGTACACTTTTATAGAAAAGTAAGTTCTTAAAAATTTGAGAAGCCTCTTATTAACTTTAATATAAGGTACATCTTTACATCTTTACATCTTTTAAAGATCAACCTTAGATTATCTAAGTATTCACTATATTTCTTGGAGAAAACTATGATGCCATCCAAGTAGACCAACACCATCTGATTTAGTAACCCTTGGAAATCCATGTCCATAGCTCTTTGGAAAGTTGCCCCTACATTTGACAACCCAAAAGGCATATTTTGGTAAGTATATGTGCCCCACTTTGTGGTGAATGTAGTCTTATATTGATCTTCATCTCTTACCAGCACCTAGTTATATCCTAAATATCCATCCAAAAGGGAAAAACTCTCTGAACTAGTAACTATCTGAAGTAGTTTCTCTATGGATGCCAAGGGGTAATTACCTTTCAAGAAGACCCTATTCAGATCCTTAAAGTCAACACATAATCTTATTTCCCCACTCTTTTTCCTTAGAGGTACCAAATTATCTAATTTTATCATTTAAAATGTGGACCCCTAAATGCTTTATGGTGTAGAGGAGTTTTTATCTCTGCTATGCATGTGAGCATTGGTTGTCTCATCATAAAAATTGAAATGTCCCAATGTGTGGGACCCTTTTGATACTTTAGATGAGCCTCTAGAATAGGTTGGATTCCTTTTATTATAAATGCACCTAGTTTAAGACTAATGTGCAAGCCTAAAGAGTAGGAAACGTAAAATACCACTAATATAAACCTAATATATTTGAGAAGAAAAGGGAGGGAGAAGGTAAGGGATGATGAAAGTAAAAGGTGATGGACTCAAAATAGATCAAGCACTCTTACTACCATAAAAACAATGCAAACTCTTAAGAATAAGACAATATCACATAGATTCTATCAAGTCACTCTACATGCATAAGTATTTCATATAGAGGTGTGGGAATACAATGCAACATTGAGAGGGATGAATATTATCCATAGAAAAAGCCTACATAGACCCTAGTGCATACCGGATATTAACTACAAGTGATTTTTGAGTTTAATGAAGAGGTGTTGGGGATAAATGACATATGAGAGGGGTGAACATTACCCAGAGATAAAAATCAACAAACATAAATAGCACATAGATCATCAAAATAATAGGAGGTGAACTTAATTCTCATTAACATGTAAGGTCTAACCAATACAAGTGATCATGCACTTGGGGGAAGTATATGTAGCATGTAATCCTTTACGGTGTTGTAGTCATGATTATTGAAGTTTGTTTGGTGATTGGATCTAGGGTTAATATCAAGATCACTTCTAGATCCATGTGTATCAGGGAATGGAATATCTCCCTACTAGAGTTAGAGAGTGATGTGAAATAAATTCCTAAATTCTGATATCCATTTTTTATTTTAATTATTTTGATGATGCCTCGATCTCCTCTCAACTACTTCTAACTACTTTCTTTATATCTGATAGCCACTCGACACATGGAAACTTTTGGTTTGTCTTAGGTACAACTCCACAAGGATGATACATGTCACTCTTGTGGGATCTTAGAGGAATCTTTTAGGTTTTTAGGTAATATTAGAATAGACATGATGTGTAGAGAGTTAGTGATTATCATGGGTGAACTAGATATTTCTATGTTGAGCAAGCACTGGGTGTCCCAATGATAATGGTGGAAGGAAAGTTACATGTTAATTTATTTATATGTTATGTGCATGTTGGAATATGCACATGCCTTTTATTTAGGATAAATATTGCACTAAGGTACACATAAGAGTCACTATGTTTGAGGTTAAGGCAGTACATAACTTTAGATTGTGCTCATGCATAGTGATAGGGTGTGGATGTATGAACTTGTGAACTAGTGAATAGCTCCATTATATAAGCATGGAGAAGCCTCTGGATAAGATTTCACATGAAGACTAAAAGTCTTAAATTCACTCCTCATGATTTGGTAATTTCTCCCTACATACTTCCTTTGATTAACCATCTATAATCCTAGAGTCCTACATCCTAAACTCACATGCCTGTTGAACTACATGCCATAAAATCCTACACATTGGCATGTATTGAAAAATTTATATAGGCACAAGTCATAATTACTTCACTACATAGACTTATGCCTTCATATTGATCTTGAGCATAGATGGGAAGCATCTCCACTTACTTTACTTAGAATGCTTGGGTCTTCATAGGTGTGATATATCTCTGTAAGATTTTAGAATCCCTACACCAACCTAAGGGATGAATTAAAGAGTCAAAACTTTTAGAGACCTTTGTGGGTTGTTTGACTAATAAGTGGGAATCTAGTAGCCTTTGAATGATCCATTGGGCATGGAGTCTTTAGATCTTTTACCTTTGGAAATAATTTGAGATTCACCTAACAAAATAAGAATTATGTCAAAGGTACTTAAAGGAAAAGACCTAAGATAAGAAAACACTACACATAAATTCCTAGAGGAATTAAAACTAATCTAAAATAAGGATACACAAAGCATGATTTAGGGAAATGAAAACATCTAATCTACTTATTTATAGATATACAAAAATATTAATGGAAATATTGTTTGAGATTAATCCCATTGACTAGGATTGGTAGCTCCTCTCCATCCATTTTGGCAAGTTGGAAGGCATTAGATGGCTTACAATAGGTGATGGTAGATGGACCACTCCATATTGCATCAAAATTAGTGTGACTTATAGCTTTCACTCTGTCTACATCTCATTTGAGCACTAAGTATCCCTCTTGGAAACTCCTATCATTGGCCTTCTTGTCAAAGATCCTCTTGGATTTTGCCTATTAGAATTCTATGATTCACATAAATTGCACTCTATTTTATTCAATATCCATTAGCTTGGATAATATTACTTTTATAGGATCACTTTCAAGAAAATCCAACTGATGTACAAGTTTTAATGAAGGAAATTCAAGGGATGTTGATAATCTAGCCTCCCTTCCATAAACTAGCATGAAAGGAAAATTTCTCAGCACCCTCTTGGGTGTGATTCAATCATCCTAAAGAGTAGTTCTAAGATTAGTATGTAAATCTCAATGATTATCCTCTAGAGCCATCTTTATGATGAAAATCAAGTTCTTGTTAATGGAATCAGCCAGATCATTACCCTAAGGGTAATAATTTGATGAGGCATTTAGATAGATATTATTCTTGGCGACCTATTCACTGATTCTAGTTACAAGGAAGGCCAATGCATTATCTGAGATAATGGTGGTAGGGACACTAAATCTCATTATAATTCCTTCATGAAGTTAAGTATGGATGTCTTATTAGCCTCTTTGAGCACAAACACTTCTGTCCATTTCATGAAATAGTCAATTTTTATGAAAATCCGTTTGTGATTATCACTTGATGGTGGGTTAATCATGACTATGAAATCTAGGCCCCACTATGTAAAGGGTTAGTCAACTTGAATTGGGTGAAGTGGTAAGGCTATGAACCTTTGTTTACCTATGAAGAAGACACATTTATTATAATTTCACACATACACATGCACATATATGAATAAAGCTAGGAAATAATATCCATCCCACATGATCTTCATAGTAGTGGTCTTAGGTGAATAATGGCCTCTTGTAGGGCCATCATGAAACTCTTAAATAATTATGTTTACTTGTTCTGGTTCCACACACCTCATAAGGACTCTATTTAGATCCTTTAAGAAAAGTTCACCCTCTATGAGCACATAAGGAATGGACTATAGTCTAAAATGATTATACTTAGCTTTACTAAGGCTAATAGAGTATATGTTATGATAAAGGAAGGTCTTGATATCCTATTCCTAGTCAGTCATGGGCTTTAGGTTCATGCATTCCTCCTTATGTGATATTAGGACTACACCATATTTAGGTTTTACTACTTCATCAATTTCTCATAGAATCATTTTCCTTGTACCATCTTGGTGACCTAGATCTCTACGTCATATTCCACCATCTTGGTGATCTAGCCATATTTTTTTTGCTAATGTCCCTGATGAGCAAGAACTCCTTAATGCTTATGTGCATGACCATGAGTTAGATCTTATTATTAAAGAGCGTATGACTCAATTTATTTAGTGCTCTCACAAATTTGAGTGTTTTATTTTCTATGAAACTATAGTGTAGCTCATAATCCTTTAATGCCTAGTTGAAGAAGGAAATTGGTTGCTCTAGTTTCTCTTTATTTTGCTATGTTAGGATGACCAGAATGCCTTTCACTCCAAAAAATGTGTAAAGGATGAAATATTTGCTATAATTTGGGTTAATCAAGGTGGGGGATTATTTTATGGTGAAATTGATGGCCTCAAATCTTTCCTTACCCTCACACATCCAACTAAATATATTATTATTATTTAACATCATAGTGAGGGGCTTGACTAGGATGGTGAAACTAGGCACAAACCTTCTCACAAAGTTGATTCTCCCTAGAAAGCTCTATATACTTTTCTTATGGCTCTAAATAGGAAGAGATGAGATAATCTTGACTCATTATATATAAATATTGAGTCCCTCCTTAGAAATGATTTACCTCAGGAGGGATCCTTCATGAGCTACAAATATACATTTGCTATGGTTTAGAGATATTCCAAACTCATGGCATTTTTGAAAGACTTACTCTAGATGACCTAAGTGATCCTTTGTGTGATTAGATAAAATGGGTATGTCATCAAGGTAAAATAAGATGATATTATTAATGAGCTCTTTGAATTCCATATCCATGGCTCTTTAGAAGGTTGTGCTTGCATTTATCAAACTAAATGACATGTGTTAGTATGCAAAGGTTCCCCATTTAGTGGTGAAATCAATTTTGTAATGTTCACACTCCTACACGTGGATTTTTTTATAGTTTGAATAACCATCTAATAATGAAAATATTTCCACACCTATAACCATTTTCAATAATTTATCCATTGGTGGGAGATGGTATTGGTCTTTCAGGGAAGCCTTGTTCAAGGCCTTGAAGTCCACATAGAGACGTATCTCCCCATTCTTGTTTTACACTAGGACAAAATTGGTGACCCATGAATTTTTTTTGATTGGAAGTATTATACTAGCTCAATGAGTTTGAAGAGATCTTTACACATTAATGGCTCCAACTTTGGATTAACAATCCTCTACTTTTGGTGCATAGGTTATGCACTAGGATCTCATTTGATTATATGCTACAATAAGCTTGGTTTAAAGCCTCTTAAATCCTTTTATCTCTATGTAAATATATCATCATATCTCTTATTGATTTGAATAAAGATTTCAATATTTGGTGTGAAGTAAACCTTACCATCTTTAAGAACTTTTCCTTTTAAAATGATCATGGGCACCGATATATCTTCCTTGTATATCATGATGTACCTCTCTCCTTTGAATTGGTCATTAGATTTGAAGATGTTTTCTAGGGTGACTATCCCTCTTGGCAACTTATTTAATTTTAATTGGATGATTTGATCTTCATATTGGGCTCATAGTTGTTCCTAGTTTATGGTGTAAAACTCTACCTCATATTATAGGAAGTTGATGATTTTATCATCACTCCCAAACACTTGCCACTTTTCTTTGTTGTTGGGAATTAATGGTCTAACCATAATCTTTATGATTTGTTTTGACTCTTTTATTATGTTGCATGGAATGTCATACTACACACCTACAATCACAAGACTATATACATCAACATTTTATGCTCTTGGTAAGGAAATGATATTGAATGCATCAAATCCTTATATTATATCCCACACTCTATGTTTATAGGCTTTCATCAAGCCACTCTTAGTCAAGATATGCACTCTAACTTAGTTGACAACCAACTCACTATCACCCAATGCTTACAACACTTTGATTCCTTTATTCTATGCAAGTTGAAGGCCTTAGACTAGTGCCTCATATTCAATAGCATTGTTCATGCAAGTAAATTGTAGTATAAAGGCATGGAAGTATTTTTCCTATTATGGTGACACCAACATGACACAAACTCCTACACCATTGCTACTTTAATAACCATCAAAGTAAAATTTCCACGTACCTTGAGGGTCCTCATGTGCTTTCATATTCTTGTGTAGTGAAGAATTATTTTCCATGATGTAATATGTGCCTATCACCATCTCTACATTATCATATGGGTCACACTCAAAGATTTTATGCACCCATTCATCTAGTATATTATCTAGGGTATCCTCTAATGGTGTTGTATCCTCATGGAGAATTGAATCTTCCTCATGATCAAACATTACATAATTTTGCCTAACTAGGCTAGGAGAGTATGGTTCAACATAGATTTTAGAGATAGGCTCTACCCTGATGGTCACCTTGGTCTCATATCTAGTTCTCGATAGAATATGTGACCAATCTAAAGATAAATACCCACCCATCTTTGTCATGAAATCTTGAGAGAGGCAAATGGAAAAGTAGGGAGGCAAGTCAATGACTGTGATAAACTGTGAAATGGAAAGACTAAGGCATACATGTAGCGTGAGTTTAAAATAGTTGATTATAATTATAGCTTTGATTTTCATACCATAAATATGTATTAATTATTTTAAAATAGGGGCATATGTAATTCTAAGTGTATCCATGATCTTCTTTGGTATTACTGAGTTGCTTGTGCTAGAGTTGATCATACAGTTATAAACTAGATGTTATCCAATGATTAAGGAGACATAAAATAGAGGTGGATTATTGGTATTTCACACTTGTATTTATTATAATTTTGGATGGCATATAATAATATAGGTAGAGGGCACTAGTTAGGGGACTTGACACTCCTAAAAACCTTTCAACACATCTTGTAGTAGATTTTGTTAAGATACAATAATGAGTGCATCCCGCATTATGATGTTGAGGTTCATCTTCTTCATTTATTATATGATATTAAAAAGAATCTGATATCCCTTTGGTTGTGAATTTGGAATAGCATCCTCTCCTAGTTTTGGTGTACTAACTTGATATCCCCTCCTTTTACACCATATTTTTTAGGCACAAAGGTTGTGTGGGTGCCTTAGTTTGCACAAAAGTGCGATTGACCTAGGGTGCTGAAGGTAAGGGCCTTGTGACTAGTATGGACTCTTATGTATCTCTTATTTTGAATATTATGTTAAAATTGAATGGAATGATTCCTCCATCAAACATGCTACCTTGATTTACATAGTTGAAGTCTTTTTCCTACTAGTTGATGAAAGTGGACCCTTCCTATAGTTGAACTGGTGCTTGAATCCCTTCTTCTTATGGGGATACATTACTTGTTTGATCTTAAAATTTAGGTTGATTTTCACCATGATCACTTGGTTCAAGATCCCATTCATGCATGTATCTTAATTATGTGGTTTATTGCATGGGAAGTACCATTCAGGATCTTACACTAGATTATTTTAGACTAAAACAAGGGCTTTAGAGGTGATAACAACATAAACCTTATGCGTATAAGATACTCTAATATATGTGAGATATTTTTTGTGTTTGAGCACTACCTTGGTAGGGAGGTATGTTTGAATAGTATTTTTGAGTGAAGGTTTGATGATGTCTAGGATACAATGATTATTTCGTTTTAAGGGTAACTAGTTCATTCCCAAAACTTTGTGATATCATATACACTTTGTGTAATTTATTAGAAGAGATGATGGGTGAAGTAGGTGGGCTTACTATAGTAGGGATAGGTTATACCATAGGTTACACAATTGATTGATTAGGAAGAGGTTATATGGATATAGACATGGGGGTCTAAGCATAATCTTTCCTACTTGGATTAAATAATTCTTTATATGCACTACCACTTCATAGGCATCAAAGAGGATCATGCCTCTCATGGACTAAATCATCACTGGTATGTCATTGTTAAGAGATTTTAGGAAATATAAAAATATGGTTTTAGGGTAAGATTACACAAAGGTGGGATTATATCCTAGACTCTTTAGAGTTTAAAGATGAAGTTAACCATCATCTTGTGTAGGGCTCACTTTATGGTCCTGAACTAATCTATCAGGGATAAGTGGTTGCTTTGGTATTTAAATTGCTAGCACAACTCTTCATCAAGTTCATCCCAATTGTGAATAGAATTTGGTCTCAACCCTCATTACCATTGAAGGGTTTTTCCTTTGAATGAGGAGGTTAGTAGTCTAACCATGAAATTATTTTTAGTTACATGGTGTACTAAGTAGATATTTGTGATGTCTTGGATATATTTCTTGGGGGAAGTTGAATTTTCACTCAGGAAATAGTGCAACCTTTTGAGAACTACCACCAAAATGTTATCATATTATGGAATAACCAACGGACTACCTCCATTAAAGGTCATAAACACTTGATTATTTGATAAAATTATGAATGGAAAGGAGAATAGACCTCTCCTTCTTACATAAGAACTTTTTAATGGAAGTGTAGACTATACTTTGGGAGGTGATTAACTTACACTACATCTTCTAATAGAGGACAAGTATATTTTGACTCTCCTTTTTGAGAGTGCTATAGGCTCACTAAAATTCAATATTAATGCCTCTTATAGATGATATTATTATTATTGGAATATAAGTAAGTACCTAATCTTTATGGACTAAATATACTTAGAGTCGCTAGGTGATCCTACTTTATGTCTACTACACTCATTAGTTAAAGATAACACCAATTCCTTAGTTCCTTATTTGACTATTGGTCCCATAAAACATGCCAAAAACTATTGCCATTCAAAATGTGCACCTTTGGATGCTTTATGGCATGGAGGATTTTTTGGCTCAACTATGCACATGAGCATCAGTTGTCTCATCATAATGATGGGAACATCACCAAGGCATGAGACCCTTACACTCTTTGGGATGAGCCTCTAGAGTAGGCTAGATTCCTTCTATTCTAAATGCACCTAGTTTAAGACCAACATTCAAGCTTAAATAGTAGAAAGGTAAACTATTGTTAATATAAACCTAAGATCTTTGAGAGGAAAAGAGAGGGAGAAGGTAAGGGATACTAAAAGTGAAAGGCAATGTACCTATAATAGAGTGAGCACTCCTACTATAAACACAATGTAAACTCTTGAGAATAAGACAATATCACATAGATTCTACCAAGTCACTCTAAATGTATAAATATTTTGTATAGAGGTGTGGGAACATAATGAAATGTTGAAGGGGATGAATATTATCCATAGACAAAGCCTACATAGACCTTGGTGTGCATAGGATATTACCTACAAGTGAGTTTTGAGATCAATGAATATGTGCTAGAAATAAATGACAAATGAGAGGGGTGAACATTACCAATAGACATAAATAAACAGACAAAAATAGCACATAGATCATAAAAATAATAAAAGGAGGTGAACTTAATTCTTATTAACATATAATGTCTAGCCAATACAAGTGCTCATGGAGGGCAATTTTAGTAGCATAAGGTTGTTAAAATGTGTTGACCCTTTTATAGTGAAATAAATATGATTTTATAGTAGATTAAGATATTTTTATAACTAATGTGCCACTTGGGGGTGGCAGATGTAGAATTTAATCCTTTATAGTGCTATGACCATGATTCTTGAAGTCTATTTGGTGATTAGATTTGGAGTCAATGGCAAGATCACTTCTAGATCCATGTACATCAGGGAATGGAAGATATCCCTAACAAATTCATAGAGATATTTACACTCAAATCCCAAATTCTAATAGCCACTTCTACATTTAATTAATTTGACGATGCCTCAATATCCTCTCAACTACCTCCAACTACTTTCTTTATATTTAGTAACCACTTGGCACATGATGAATTATGGTTGGTATCAAGTACAACCTCAAAAAAATGATACATGTCAATTTATTGGGCTCTTAGAGGAGTCTTTTGGGTTATTTGATAAGAGTATCATAGACATAACACATGAAAATCTAGCACTTGTCTTGGGTAAACTAGATATTTTTGTGTTGAGCAAGTGTTAAGTGGCCTAATGGTAATGATAGAAGGAGGATTTCACATTTATTTCTTTGTATGCTACATGTGTAATGGACTATGCATGTACCTTTGATTTAGTATAACTTTACACCTAGGTGCACATAAGAGTCATTGTGATTGATGTTGGGGATCAACCAACAATATGATTACACTTATGCAAGCAATAAACCACGAAATTAAATCAGATAGATAAGTAACTAGAATCAGATAATAGCAAAGAACAAGAGATACAAGAAACCACCCTGAAAACTTGTATTGAAACTCTTTACAAAAGGAATACAATTGAAGAACCTTCTTTCTTCCACACCTCTCTCAGATGCATAAGATCTCTCTCTAGATCTCTATCCCTTAAGACATCTCTCTCTCAAGTATAATCAATTCCAATAACCTGGATTGATACAACTCTGTACTATTCTTCAACATTCACATACAATGAGCTACTACAATAATCACACATAAGCTAAGAAGATCTAATTCTACATATAGAATTAGGAGACTTGAGCATGCACTTACAACAAATAGTTAAGCCTCTTGAACAAGGGCTCTAAAAATAATATTACTAATAATAGAGACACGAGCTTAAGACTACAACTTAAACTCATCATGCAAACACTTGCTTCTGTCCTCGAAAATAGCATTTCTGGATGCACAGGTAATCGACGCCAGTTCCTGCTGCTTGCCTGTGACCACCGTCGGCTGACCCACTGCCGACACTGGCGTCTCTGCAACTGCACCTGACTGATGTCAGTCACTCCTGACCGATGCTGGTGACTGTGTAGACCCAAACCTGTTAAAGTGTGCTCCTTGGTGAAGCTTTTAGCTCCACATCCTAACAATCTCCCACTTGGAGATAAACAGCTGCACTAGTACCTGTACAGCAATATCTTCTAGCTCCTCCATCTTCAACTCAATCATGAAGACCAACAGAAGTTGAATGAAGATTCAACTTCTCCTTTGTAACCGGCTTGGTTAACATATCAGCAGGATTCCTATCTGTATGGATCTTCTCTAGCTTCAACTCACCATCTTCCAATACCTGTCATATGAAATGGTACCTTAGCTGTATGTGCTTTGTTCTTGAATGAAAGGCTGAATTCTTAGCCAAATGGATTACACTTTGACTGTCACTATACAATCGGCAACTCTCATGCTCCCTACCAAGCTCATCCATGAACCGTGTCATCCATATCATCTCTTTGCTAGCCTCTGTGGCTGCAATATACTCTGCTTCTGTAGTTGACAAGGCAACAACCTTCTGTAACTTAGATATCCAGCTAACTGTTGTTCCACCTACAGTGAAAACATAACCTGTAGTGCTCCTCCTGCCATCCAAATCACCTACCATATCTGAATCTACATAACCATGTAGAGAAGTATCTAAACCTCCATAGCACAAGTGCCTACTCCTAGTTCCTCTCAGATATCTAAGGATCCACTGAACTGCTTTCCAATGTTCCTTACCTGGATTGGCCATATACTTACTTACCACTCCCACTGTTTGGGCAATATCTGGTCTAGTACACACCATTGCATACATCAAACTCCCTACTATGGAAGAATATGGAACCTTACTCATGTACTCTACCTCATCATGTGAATTAGGACATTGTTCTTTACTCAACTTAAAATGTCCAGCCAAAGGTGTGCTTACCGGTTTAGCATCCTACATATTGAACTATTTCAACACCTTGTCCACATAATCTTCTTGAGACAATATCAACCTGTGATTTTTCCTGTCTCTCTTAATGCTCATGCCAAGGATTTTCTTTGCTGCTCCCAAATCCTTCATAGCAAACGTTTGAGCTAATTTCACCTTAAGCTCAGAGATATCCTGCATGTGTGATCCTGCAACTAGCATATCATCTACATACAACAATAAAATAATATATCTACCATTATCAAATCTCTTGAAATACACACAATGGTCAGATTGACACCTACTATAGCCATGCTCAGTCATAAACCTGTCAAATTTTAAATACCATTGCCTAGGAGCTTGCTTGAGGCCATACAAGCTTTTCTTCAATCTGCACACTAACTTCTCCTTACCCTTGACCTCAAATCCTTCTGGTTGTTCCATATAAATTTCCTCATCCAAATCTCCATGAAGAAATGATGTCTTAACATCTAGCTGCTCAAGATGCAAATCCTCAAAAGCAACCAAAGACAATACAACCCTTATAGAAGTCATTTTAACAATAGGAGAAAAAATATCACCAAAGTCAATACCTGGCTTTTGTGCAAATCCTTTCACTACCAATCTGGCCTTATATCTCATCTGTCCATTCTCACCTTCTTTCAACCTATAGGTCCATATGTTCTTTAGTGTCCTCTTACCAGCTGGCAACTCAACCAAATCCCATGTTTGGTTCTCTCTTAAGGACTCCATCTCCTCAACCATGCCACGCTCCCACTGACTCTTGGATTCCACCTGTATTGCTTCTTCAAAACTCTCTGGTTCTCCACCATCAGTTAGTAATAAATAAAATAATGAAGGAGAATATCTAATTGGAGGCTTACTCACCCTTTCTGACCTCCTGATGGGTGTCTGAGACTCATTCACAACACACTGTCCACCCAAATTCTCTGACAGTGACAGACCTCGGTCACCTCCAGACCTGTTACTGGCCGATGTCGGTTTTACCTGACCAACGTCAGTGCCTATCCTATCGACGTCGGTCTCTGTATGGCCGACGCCAGTTTCTGTCCTACCGATGTTGGTTCCTAACCTGCCAACGTCAGTCTCTATGTTTTCTTGCAAGTGATTATTTCTTTTTCCCGTGAGCTCATATTGGACCTTCACCTCGTCCAATTCACCATTGCTCTGCTCAGATTGATTCAGCTTCCTTAGCTGATCACAATACATCACTCTTTCATTGAAAACAACATCACGGCTCCTAATTACCTTGTTAGTTTCTAGATTCCATAATCTGTAACCAAAATCATCTGAGCCATAGCCAATAAACGTGCACCTCATAGACTTAGCATCAAGCTTCTTTCTATTTTCTTTATCTATGTGCACAAAGGCTTCACAACCAAAAAACTTTGAGATATGAGAGATCTACCTTTTTACCTGTCCATGCCTCTTCTAAATTCCACCATCCAGAGCTGTAGAGTGTCCTCTATTAATCAGGTATACTACAGTGTCAACAGCTTGTGCCCAAAACTATAAGGGCAAACCAGCATGCAATCTCATACACCTTGCACGCTCCATTATTGTCCTGTTCATCCTTTCAACAATTCCATTCTACTAAGGTGTCCTTGGAACCATCCTTTGCCTATGGATTCCATGCATATAACAATAATCTCTAAACTTATAACTGCAGAACTCACCGCCATTGTCAGATCTCAGGCACTTCAATCTTTTACCTATTTCATTCTCAACCATAGCTTTCCAAATCTTAAAAGTCTCAAATACATCAGATTTTCTCCTAATACAATAGATCCATACCTTCCTTGTAGCATCATCTATGAAAGATACATAGTACTGTGATCCTCCAATGGAAGCAACCTGAGCCGGTCCCCACACGTCTGTGTGAACAAGCTGTAACTTATGCCTCTTCTTAGTAGACCCAATCTTGAGAAAACTAACCCTTTTCTATTTTCCAAATACACAGTGCTCACAAAACTCTAGATCTATGCCTTTTAAATCTGAAAGCATACCTTTGGACTTAAGAATTGACATCCCCTTCTCACTCATGTGGCCAAGCCTTGAGTGCCACAATTTAGCATCCACATCTAAAGTAGATAATATAGAAGGAGATTTGTTAGTAACATAGTTACACAAATAGAGAGTACCTTCTCTCTTACCTCTGGCCATAACAAGTGCACCCTTGGTCACCTTCCAAGATTCTACTGTGAGAGTTACTGTACAACCCTCATCCCCTAACTTTCCTACAGAAATCAAATTTCTCTTCAAGCTAGGAACATGCATCACATCTCTCAACACCCATGTGTTGTTATTCTGCATCTTTAGCTGCACTTTACCTTTGCCAATTATTTTACAGGGCTCATCATCCCCTAGATACACTATTCCAAAATCTCCATGGATATAGTCACTAAAATATTCCCTGTTAGGAGTAGCATGAAAAGATGCACCAAAATCTAATACCCAAGATTCTATATTATTATGCAGAGAGAATATTAAAGCATCTTGTGCAATACCTGCAACCTTTGCTTCTTCTTTTCCTTCGTGTTGATTGTCCTCCTTAGGCTTTGACCAGCAATCTCTGCTTATGTGTCCCATCTTTCCACAATTTCAGCATTGTGGCCTTCTGCCATTTCTGGATTTAGATCTGCCTTTCCCCTTAGACTTGGATCTTGATCTGCCTTTCTTGCTCTTCTCTTTTTGCCTTCCCCTGCTCTCAAAACTTAAAGCATTCCCAGATGTCTCTTCTGTGCTTTTCCTGTGTATTTCCTCATTCAAGATAACACTAACAACATCCTCTACTTTCAAAATATTTGATGCAGATGCAGTATTACTAACTGCCATTACTAAGCCATGCCAGCTTTCAGGCAAAGAACATAATATTAAAAGAGCTTTTATTTCATCATCAAACACTATATTGACTAAACTTAATTGATTCACAATTCCATTGAAATCATTCAGATGAGTAGAAACAGATCCACCTTCATTCATATGCAAATTAAATAACTGCTTCATAAGATATACCTTATTGGAAGCAGAGGGTTTTTCATACAAGTTTGCTAAAGTTGTCATCAACTCTATCGTAGACTTTGCCTGTGATAAATTAGATATCACAGTGGATGCTAGACTCAGTCTTATAGACCCCAGAGCCTTTCTGTCAAGAACTTCCCATTCTTCATCCTCCATGTCTTTGGGCTTCTTTGCAACCCCTCCTAATGGTAAGTAGAGATCTTTCTGATACAGATAATCCTCTATCTGCATTCTCCAATGTTGATAATTTTTGCCATTGAACTTTTCCATTCTCAGTTTACTTTCATCTGCCATTGCTTCTCCCACTCAAACAAAAATCCCTGCAGAAACCTCTGTGAGAACCTGTAATCAATACACACTACACAGATCTAAACCACCTGTTAGTGAACTTGAGCTCTGATACCACTTGTTGGGGATCAACCAACAATATGATTACACTTATGCAAGCAATAAACCATGGAATTAAATCAGATAGATAAGTAACTAGAATCAGATAATAGCAAAGAATAAGAAATACAAGAAACCACCCTGAAAACTTGTATTAAAACTCTTTACAAAAGGAATACAATTGCTTCTTTCTTCCACACCTCTCTCAGATGCACAAGATCTCTCTCTAGATCTCTATCCCTTAAGAGCTCTCTCTCTCAAGTATAATCAATTCCAACAACCTGGATTGATACAACTTTGTATTGTTCTTCAACATTCACATACAATGAGCTACTACAATAATCACCATAAGCTAAGAAGATCTAATTCTACATATAGAATTAGGAGACTTGAGCATGCACTTACAACAAACAGTTAAGCCTCTTGAACAAGGGCTCTAAAAATAATATTACTAATAATAGAGACGCGAGCTTAAGACTACAACTTAAACTCATCATGCAAACACTCGCTTCTGTCCTCAGAAATAGCATTCTGGACGCATAGGTAATCAATGCTAGTTCCTGTTGCTTGCCTATGACTATCATCGGCTGACCCACTGCTGATGCCGACATCTCTGCAACTGCACCTGATCGACGTCGGTCGCTCCTGACCAATGCCGGTGACTGTGTAGACCCAAACCTGTTAAATTGTGCTCCTTGGTGAAGCTTTTAGCTCCACATCCTAATAATTGAGGTTAAGGCAGTGTGTAGTTCTAGATTGCACTCTTATGTAGTGATAGGGTATAAATGTGTGACCCTATGAACTAATATAAAAATACATTATATAAGCATAGGGAAGCCTCTAAATAAGATTTTGCATGAAGACTAAATTTTTTAAGTGAACTCTTCATGATTTGGTAATTGCTCCCTATGTACCTCCTTTTCTTGACCATATAGAATCTTGGAGTCCTACATCCTAAACTCACACACTTTTTGAACTATGCACCACAAATATTATGCATAGGTGCATATTTAAAACTTTATGTAGGTGTGAGTCATCATTTCTTCAATTCATAGACTTTTACCTTCATCTTGAGCTCAGGCATAGATGGGAAGCATTTGTGCTTAATTTACTTAGAATGCTCAAGTCCTTGTAGGTGTAATATATCTTTGTAAGCCCTACACTGACCCAAGGGATGACTTAAAGAGTCAATAGCTACCCATGAAGAGTGATTTATGGGAAACATGATCTTGGATTCAATTAATTTGGTCAATTATTTCCTCATAATCTCTTTAATTTTGGGGTTTATAGGTCTTTGATTTTACATGATAATTTTGGCATTAGCCTCTAATTTCAGAGTGTGTTGGGCCAAATTGAGACCAAATCCTCTTATTTCACTATATTTCTAAGTAAAGATGTCTACATATTCTTTATAAAATTCTTTTGAATGATGCCTTTCAACTTTTGTGCTTACCTTTCCAAGCTTGAGGAGTTTATTTTTGAAGCTAAGGACTCTTTTATAGTTTTCTTCACTTGTTGATATCACTACCTTGTCTTTTCTCATATGGTCTCCCTCATGGAAAAGACCTTCAAGGGTGACTAGTCTCTTAGGAAGCTTGTTGGATATCAATTAAATTATTTTCTCTTCATACTAATGTTGAAATGTTTTTTGGTTTATGGAGGAGAACCCTACTTCCTACTACAAGAAACATGTAATTTTTTTGTCATTTTCAAGAACCTAACAATGAGCTTCATTATCTAGCACTAATGGTCTTACCACCACTTTGACATGTGGTTATACTTTGGTCTTTTTCAACTCCTTTTAGATATCAAACTAAGTTCCCATAACTACCAATATGTCAACATGTTGATTCTAGTTTATTGGTATTGCTTGGATGTTAAAGGCCTCAAAATATTCAATTAGGTCCCACACTCTATGTTTTTAGGACTTCATCAAGGGATTCTTAGTGCTATTCAAGCCTCTAATCTAGTACACTATTAATTCACTATCCTGATAAACTTGTAATTATTTGATACCTCTCTTATTATCCCATTGAAGGCCATATATGAGAGCATTATATTCTACTACATTATAAGAGAAACTAAATTAAAACCTATAATAATAGAAATACTTGCCATTAGAGGGGGATACGACCATTTCACCTGCACTCACTCCATGTTTACTCCTTAAACCATCAAAGAATAATTTACATAAGCCACTATGATATTCTTGAGGTCTAATGATGGATGGAATGGATTGATTCTCTTCATGTAAGCAATATACACCCATGTCCCTCTCTTCAACACCTTCTAAGGGATCAACGAAAAGATTGTCATTCTATAGTTTATCTAGGAACATGTCTACTATCTCTTTAGGGTGAGTATTTAATTCTTGACCAACCACATGTTCATCCTCATCAAGGATACTGCAATTGAGGTTTATGTTGTCTAGCCCATAAGGCTCTATGTGGAATTGTGCAATGGTCTTAGCTTTGATTGATACTTTGGTCCCATATCCTTTTTTTGAATTCCATGTATGACCAATCCTCTACAAGATAACCTCTAATATTTGTTATTAATTTCCTAGATAGGCATAAGTCAAAACAAGGAGGTACATCTAAGATCAATACATCTTGAGTTGTTGAGACACTAAGTCAAGCATTTAGGGTTAAGTTTAGATCTCTGAGTATGTTAGATGTCTTTGTAGAGGAGTCATCAAGTTGTATAACTCCTTTATACTAGGTCTCATATTTTAGACCAAGCTAATCAACTATAGACTTTGGCATTACTGAGGTGTTATTCCCATTGTTTACCAAGCAATTATGAACTAAAGATTCATGAATTATTATTGAAATGTAGAAAGGATGAGGTTTGACCACCTTACCTATTTTCCCTCCATTTGGTCCTTTGGTGGCATTAGTGAGAACCACATTCTCTTTGCTTGGTTTCTTCTCAAGAATATTGATCTTTGATAATACTTCCTGAAGGATGTCTACCTAATGAGGCATGGAAAACATATCCCACATTGGCACACTCACACTATACCTTTTCATTTATTCCACAATGTTGATGGGTGAACCACCAACCTTTGGTTGTGCTTTAAGAGCCACAATTGTGCTTTGAGTCTATGATTTTTGGGGGAAAAAGGCATTCCCTTGATTTTGATTCCTTAGACCTATTAGAACCTTTGGAATAGTAGAAATTCCATTTGTCTTTGATATTAAAGGAGCAATGGTATGAGGCTCTTTGAATACTTCTTAATTACCATCCATATTCCTTATTTTGAACCTTATATTTACTACTACTAGAATGTTTGTCTAACTAGAACTAGTTAGGTTGATTGAGTGCATAACACTCTTCTTACTCATAATTGACCATTGTAGTACACAACTAGATTGGTATTTAATTATGACCTTTAATTTTTTTAGGATCCTCTAGTTTTTTCATCATGGGTACCTCTATTTTGAGCCATAATAACTTGATTGTAACCATAATTGGTAGCTTGGTACCATTAATCATTAAAAACTTTAGTGAAATCAGTGTTTGGGATAATAGATTTCCCAAAATACTAATTTCAAGGCATGGTCCCTTCATCTTCTTAAGAAACACAATTTTGAATAAGGACTAAGGTATTGAAAGTGCTTGCATCATTTAGATTATAGTTTCTTTGCATATTATAGTGAGGTTGCCCTTGTCCCTAGTTTTGACCTTAGAAATTTCCTTTATAGGGTGGCTTATTTGATTTATAATCTTGTTTTTGAGGTTAATATTAGGCTTGATAATGCCTATTGAAATCTTTCTACCTCTTAACATTCACTAGCTCATTTTATAAGGACAAAAAAATGTTCTTAAGATCTTGAAAGTTCTTATGTTCTTAGGAGTCACTAGATTTTCTAGTGGAAGACTTTTCTTGCTTAGGTGAGGGTATACTAGTAATTTTAGGCATAGGAGTAATGACATCAAAGGGTGAAATAGAAATAGGGGTTCACTTGATCTCAAGGATCAAAGGCATTGGTGATCTAGGTGTTAGCTTTCTAGCTTCGACTAGACAATTTTCTACATTGATTTCCACCCATGTATTTATAAATGTGTTCCCTCCCATTAAACCATAGTATGGGAATATCCCCAAGATATGGGTATCCTATGGTGGGGTTAGACCTCTATAATTTTTAACAAGGCTAGATCCTCTTGATGGATCACCTATACTAATGTTTGTACTAGGAAAAGGGTTATAAAGGGGGAAAAGGCTCCTAAAAAATCTAACAAGGTGATTCACCAAATTAAATGATAACTCACATAAGCATGAAATATATACTGAAGAAGCATAAGACAATACTAGCTCACACAATCTCACAATCTAGCTAATTGCATAAGTTTTTCATAGACTAGGTTCATGAAGCAATGAATGAAGCTAGGAGGAATTCTAAGACTCACACCAAGCTTACATTGATGGTAGAAAGAACACAAATGTAGATCTACAAACAACTAGAAAACACCCTAAAATAGTCAAGAATAGAGGATAATGGGCATGGAAGATTCTCTTTCATAATTCCATCATGCATAAGCTTACTAAACACAATTCAAAAGAAAGAAATGGGTAAAGAAAGTATTTATTAGCTTAAAGAGGTCTTTCATACAAGTTTTGATAGGGTTTAGCCTTATCAAATGAGAGTCTCTACTCTTCCTTAAAATGAGAGAGAATTCTTTATAAAAAGTGAGAGATTCTTCTTCTAAAATATGAGAGAGAGCTTACCAATAGAAAGAATGGGAGATATAGGAGAAAGGGGAGGGAGAAAGTGAGTACACCAACCCATATCTTTAAATGAGCTACCACATTTTGATGAATGCCTCCACCATATTTTTATCAAATTAGAGATAATACATCATAGGCAAGATAGTCTTCTTTTGTCCCAATAGACTCTAAATAATTTCATTGATTGAGCAACACACTAAAGGAAAAGATTTTGTCAAAGGTGGTGAGTCATGACTAATTATGTTAGAGAAAATCTATTTATGGTTTTGAACAACATTGAATACTCCAACTTCTTCTCCAATCCCCCAATCTACTCTTTGAATTCCTATGCCATATCCCACCTGTCTTTACTCTAAGGACAAAGTCTTCATACTTTGAATTTGGATAGAACCATGGCATATCTTCTTTGAGTGATGGCTTGTCAGAGCCATGATTGGTATGGAAGATAAGAAACTCTTCCATATCTTATGTACATTTTCCCTTACTTCAAACCTAAATGTAGCCTTACTATAGATTGAAAACTAGTCTAATTCATTGGTTTTCATATAATCATTATGTCCTTGAATATCCATAGATTTCATAGCTTCATTCTAGAT
Source organism: Torreya grandis (assembly GCA_037957365.1). Lineage (NCBI taxonomy): Eukaryota > Viridiplantae > Streptophyta > Pinopsida > Cupressales > Taxaceae > Torreya > Torreya grandis. Next base: position 2,562,206 of record JARHVA010001732.1, read on the forward strand.
GACTCCCAATCCATCTTTAATCTCTATACTAGGCCCTAAAAGACCTATTCTACCTAAAATGATATTTAATGGTGATGTTTGATTCTAAAAAATCCACTCTGGATTAACTTGGATCGTGTTTTAACCCTTAGTTAAAATTTCATAACTTTGACATTTGATATCGATCATCGATCTTGATCTGGACTTTGAAAATTATAACACCTTTGACCTTCATTATTGGTCATTGATCTCAATCTGGGCTTCTCATATTTTTCCAACTATTCACTCTATATTCATCCTTTAGGATCCTTCTAACTCTTTAACCTCTCATACATTGTTGATCTAATTTTCTAAGATTAAAAATGAGCCATACATATTTTACCTATTTAATGCAATTGAGACACTTATCACCTATATATTTGTATTTGAGATTCATTGACCTTTTGACCCATTTATCACCATTAGATATGCTTTGTATGATTGTAGAGGTATTATCAATATATTTGGGTCCACTAAATCTATTATTCATCATGCACCATTGGATCTACTATGAGCTTGTGAGATCATGCCACTTATCACTTGCACATTCACCCTAGAGATCTTTGACCTTTTGACTTGATGCTCACTATTGATTTAGGATCTATGATCAAATGCATGATTGTTGGATCTCTAAGACCCACTAACATTTGTCAGATTTTTTTCTCACCATTAAATTTAATTTGATTGAATTTTAACTATTGATCTTAGAACATTTAAATTTAAATAGTTAGTTCATGAAGCTTATACTTGAGGTCCCCATGCACATTTCACTCTGTCAAGTCTAACTTTTAAGCTTTATATCTTGAGATAGGTAACTCATCAAGACATGAAATTTTTAGAGCATGATCTTGGCACTAAAATCATCAAGGTCCATGTGGTATTTTAGCCTGAGAGGCTTTCTCATGTGCATTTATTAAATTCATAATCAATTTGACCCATTGATTTCTTTATGACATCCTATGATGGTCTAGTTATTATAGACTTGTGCAAGGAATTGTTCTCTTTAGAAGGCTCCAATGAAATTCTAAGACTTTATGAAACTTTACTCATGCCCTTGGATGCTTGAAACACCATGAAAACTTATTTATCTTATTCACCTTGTAACCTTAGAACACTTTCAAGACTTACTCTCAAAGATCAATAAAATGCACTTTAAGATTGCTTAAAGTCTTTCAAAATATTTACAAGCAATATGTGATATTTTTATTCATTTAATATCCTCTCAGTCCATCCATAACTCTATTCAATTAATTACTCCATATCAAGACCTCTATAAACTGATCCATCTAGTCAAATTTGCATATATAGGACAAAATTGGCCAATATTAACATCCTTCCCTCCTAAATCTAGTCATCATCTTATATGACACTCATTCAAACATAAGTTCTAAATTAAAAACATTATTTATCATAGGAATAACATAGTATAAAGTATCAAATCAAGAAAATAAATGAGGAAATCACCTATATAACTCATTATAGTCCTCCCAAGTAGTATTATCCTCTTAGTATTGGTACCAAAAGACCTTGTGTTATGACATATCTCTATTTTTCAAAATAGGTTTGAAAGTGTTAATTACTTTGATTGGTTCTACCATGACCACCTTTGGGTCCATAATTGGCAAGGCAAGCTTATATGCTACAAGACCGACCACTTTTAATACCTCAAAGGGCCCCACATATCTCGGTGAAAGTTTCATTAACTTCTTGAATTTAGGATTCAACCAAAAACATGTGAAATCATCATTAAATCCAGAAATAAATGGACAAATAGAGTTACATAAAGCCTCTTGGTCCCTCTACACATCCATCTATCCTAGAGAGTGTTTTTCTCATTCAGGACAAAAGTGTTTAGGGAACTTGGAAAGAATGATGTGTATAAGTTAATACCATTACTACCCCACATAACTCCTGATAATTATAACATGTTAATATTGTCATTGTTCCATGTATCTCCTAACAAGTATGATAATGAATAGGAACTAAAAATACTACATTTCTAATGTATATAAAATTAAGGAATAAACATTCCATAATATACATGTGTATGGACATACGACTAAATTTGATAAGTCCCACTTGTTAAATCATACAATCGACAAGCTCTCTTATTGGATTAAAACTCAATAAATGTCGATTCAATGTGAGACTATCTAAGATCCACTCCCATCTCTTAGTAATCATGTTCTTAATTCACCACTCATTCTTTAGGTTTCCATGACCTAATGATCTCCAAAATGTCCACATAGTTAAATAAATCAGAAATCCATACTAATAGATCATATAAAGAAAGATATATTGTAAATAATTCTATATTTACCAACATACATTACAATAAAAATCATACAATCATTCCATAATTGTATTAAGTTGACACTAGCCTAACATAACTAGAATCATATTTCATAGCTTAACTTATTTTGTTATATTCATAGTTAAGAGGAAATAATTTTAAAATTAACATAACATACAAAGTACAAGGATCAAACCATCATTATAACCTTATAAAAGGAACAAACAAGAAAATGCCTCTCTTCTTGATCGTTTAGTTATATAATAAGTTATAAGTTTAACTTAACCATTTAATCTAACAAGATGTTTCACACACCATATTCCATACTCGCTATAGGTGAAAGGTACATCAATGACTCATAAAAATAACATATTTTTATAAAAATGATAATAATACCAATATAATCAAGGGTAAATGATAACATGGTATTGAGGTCAAGGGTAAATGATAACATGGTATTGAGGTCAACATACCCCCATTTCTACAAAATAGGGACCCTTGTTTCAAATTATGTAAATTTGTACCTTAAAATTGAAAATTCAATTGATTAGAACACCGTTAGCATATTTTCATGTTATTTTCATTTTAAGATCATTCACACTTTATTTGGTTGGCATATTTGTTCATAATTTTGATTTAATCTTGCCTAAAGTTGCTAACATTGTATCTTTATGTTTTAGGTTACAACTCCAATAGAGTCCATTTGGAATGGGAAATGCTTGGGTTTCATGATTTTTATATCAATTTGGCCTTCTACTAGCCTTTGGTTTATTGAAAATCAAACTAAAAGCATCCCAAAACCCTCATTCAAATTACCCTATCCTAGGTTCTTTTGAATCAAATTCAAATTTGGTGGGAATAATTTATGCAAGAATGAGTAATCATGCCATGGAATTAGTTCAATGTTTATCCCAAGGTTTAGCCATGTTTATTAACATTACCAAACCTTAGTCTAATTTTTTTATGTTTGGTCCCTTTATGTCCCAATCCCCCCTTGGTCCATTTTATCTCCACATAGTATAACTAACCACCGGGTCCTTTTATTATGTTTTAAACTTTAGCTAAAATCCTTATCCTAAGACATTATGCCATCTCTTTTATTATTCATGGGGTCCCCTTTATCATGTTTAAAACCTATATTAAAATGTTTATCCTAAGGTTTTACCCATTTTTATTAACATGAAATAAAATAATAGTCTAAAAACTTTATGATAAGTTCTTTATTTTCGCAAGCCTGATATAAATATCATTTTAACCCATAGGATCAATGGTATGTGTTTGATTGGGTATAATTGATTGAATGGTGCAAGATAAAGTCAATAAGTCAATATCCTCAATCAACAATGTGTATTCACTCAGGTGAGAAGATCTAATGGTGCATGATCAAAGTTGAAAATTCAAGTCATGTCCCTAAAGTTAAAGTCTAAGTATGTCCCCAAAGATTGATGGTACATGGCCAAGCATACACATTTTGATCAATGGTGCATAATGAGTCAAATATTAAATAGAGCCTAAAGGTAGTGAGAAGGTGATAAGTGTCACACTCATGTCCAAAGAACACTCAAATGACTAATGGAGTTCAACCTTGTGAATCAAGATCCAATAGAGTGCATTTTCTTAGGTGAAGATGATCGGATGATTGATAACAAACATTGAAAAGTCAAAAATCCTACAAATAACCATGGATATGATAAGTGACACAACCACATTCCATGAATTAAAGTTTTAAAATATTTTAATGATCGATGGTATGCAACCCATGTAATCATTCTGATGGATGGTCCATGGAGAAAAGGGTATAATCTAATAGTTTGAGATCAATGGTGCATATTTTATTAGACATAAAGGATCCAATAATGTAAAGGTTGATAATTTAAAGAATTAGGAATAAATGTAGTGGTGAAAAGTGTCACAACCATGATGTATGTCACAAAGAAGCCAATGGCATTCAATCTTTTAGATCAAGATTAATGGTCCACACTTATCTATTAAAAGATGATCCAATGATACAATATCAAGGTGGAATTTTCAAAAGTAAATGGTCAATTTTTAAATATTAATGATAAAAGTGCCACAAAAATGCTATAGGGATGCCATAGTTTGATGCCACAACCCTAAACACCAGAGACAACAACTAGTTCAAACTTTTATGGACCATTGAGGAGCAACCCACCTTACCAAGAAGAGGAGAAAAGAATGGATACCTTAGGAGCATTAGGTGAAACACAAATAGAAACCTTAGTTCCAAAAAAGACTCAATCATATGTGGGGTTTTAATTTAATCTAGAGACCACCATCTTGGAAAGAGTGATAGAAAATAAGGCCATAATTTTTGGAGAGGAATTAACCTTTCAAAAAGTGGAACCATTCACTTGTTTGACTCTAGTGGAAGGATAGAGGCCTAGTGAGGTTCTTATATTTAAAGAAGACCCATTGAAGCTAGCTTAAGCACAATTTGATCAATTACAGGCTATCATCAAAGACATGATGTAGTAATATAAAAATTTAGAATAGACTGGCATCTTGTCAATCCAAAAAGATAGATTCAAGATATTTGAGGACACCATGATTGTCTTATTCAATTATTTAAAGTCAATCATAACTAAAAAAGAGGTAATAAGTCATAAAAATTCCATGGATATAGGCCAAGTTAGCCAATGGTAGGATTCAAGCTATTAAGTGAAAGACTTGATCAAAGCCTAGACCAAGATTCAAGTCCTTGGATTTAGGACAGTTAGCCTATCTCATTTAAATATGGCTATGGCTATATTGGTGGACAAAATCAAAGCCTTGAGTAGTTAGTCTAAGTAGATGGAGGACATTTCTAAGGACCTCAAAAAATAGGAAGATAAAATGCTACTCATGTTGGATATATTAATAAAAAACCCCACCTCACTTAGTCCTTTGGGCCTTATCACTGATGAGGAGTTCAAGCATAAAACTTCTCAACTCATGTAGGAAGTGAGGAACCAAGGTCAGGGGAAAATAGGGGCTGATAATAAGATCATGGGCCTACTATTGTCATATGAGGAGAATACAAGAGATGTTGGGAACATTAAATAATCTTTGGAGAGAGCTAAGAAAGATCTAAGTAACCTGGGAGATCAAGAAAAAGAGTTGTTCATGAGACCCATTATTTACCTTTAGCTGATCAATGAGCAACATCATAGAATGAAGATCCTGCAAAGAAGGTAGAAGGTTGCAGTAGCATCAGGTTCTTAAAGTTATTTGGATTAGGAATATTCTTTTATAACTAACATTATATATTTTAGAAAATAAATATTCTTTTTGTAAAGTCATTTACACCTTATAAAGTACATTTACTATAGGTTAGTATATTAAAAAAGGTCATTTGTTCTAGAATGTAATAAAAAGGAAAATTATCCTAGACACATGTACAAATATAATTTGACATTACTAAAAAGCTTACCTCATGAATGCTATATATAAAGAGGTATTACCATTTGTCAAAGGATGGATTTTTTGGGTCAAAAACTATTTCTTGTAACTTTTGAGCAAAATAATATAAATCAAGGAGTTCTACAAAGTTTTTCCATTTTTCTTGTGTGAATTTCTATTATGGTTTCTCTCTCATTTGTCTTGTCTAAATCTCAGATTTGAATGGTTATTATGAATTCTAGCATGTGCATATTTAAGTGTAGAGTTGATAATTTGTCCTTATACTAGATTAGTTGAAGGTTATAAGGTTTACTTCATATTCTTTACCTTTTTTGCATATGTGCTAATGTTTGCTTGCAAGGGTGAATATTTAAAGTAAGTATGGTCCTTATTTACACTATTTCATACTATCCTTAGATATTTGTTTAATGTGTGATAGGATTTGAGCCTATGCTACTTCATGTCATATATTGGTTAAATACATGTTTAGATGGAACTAGAACTTTGTCATGATGTTTGTATTAAAAATTATTAGCATGTCTCTTCTCTTCCCTACCCTTCTTTTTACTCCTTTTTTTATTAATTCACCTTAGAATAGATTTATTGTGAATAATTCATCATATTTTAGCTTTAGACTTAGGTATGATCATAATTCACTCTAATTAGCATATATTACTTTCATTTTATTAAATATCAACTTTAGGCCATGGTGGCTCCCAACCACCAACTAATATAAATGTGTGGAATAGTTGATTTACTCTACCTCTATTCTACCAAAGATAGAAGGATTATCACACACAAGCAACTCATGCATTGGAATTTTTCAATCCTAAAATGAGAAGTGTTTCTTAAACGCTTTGGGATATCTATGACACACATTTAGGCATCAATAGTGAATAGGATTTAATAGCGTTAGGAAGGCTATTAGATCTTTGAAATTTTGAAATATCTTTTCTCATTTTTGTGAATTTTGCTGAAACATCAGTATATTCTATGCATATTTGTGTAAATATTAGTGATATTTATGGTTTCTGACGACTCTTTATGCTAATTTAGACAAAGATAGATGTTCTTTGGATTTTGATTATTAATTATGGTAAAGATAGCTTGATATCTATGTATCTAACGAGTTTGAGATTAATAATAACTATTTTGTTCAAATATTGATTATACTCTATAAATTTGAGTTTATTTAAACTTAAACATGTAAAGATAATTCATATTTATGTATTTAGACATATCTTTGAGATAATTTAGTTAAAGATCAATGTTGTTTACCATAATCTATACATATTTGTACAAAATTTGCTTAATTTATAATTTTGATCATTATTCTTTGTAAAGATAAGACTTACACATCGTATTTAAAATAAGGTTCAAAGATTTCAATCTATAATTTCCAAGGATAAGGATCAGGTCACATTTAGAGATAAGGGTTCCCCTTATTTCATTATAATTTCATAGGAGAGCTAGGCAAGACAAAGGTAAGCATAAACTTTTAAATTCTCAGCCAACTTCACCAATTTAGGGTGCTCCTATGTTGAATCCCTATCAAGGTATGGCTTGGATAGGTGGTTATTCAATCAATGTGCTAGGTGTGGTAAATGACCTTCCTTGTAATCGTAGAATTTTTTTTCCATCATTTAACCCAAATAGTGTTGTCACAACTGAAGAGCACATTAAATATTTCAATTTTGATTTAAGATTGATAAATGTAGTTTATGAAGATGTAGAATGTAGACTATTTCCATTTACTTTCAAAGATGTTGCATATGAATGTTTCCTCAATCTTCTAAAAAATTATATCACTAGTTGAAATGATTTTAATAGGAAATTTATTGACCAATTTGGTAAAATCATCAATCCTTGTAATCTTTACCAATAATTCACCATAATGAAAAGAGATTCTAGTGAAATAATTAGAGCCTTTAATGCCATATTTCATAAAATGTATATCATAACTATAGCTCCTTATAGACCTGATGAGGCTTTATCCTTAGAGATATACAAGGATTCCTTGGATCCCATGATTTCTATGTTTCTCAAAATATCTACTTAGGTCATTAACACAATATCCTTAGCGTATGCTAAAGTTATGATCATTAATGACTATATGTAACCCTATGGCCAAATGGAATACAATATTATCAATATTAATCCAAATTTTCCCATTCTAAATGTCATACCCAATACTAATTAGACTATGCCTACCCTAAACTAACTTCCAATCTTGAACTAGCTACCTTTAAGTCACGCTCATCCTGGCCAAAGCCTAAGTTTTTTGAATAATGTTGTAAGTGGATCTCATCCAGAAGACCAAAGATCTTTGGTGCTAACCATTATCACTAGTAACACTCAAGTTCATAATTATGAGGCCCCAAGAAATGAAAATGACTCTTTCTTAAAGATGGTTCAAAAGCTAAGTACTAACTTTATTCAACTACAAAATCAAGTTGGTAATATTGGGGAAAGCCCCAATAGAATTTTATCATATCAAAGGTTTAATAGGCCTAATAATAGGTTCCACAATGGTAACAATAAAAATAATGAATCATTGGGTAATAATAATAACCCTAAGATTAATATTTGTGATGTTGTATATAACTAAATATTACATGGTCCACAATACTTCCAAGCATGGTGAGTTGGATTGTCTTGAATTCTATAATGCTTTTGAGTTGTTTCAATATGATTTAAATAATCTTAAAAGTGGATCTAATAGAGATAATTTTTTAGGTACATCTAGATCTTCCAAGTCATCCAAATCTATAGATATAACCCTAATGGTGGAGACATTTGACTTCCCATTCCAAGAAGAGAATGAGCCTAAGGATACTCCTAAGGAGGTTCATACCTTTCAATAGTATTTTAATAATACCTATCATTTTAGTAATAGGGATTATAATAAACCCTTGAAAAATTCAAATCCACCCAACAACTTTGACACGCCTCCAGATCCTATAACTGACAATAACCTTGAGCCTCCAAAGGGAAGTACCTCTAGACATAATGCTAATTCACCTAGTTCTTTCACCAAGGATGTGTATAACATAGTTGAGGATATGAAGAGGGTTAAATATAACATCACACTACATTATCTAACTCAAATCACTAAGCAAAGAGACTTGTTACTTGAATCTCTATCCAAAAATCCTGGTAAGTCACCCAAGACTACAAATTATAATGTTGTTGTAGACAAGAACAAAGTAGATGTCACACCTTTCTTGTTGATAGTAAGAATATTTGGTAATAATTTTCATGAATATTTATTAGACTCAAGTGTATCTTCTAACATCATGCCTAAAGTTATTTTTGAGAAACTTGGTTTGACTCCCATTAAATCTGATAGAGCTAAGACTCAATTGGATAAGTCCAGGTGAAATGAATTGGTGAATTATTGAATGTTCACATGAAAATTGATTCTAAACCAAGGATATAATAGTTAATTGACATATAATTGGTGGATATTCTTGATGTATATGGGATGCTTCTAAGTAGAGACTGGACTTGATATCTGAATGGCTACATGTCTACTGACTATTCCCACATGTGGCATCCATAGAAGGGAGTTATAAATTAGATCAGGATAGAAAGGGAACATAAAATGAAGCATATGATTAATAAATAAAATTCAACCAATGAGAGGGTCAACATGGTTAACTCAGATTTGGGTGTCTACACTCTTGACATCCCTAAGGTATGTGACTCTAAAGAAACTCTTATTATGTCTGATATATGGAAATTATATTTTGATGGTGCAAGATGTAAGTCTAGATCAAGGGTAGGAATTATTTTAATTAATCCTATTGGGGATGAATTAAAATACTTCTTAACAACTCTAGTTTTCATGCACTAAAAATCCAAAAAAATATGAGGCTCTAATCTTAGGTTTACAATTGGCCATCAAGCACAAAGTCAAATAACTAATAGTTTATAATGACTCAAAACTAGTGGTTAACCAAGTAAGAAGTAAGTACTAGTGTAAGTTATCTTAACTCAAGAAATATAATTTTAGATCATGGGACTTTATAGAGTAATTTGACACCTTTAACATTGTATCTATTCCTAGGGTAAACAACCAAGCTACTAATGAGCTAACCTTAGTTGTAACTAATCTTATGCCCAACCAAGACTCAAAACTAGGAAACCTTAGTGTTACATTGGTTCTTTGTCCACCAGTACCTAATAATATCAACCATTTTTAGGTGTTAAATGATGACCAATAGATCCTATACTTCATGAACAATTTAGGAGTGTTTGAGGCCCACATAATTGATGAAGTGGATAAAAATACTCTTGATAGAGGCAATGTTGATGACAAGATCATCCAACTAAATGAAAATAAGATTCCCAAGGGCATGATTTCCCTAGAAATATTATTTTACATAGATAAACTAGATAGGAATACCAAGGTTCCTAAATTAAATGGGAAAAATTATAATACTATTAGCATAGGTTCCTAAGGTTAACCCCAACTAGTCAACATTAGTATAGCCACCACTAATGAATAGTAAAGGAGAGATAAAGAGTTGTTGACCAAGTATAAATATGTTGTAGCATGGTCATATTAATACCTAAATATATTTTATCCTAGGTTCATAACTCATACCTTACCACTAAAAGAAACATGCAAGCCTTTTAGGCAAAAATGAAGACCTGTCAACCCTATCCTAAAACATTTGATTTATAAAGAAGTCAATAAATTATTTGGTGTAAGGATAGTGTTTACCATTAGTCACTCCACTTGGGTATCTGACCTAGTGTCTATCAAAAAAAATGGGGAAATCAGATTATGTGTAGACTTTAGAAATCTAAATAGAGCATTTAAGAAGATAACTATCCTTTGTCTTTTATTGATTAGGTTATCCCAATTGTTAGTGGTTATATAATGATGTCTTTCCTTTATAGTTTTTAAGGATATAACCAACTTCTCATGAACAAGGAGGACAAAATAAAAACTACATTCACTACTAAGTGAGGCACCTTTGCCTACAAAAAGATGCCCTTTGGACTAATAAATGTAGGTACAACTTTCCAAAGAGCAATGGACAATGCTTTTAAGGGGTTGATAGGTAAGTGAATTATCAATTACATGGATGACTTAACTATATTTTCAAATAATAGATAAGATCACATCATTCATTTACAGTAGGTATTTGAAAGATGTAATAGGTATGTAATTTCTCTCAATCCTAAGAAAAGTATTTTTTGTGTTAATGAGGGAAAATTATTTGGACATGGTATAACTAAGGAGGGTATTTATATATACTTAGATATAATATATTCCATATCTAAAATAGAACCTCCTAATAGTAAAAAATAATTGAAATCTTTCTTTGGAAAGTTAAACTTTGCGAAGAAGTTTATTTTTAGTTTTACAGAAATAGTGAGACCTTTGAATGACATGTTGAAGAAAGATGTTAAGATCACTTGGAATGAAGAGACCAAGAAGGCTTTCAAGGAAATCAAAGAAGTAATTGGACAAGCCCTTATAATGATAAGTCAAAACTTTACTAAAGACTTATATGTTTAATATTTTTCTTCTGACCATAGAATTATAGTTATCCTAACTCAAAAGATAGATGGATGTGATCATCCTATTGCTTTCATGAGTACTAATTTTAAAACTATTGAGTTGAGTTATGCTCTTATTGACAAGTAAACATGTGATTTGGTCAAGGTAGTATAGAAATTTATTTATTATATCCTTATAAATAAGGTACATGTAATATTATTAGAGCCTACTACTAATATTATTAGAGCCTACTATTAACCCTAATTCCTTTGATGGTCACAAGTATGTTCTGACTCTTACTAACTACTGCACCAAATGGACTAAAGAAGTGGCAATAAATCAATGTAGAACTAAATAGGTGATAAAATTTCTAGAAGAAACCATATGCACAAGGTTTGAGACACCTGTATCTCTGGTCTATGATAATGGATATGCCTTTGTATCTATTGAGATGACTGAGTGGGCATATAACAACTACATTGTCCTCAATTTCTCATCAAACCATTATCCTCAAGGTAATGTAATGTCAAAATAAAAAAAATAAAAACTTGATGAAAGCCATAAATAATTATGTAGATGATAAACCAAGGACATGGCACAAGATACTTAGGTATGCCCTTTGGGTAGATAGAACTAGAATCAAGTAAGATCTGAAAGCATCACCATTTTTGCTAGTATATGGTCAAGAACCTATATTCCCCATAACACTCAATCTACCAACCTATAGTTTTATTCAAGAGTACATGGAAGAGGATCAATAATTTTTTATTTTAAGGTTGTTGGACATCATATAGATGGAAGATGAAAGAGAGGAAGCTTTTGCGAATTTTAGCAAACACCAAACCATAATCAAGAGCTGGTTTGATAAGCATTCAAAGATTAAGGTGTTTATATAAGGATATTTATTTATTCTTTGGGATAAGTCCTCAAAACCAAAAGGAAAATGTGGTAATTTCATACCCTTATGGATTGGCCTATATCAGATTATTGAGACGCTAGGAGATAACACCTTAAAACTAAAAGACTTACAAGGAACATAGTTCACATTACCAACTAATGGATAATATCACTATTTCTCTATTGTCCCACATGGAGTTTTCATGGAGTAAAATTTAATTATAGTTATATTTAGTGTAGGTCAGCTTTATATTAGTTTCTTTCATGCTTCTTTCCTTCCTATCCTTTATTTATGCATAGTGTTTGTGCATATTTATTTGCTTATTTGCTTTATGTTTTGGTTTGTTTGATTTTCATGTTTTATTTATTTATTTTAATAAGTCCTTTTGGATATTACTCAACTTAAAATACATTTGGATTCTTAAAAGGAACTCCATAGTTTAGGAATGTAGGTATGTTTTCTCAGCATTAGTTGATCATGGATTATTGGAATATGAGCTTAATATTATAGTTTAGAGAAACTAGTAAAAGACTAATAGGTAAGATAATTGTTCCTTGAGATTCTAATAATTGTTTTGATCTAAGCTTGAATCTAAGAAGGATTGCACATGTAGGATGAAAGATAAAATTATTGGAACATAGCCATGTTTTCACTTAATAAACATCATTACATGAGATAAAATTTGTAATCAAAATTGATTGTTTGAGGACCAAACATTTGACCAAATCCTAAAACCTAGCTAACCTAGTTCCCAACCTTTTATAAAGGTCAAAATTATATGAAAAATACAAAAAAATAAGAGTTTTATTAAAAAATTTAAAATATTTCTAAGCAAATATGATTCTAGTATTCTCCACCAGGGATATGGTTGCCTGACTAGTAGTGGAACAAGGCCTTGAGAAGCCAAATTTAGCTCTATTAGGGTTATGGATTTCTAGCTGGTAGAAGAGTAATGCAAAAGCCTTCCCTAAGCTAAATCATGATCCTTAATACACATCCAAATATGCTATAAGTCAAGTATTAATATTTAAAGTCATGAAATCTATAAGTTGTTCCCTAAATCCCATGGTAAATAGTAAGTGGAATTAAAAAACACACAACATGACTAGGTTTTGATGTTTGATCCTGATTTTTCATGTGTAGGACTTATTTTAACTATGAATTGATCTTAATGATGGTATTTAATCAAATAGAATGACTAAACTAGCCATTAGTCTGAACTAGAATCTCTAAATTCTAACATATTTCTATGTTTCCCATGTTTCCCATGACTAAACTAGCCATTAATTTGAACTAGAATCCATAAAGTCACTATTTATTGAGGTCAACATACCCCTATTTCTAAAAAATAGGGACCCTTGTTTCAAATTATACAAATTTGTACCTTAAAATTGAAAATTCACTTGATCACAACACTATTAGCATGTTTGCATGTTATTTTCATTTGAAGATTATTCACACCTGATTTGGTTGGCATATTTGTTCATAATTTTAATTTAATCTTGCCCAAAGTTTTTGACATTATATCTTTCTATTTCATGTTATAGTTCTAATGGAGTCTAATTTGAATGGGTAATGCCTATGTTTCATTATTTTTATATTAATTTGGCCTTTTACTAACCTTTGGTCTATTAAAAATCACATTCAAAGCATCCCAAAACCCTCATTTAACTTACCCTATCTCAAGTTATTTTAAATCAAATTCAAATTTGGTAGGAACAATTTATACAAGAATGATTAATCATGCCATGGACTTAGTTCAATTTTTATCCCAAGGTTTAGCCATGTTTATTAACATGACCAAACCTTAGTCTAAAATTTTTATGTTTGGTCCCTTTATATCCTAAGCCCCCTTGATCTCATTTATTTCCACATGGTCTAACTAACCACTGGGTACTTTTATTATGTTTTAGACTTTATCTAAAAGCCTTGTCCTAAAACTTTATGCCATCCCTTTTATTATTTATGAGGTCCCCTTTATCACATTTAAAACTTAGCTTAAAAGTTTTATCTTAAGGTCTTACCCATGTTTATTAACATGAAATAAAAATATAGTCTAAAAATGTTATGCTAATTTCTTTTTCTTTATTAGAAATGTCTTCCATCTAATGTTGTTTTAGATCAAGATTAATGGTCCATGTTGATTTTTGCAAGGATGATCCAAAAATGCAAGATCAAGGTGGAATTTTCAAAAGGTAATGATCAATTTTTAAATATTAATGAGAAAAGTGCCACAAAAATTCCATAAGATGCTATAGTTCAATGCCACAACCCTAAACATTAGAGACAATAACTAGCCCAAATTGTTTTGGACCATTTAGGAGTAACTCAACATTACCAAGAAGAGGAGAAAAGAATGACTACCCTAGGATCATCAGGTCGATTACAAATAAAAACCCTAGCTCTAAAAGTGACTCAATCATTAGTGGGGGTTCAATTTAATCTAGAGACCACCATATTGGAAAGAGTGATAGAAAATAAGGTCATGATTTCTAGAGAGGAATTCACCTTTCAAAAAGTGGAACCATTTACTGGTTTAACTCTAGTATAAGGACAAAGGCATAGTGAGGTTCATATCTTTAAAGAAGACCCATTGAATCTGGCTCAAGCATAATATAATAAATTATAGGCTATCATCAAAGGTATGATGCAATTATATAAAAATTTAGAAGAGACTACCTTCTTGTCAATATAAGAAGACAAATTCAAGCTATTTGAGCACACCGTGATTGACTTATTCAGTTCTTTAAAGTCAGTCAGAATCAAACAAGAGGTAATAAGTAAGAAAAATTCCATGGATATAGGCCAATTTATACAATGGTAGGCTTCAAGCTATTAATTTAAAGACTTGATAAAATCCTTGACCAAGAATCAAGTCCCTAAATCTAGGATAGTCATCCTAGCCCATTTAAATATAGATATGGCTATATTGGTGGATAAAATCAAATAATTGAGAAACTAGTTGAATTATATGGAGGACATTTCTAATGACCTAAAACAACATGAAGATAAAATAACACACATGTTGTACAACTTAATCAAATATCCCACCTCACTTAGTCTTTTGGGCATTATCAATGATGAGGATATCAAGCACAAAACTTCTCAATTCATGTAGGAGGTGAGGAACCAAGGTCAAGGGAAAATGAGGGATGATAATAAGAAGATCATGGGCCTACAGTTGTCATCTGAGAATAATATTTCAGATGTTGGGAGCATCAAAGAATATTTATAGAGAGCTAAGAAAGATCTTAGTAACTTGGGAGATCAAGAAAAAGAGTTTTTTGTGATAACCATTGTCAACCTCTAGTTGATTAATGAGCAACATTATAGAATGGAGATCTTACAAGGAAGGCAGAAGGATGTAGTAACACCAGGGTCCCAAAATTAGTTACATTAGGAATATTATTTTGTAACTAACATTATATATTTTGGAAAAGGAATATTCTTTTTGTAAAGGCATGTACAAATTTTAAAGTACATTGCTTATAGGTCAGTATATTAGAAAAGTTCATTTGTTCTATAATGTAACAGAAAGGATAGTTATCCTAGCCACATGTACAAATATAATTTGACATTATTGACTGACATACTTCATGAATGGTCTATATAAAGAGGTATTACCTATTGTGAAAGGAGGGACTTTTTGAGCCAAAAACTATTTCTTGTAACTTTTGAGCAAATTAATATAAAGTAAGGAGTTCTACAAAGTTTTTCCATTTTTCTTGTGTGAATTGTTATTATGGTTTCTCTCTCATTTTTTTGGTCTAAATCTTAGATTTGAATGGTTTTTATGAATTCTCTATGTGAATCTTTAAGTGTAGAGTTTATAATTTATACTTATGCTAGATTAGTTAAAAGTTCTAAGGTTTACTTCATTTTTTTTACCTTTCTTGCATATGTGTTAATGTTGTTTTCTTGTAGGGGTGAATCTTTAAAGTAAATATAGTCTTTATTTACACTATTTCATACTATCCATACATATTAACCTAATGTGTGATAGGATTTGAACCTATGATACTTCATGTCATATATTTGTTAAATACATTTATAGATAAAATTAGAACTTTGTCATGATGTTTGTATTAACGATTAGTAACATATCTCTTCTCTACGCTACCCTTCTTTTTACTCCTTTTTTAATCAATTCAGCTTAGATTATATTCATTATGAATAATTAATATTAGTTTATATTTAGACTTAGGTCTAATCATAATTCACTCTAATTAGCATAGATTACTTTTATTTTCTTAAAGATCAACTTCAGGCCATGATGGTTCTCACCCACCAACTAATATAAATTTGTCTAATAGTTCATTTGCTCTGCCTCTATTCCACCAAAGATAATAGGATTATCATAACATGCAACTCATGCATTGGATTATTTGAATCCTAAAATGATAAGTGTTTCTTAAACACTCTAGGTCATCAATGATACACATTTAGGTAACAACAAATAGTGATTATAATGAACTTATAATTCTTAATTTAGAACCAACATAAATTTAAGGTTTGCCACTTCATGTGGTAAAAGTTCACAATATTAGATAAAGTGGCTCTAGAAAGTGTAACTCTAAAAATCCACAAGTGTAAAGTAGTGAAATACCATCCCAAAAACAAAACTCTTAAATACCCTCACATGGTATGAAGAAAATACCACAACCCAAGTTACCATAATCACTAACTACTTACCAAACCTGTAAGTGTATTATGATAACCTATTTCCATAATTTAAAGAATAAATATTAACCATGTATTCCTTAATCCATTCCATTCCTACATGTTTTCTATCAATAAGAAGTAGAACACACTATCCCATGAAATCCAAGGAATGTGGTCAAACAACATTATAGAAACAATTTTCTGATTAAGGGAACACTTAATCAACATCATGAAAATACAAAACTAATTAGTATCTTATAATGATTTCAAAGGAAGGTGAGAGATTAACAACTCACCCCTATGATATATATGTTAAATTACACCTCTTTCTAATCCACATAAGCATAGGGGTGTCAATCCATGAACAAACTCCTAACACATAGGAATTCTCAATGAAGACATCTACACTCTACTACAAAAAAATTCCCATAATACTAGGTGGTGCTAATCTACAAGTTATATTTTAGGATTAGTGTATATAAGACATAAAATTTATATACAATTCACATATTCTTAATCGATAAAGATCCCATGATTTTTTAACTCTCAAAATACTAAACACAAATGGTAAAACTAATTTTATTACCAAGTAAAGATGTAATCACTCTCATAGTATTCAATCTAAGTGATCAAAAATAATATTATAAGAATATGTCATTCATGAATCATGAAAAATTTCATGTACTTACATACATAAATATATTATACAACCATCACCATTGAGACACTCGATAACCACACTTTAACAACTTTAAATGGGTATGATTACTCCTAAGGATACACACTCAATGCACCACACAACATTTTATCTGCATAGGTAAACATAATCCTAATAAATTTGAATGTTTATTTCCAAAAATAGTCACCAAGCCATACATGAGGATTTAATAAATATCAAAAATTTAATTATGGTGTATCATGACTCAACATTAAGGCACTACAAGTCCAAAATATACCACTTAACCACTATAACACTACCTTTGCTTTCACATCTCAAGGTTTTCCTTCTCAAAATAATGCTCTTCAAGTTTATCCCAGTATACTTACTCTTCAAGGCCATGAAATTCTTATTCTAGAGCTAAAATTGGGTCCCTAGTTTCATTCATGGCTATGAGAATTTAATCTAACTTTTTTTCTCACTCAGTGACAAATTGGCTAGGATTCAAATAGAGGGTTAGTATCATTGACATTTGAAGGACCCTCTATAGATAATCTAGCTTTCACCACTCTTATTTATAATAATAATAAGGATACAAAAATTATATTGGACTCAGTAGGTCCTGGAGTTTGAGCCACAACTCTGATACCACATGTAATAAACCCACTGGGTTTGACTTAGAAAAATGTGACAATTTTTTTATTTAAATAACATACTCTTTTATTATACTTCATCACAAAAATACAATGAGTGATCTAGATATAACACAAGTATGTTAACTATAAATAAGCATGTAACATATAATAATCACTAATCACTATACACATATGAAACACACCGTAAACAAATATGAAAAGTAATTACAAATGTCCATCCATGGCTAGTAATATCATACAACCACTACTATCAATGTATAATAAGTAATAAGTACATTTTATCATAATAATATCTCAATAATAATAATAATAATAATAATAATAATAATAATAATAATAATAATAATAGTAATATATACAATATAATATATAAGATACAAGATATGAATCTCCATAGAGAATGAGTTCCCAAACTTTAGTATCTCTAGTAATCTCAAGTGTCATCTCTAAGTACTATTGTGGGGAAGGAGAGAAAATATGAGCACTTTTCCACACCAACCATAGACCATCAATCCCATGCACAGCACCCCATTAGGTAATGGCCTTCCCTTCATGTATGATTAGATAGTGATGGTGTAGGAATCTATAGAGACAATCTAGTACTTGTGTGATATATGATTTCTAAGAACATGTAGTATACAATAAATAAATTTTTTCTAACATGATATTACACAAACATGTAAATTATACACATGAAATGACAATTTATAAACAACACTAATTTATCCAAAGTTTTTAATATTTATTGGTCTCTAGGATTAGTCAATTTCATGCATACCACTTGATCTGGTTATCTTCATCTAGCATTGTGATGTTAGTAACTAGCAA
Source organism: Torreya grandis (assembly GCA_037957365.1). Classification (NCBI taxonomy): domain Eukaryota; kingdom Viridiplantae; phylum Streptophyta; class Pinopsida; order Cupressales; family Taxaceae; genus Torreya; species Torreya grandis. The sequence continues at coordinate 2,581,133 of JARHVA010001732.1, forward strand.
AGTCTATTTCACTACTTACTCAGTATAAATAATGCAAGATTTGGTTAAGATTTATATAACCAACATATCCATATATATTACCTCCTACTAGCAATCACAAAAAATACTTAAGCACATGAATAATTAAATTCATAGATTTAGCTTGTCAAACATATGAATGAATCTCTATAATATCATTTATCACATAAATAATGAACAAACAAATACAATTTACACCAATTAGGTATAATATATGTTCTAACTAAATACTACTAATTTATGCAAGTAGATATAAATACAACACATTCTACTAGCTATCATAGAACATGCTAAACATAAAAATAACTATAATGCATACATTTAGTCATTCAAACATGTGAATTAATCTAGACATAAAAATTACATTGTGTACCACCCAAGTGTAACATACATTTAGATTGTATTTTTTTAACATAATACACTCTATGACATCCCATAATATCATAGCTCATTATTTATGAGCATAACTACACAATTACAAACAACCAACTTCATAATTTCAAGAATCAAATGTCTCATATCCAAAATAATAATCAAGCAAGTACAATACATCCTATGATAAGAAATAAAATCATATTCCATTATTTATGTATGTACTAATCAATTTTGACATCCATTCATGAAAGAGAAAATCATAAATCTCTTGGAAGACATATTCATTCATTTAAACATTTTGTTATATTTTAAGAAGGTTGTTATTCGTATAGTTATAGTTTTGCATCCTTCGTAACCCTATGATTTGTTTTAAAAATCCATTAAACTATAGATAGGCATATGACCTAATACACCTACACACACACACACACACACACACACACACACACACACACACACACACACACACACACACACACACACATCTAAGTACACATTAACTGAATTCATATGATGTGTCACATACAAGTACTCCTCAATGTATAAATATTGTATCAATGGTCATGTAAATTTTTTAACTGGTAACTCCATATGATTTCAACAATCATTACAATATATTGATGATCTTTTATAAGATAAGTAATTCAACAAGGTAATTCTCCTTCTTAGGTTTTATCCCTAACTAAATAGATCTTCATCCTAATATATTTAAAGTGTATATAATTTTGTACATAATAGATCTTCACCTCAATATATGCAATTTTTATTCCTAGTGAATAGGTTTTTTGTGATAAAAGTAACTTCCCAATGATTGTATGTTTTGCACTCAAGGTGTTTGAGAGACATTCTATTATGTTAGCATATAACCCAAGCAAATTTTAGGTTTGTATTAAAGGCTAAATTTTAACCTACCTTTTAAAATCATCACTTTAGATATTATTTTAAAATAGATGATGTAATAAACTTTGTCCTTAGATACATTTAAAATAATGATAATAATAATTGTCAAATTTTCTTACATAGATGTGTTGCAATATAAATGCAATCCTGAATATGTTGGTAACACACTTTATACTCAATAGGTTATTGAAACATTAGGAAAGTTTAGATGGGTTTTGGTCTACTATGAAAAAATACAGGTCCTAAAATGAATGAAAATAGTTTCCATCCTCATGGGGAACACAAGGTGCCAAAGTTTATTTAATGTGGGGAACCAACTATTATATAATCTAGACTGAATTTTTGGTTTACTCTTATGATTTTTTGTGTAGAGATTAACATACCTTCATTATTATCCATATTAAGCTTCTAAAATTGGTTAACATAAGTAATAACCATTTCCAAAATCTACCTTGGTACAATAAGTTAAATAGAGCCTTTTTAATTGAACTAACCTTGAAATAATGGTAGAGATAGAACCAACCAAGAGGAGATTAGGAGTGGCATCATGTCTATGTTATTTCTTATTCTAGTTACTATTGTATTGAATACACAAACAACTAATAATTCAAGTGTGTGCAATTTAACATTTTCAAATCGCCTTAACTCTTTAGTCACCATTATACTTCACTATATTTATACATGGTAGTTTACTAAATGTAAAAACCAAAATCATTGTATATTTCTAGTTTTAAAGTTTAATATAGGTATATAGTCTATTCCACATATACCTGTTTGGATCTATTCCTAAATTAATTACATATAAATTTAACAAATTATAATTTAGTCAATGGAAATTTCCATTGAATGTGTCATGAATCCTATCATAGTTCACCATTTATGAATAGGTCTACTATATATATTCAGAATGGATCACTATATTTTACAATACCAAAAAGTACATCGACCCTATAAATACATAATAAACTATATAATATCAACTAAAAATATCATCTATGAATATATCACTGAGTAATAACAAACCTTGTCTTCCAATGATATGTATGTTGATATTATAATTTATATCACTAGTATATATGTTATCTTCCATTATAAATAAGACTCGACTATTTTCTAGAGCAAATAAGCTCTAGACCAGATTATATATTGCCTCTAAAGATTATTTTACTGATATAAGTTAGACTTGAATAAATTGAGTATATATTTATGTTAATTGGGATTTATACCCAATAAAATCTACCCCATTATATTATATATTTTTTGTTTGTAAGATTCCAATATATATCAATCAGGTAAATACCTTTATGAATCAATGGTCATATTATTAAGTATAATTTTATTATTCATAAATGTTTTTGTTAATAAGATTGTCATAAGGATTAAATATAACATACTATAACATATGTCATCTGAATATATATTCTAAATGATGAATATATGTGTCATCTATATATCTTGACTTAATGATATAAGGCTATTTAGGATTCACATAGTCTTAGTAAGATACATACGGCAATATATGTGTAAGTTATGTGAAATTATATATGATCACGTTGGTTTATTTCCTTTCTGATTATAATAAATAAGAATTTAGTGATTACTTTTCAAAGAAATACCAAGCACAAAAATTTACTTGATATTGTAATACATCAACTACCTATCAAAATACTAAATTTATCCAACCTGTACTACCTCCTCCTCTTTCCTTACTCTTTTTCTTCTCTCCTATACTATGCCTCTTCTCCCATTATGTACCCTAGCTCCTCCCTTTTACATGTTGTGGCCTCTATCTCTTAATCCTTTCTTCTTTTTCTTTTTTAATGCACATTGGCTTTTCTTTTTTTTTTACTCCATTGTTTTATTTCTTTTATTTGTTTAATCTCTTTTATTTTTCCTTTTTTTATGTTTTTCTTTAGTTTTATTATTTTTAGTCCACTATTTGGTGTATTTAAAATATACCTTCTTATTTTAATTTAAATCTAATTATTTATGTGTTTTATTTCTCTTACGGGAATTTATTTCCTTTTTCCTCTTTATATGCTTCTTTGAATATATTAATTAATTAATAATAATATGAATTATATATATATAGTCATTTTAGTACTTAAACTATTTTTAATGACTTAATAAAAATACTACATAACATAAACACATAATATTAATTTCATATCATCATCACACTATGCTAACCATGCATAAACACTAATTTAAATGCATCAACAACAAAATTACACTAACACTAGAAATTCAAACCATGCATCTAACATGTACTAGCTGATGTGGTGTGTTTAAGGTTCTAGCCATTTCTCTATCATCTCCCAACATCTCCATCTATGTCACCCTCTTCAATGATGCTTTCCCTCCATCATGCTCTGAGGGATGAATCTCTCTTGTGTCCAATTCATACTAAGTAGGTAGTTAGTCCGTAATATCATGACATATAAACATCATAAACTATTACTAGAATAAAAAAACAACATGATCACAATGTAAAGGATATACACTATAGATAACTCATAGAAATGAAATAATGTAATCTAAGTAACATACAACTACCCCATAGTGACATATAACTTACAACTTAGCTAGTAATAATCAAATCAAGTTATCAATTATAGAAAATCCATGAACAATCAATTAAGTCATCTTAGAGATAAATCAAGATGTAATTAATCACTGGTAGACTAAGGAATATTAAATATTCAATAAGGATTGAATGAATTATCAATGATATAGTTTATAAATTGGTAATGTGGGTTTAACCTAGTGAACAAGGAAAGAATAGTTCCTAACTCTAATGTTGTTTACAGTATGAGTACACCAATATTCAACCCTAACCATGAATATTATTTTAATTTTAGATTAATTTCATAGATAAGTCTTAAAACTATCCTAGATTAACTATGATAATGTCCCACCTATAGGTAGAGTAAACCTAGTCTTGGGTTGTGAAATGGATAAGGATCCTTGCCTAATAAAGAGATGATCTTGAGTAAATGGTATTAGTATTTCTTAAATGCATATATAATAATATTTATCTAATTAAAGACCCAATCATGAATTAACAAAAAATTTATATGGTTCAAATATTATGCATTGTATAATAAAAATTTTGGTATGACACCCTAAGTACACATATTGTTATTTGATAGAAAGAGTGGGAATGTTATGATTATTTGTAGACATTAATTTTAATGTCTACTTACTACATATAGTAATGCATTACTTAAATGATAATGGACAACTTGATATTTATTATTAGTATAAAATAATGACTAATTTATTATATCATTTGGTCAATTTGTAAAATTAACAACCCAATCACACCTAACTATAATTAAGAATGCCTCAGCATGAAAATCACTAGCCAATGGAAATATGGAATTATTTAGGGATATAATATCTCTTAAGGAAATTTGTATTAAATAATTAGTTTTTATTAATAATATATTTTTAACTCACCAAAATATACCCTTAAGAGAAGATTTTTAAGACTTATCCAAGTTTAGGGTAATATGGGATTAGTCTAAGGGTTGTAGTCGACCTGTGGATAAACTAAACCTCTAGTTTATGGGGTTAGATCCCTTGATACATTAATTAAGTTCAATTCATAAGATTATTAACTTTTTTAGGTGAAAATGGATGGAGAAACATCAACTAAAATATAAGTTAAGGGAGGTGATGCACCAATATTGACTTATCCACTCTAATTGATACTTAATGAACACTTTGTGAACCAAACAAGAACTAATGACTGAAATAAGTTTTAAAATGAGCTCCTAAAATAGTTACTTTATGTGAAGGCTATGATGGATGCTTAAAAATTGAAGGTAATGGATAATAGGTCTATTCAAGGAACTATCAACTATATTTCTCTTCAAAACATAGTCATCAACACTTGACACATCACATGACCTACATAGAATAACATCCTATCAACTAGGTGTTGGGACCAACATTCCCCACTCATCCTAATCTTGGGGAACCTTGAGAAACCTATGTATCTTTTTGAATTATCCATGAATTGAGTCCCAATTTGTAAAGGTTATAGATCATGCCCTTGTGAATTGATCATGTTTGTGAATTTTGTAACATCATTCTAAGCTAACCTAGCTAATGAATTCACTTAAGTTTCTTTTTGTACATTTTTTGAAGAGCTAGGGTTTAGGTGGCCCAAGTTCAAATTCAAATATTGGAAAGAATAATTGAATAAATCAATTAAAAAAAGGGTTTAAATCATGTTTTAAAATAAAAGAAACATGACCTGAGCCTTTATCCATTTCCTCCCATTTGTTTTTCATGGTCTAAATTAACATACTTTATATAGATTCCTTTTGAAAATTGTCTAACTTAGAATAGATTATTAATACTAAGGCCTAGGTAATTAATCTTGACCTTAGTCTTAATAATCTAAGTATTTATGTCCTTGAGTCTGATGGCTATTTCTCATGGTCTTTGTAGGATCAATGGTGATCACTCACACACTAGATTTGATCCAACAATGCATCGAGCCAAATGGCCTTTCAAATCTCTATGAGCTCAACATGTGGCCTACCCATGGCCAACGTAACTAATAGAGGTACATAAAACCCCATGAGGAATATGCATGGTAGCTTTTTAGTCAAAGGACGAAGATTTGATGAGGCTAACTTAATAAAGGCACTCAGTTAAATGACTTAGACCTTTCAAGGATCAATGGTGATTGCTCACCTACTAGATTTGATCCAATGTTGCATTTAGATTAACAACCTTTCAAAGTTATATGAGCTCAACACATGGCCTGCCCACAACCAAGGTGACTAATAGAGGTACATAAAGCCTCATGAGGAGGACATGTGGTAGTTTTCTAGTTGAATGACAAAGATTTGATGGGGCCCACTTAATAGAGGCACTTAATTAAATGACTTAGACCTTGAAAAGATCAATGGAAATCACTTTCCCACTATATTTTATCTAATGGTGCATCAATCTTGATGACTTTTCAAATCTCTATGAGCTTGACACGTGGCCAACACATAGCCAGGGTGGCAATTGATAAGGATAAGCAACACAAAAAAGATCTACCAGGATGCCAAGTGTTGTGACCATGTACCCAAGGATTGATGGGCTAATAAGAATGTAGGAACTTAGATTTGGGTTATCAGGGTGAAATGAAGAAGGCTTTTAAAATCCAATGGCTAGTATCCAACTAGCATTTATGAAAATTGCTACAAAAGGAAAACAGTCATGCCACATAGGCTCCACATAAGCATGAAAGATCAAAATCAAAGATATCCTAAACTCAAAATCATAGAGGGCATGAGAAAAAGGATCCCACAAAATCTAAGGCACGTATAAGGTTAAGAACTAGATATTTCCACCATTAAAGATAAAAAACTCTAAGCCCTCTATAAAGAAGACCCAAGTTGGCTCAATTGGTCATAAATCAATTAGAATAACACAACTAAACCTTAAATAGAGTGCCTTAGTGAAACCCTTGGTGACCTTGAAAATATAATTTAGTGTCATCAAAGGTGATAGGTAGGCAACAGATGAAGATGGAAGCTAAACTATACCTAACCTTTGATAATGAAGGGAGGATTTGTAAAGATACAAAGCTAGATGTAGTAGCCCTAACATTCCATGGAGTTAGGAATTGGATATAAATATTATTCCTTGTGGAGGAATTTTATCCCATATCCCAATAAAAGAATAGTAATGACACTATGCATTAGAGATACAATGACATATTCATGATCCAGATAGTAGGCCTCTACCATGCAACAACTAAACTAGAGGTAATGCATTGTATTGGCATCTTTGCTTCCATTTTTTTAGATTATGGAATAGATGGGGAATAGATCATTAAATAGTGAAGCATAAAAAAGGTTACATATATCATCCCCATGGCTTTTTAGACCTACTATAAACTTCCCTTGCCTTATATCGATCTCCCATCCTTGAGAGATTGGACTAACACTCAGGTTTAGTCCTCACACCTTGGTTAATCTAAGGCTCTCATGTTTTTAGATCCCCTGATGGAAAAATTCCTATTGTATAATTTATGGAAGGCATTAGGATAACCATGACCTTTCTAAATAGAGCCTTTGGTGCCCCTTCCACTACTTATGTGAACAATATTTGGGTATATTATGTCCACTTTATGCTGAAAAAGAAGTTAACCCATCCTATAGGAGACCTAATAAGTTTTTTCCTGGCTAAATAATTCATGGATATTAAAAGGACTTCTAATAAATTATTTATGATGTCCTATCTCTTGTATTCACTCTTAGCTTCTATAACCTTCTTTGGCATAAGGAATTGATCTCCTAATGGTAGGACCACAATCTCTCACCACTACTCTAAATAACATATATTCAAATATAGGAACCACATGTAATTTATCTATGATGGTGTTTTCCCAACAATTTATGAGGCAATCACTAGCATCCCTATGCTAAGACTCCATCCTCTCATCAAGAAGCCAGTAGAAACTATGGGGGATGTATGGTTCTACCTGGATTGCACCATGATAAAGATAGAGTGGGTCCTGACTCATCCCTACCAATTACCCATTCATGTTCCCAACAAGATTTTAGAGTAGGAGATTGCCTCTCAAATTGTCTAGGGTGCGGATAAGACATGAAAAGATTAGAAGAAAGCTCAAGTCCACCCTTTCTTATTGGAGATTGACAAAGTCATAATCAGACATTGGAAGTAGTTGGAGGTCATGGTGGTGCATAAGAATTCCTTTGATTTTTAGTTGGATGATCTCAAGAAGTGGGATCCTAAGAACACAATGATCAACCACATACAGGATATAAAGGTCCCAAATATTGAGTATGGACATCAGTTAGGTGTGGGTGATGACATTTATATAAGAGCTAAAAACTTTGAACAAGTGTTTTCTAGAGTCAAAGGTCACAACACCAATTAGAGGATAGGTTAATCAGGGAAAATAAGCCCTCAAGGGAAAGATGGAAACTTCACCCTCTACATTATCATTTGTTTCCAATTATATATAGGACTACCCATTAAGAACCATAGAGAGGGTGGTCCTCTAAGCCCCACAAGTGGAACCAACAAAACAAACCTAGGTTGGGCATCTTGAAGATATCAAAGGAAAAGGCAAATCTTTGATTGGGGAACTAAAAATATAACATAGACCTTGAGAGGGCCCTCCACCCTCAACATCCCCATAGAGACCCTCTTCCCTAGTGGAGTTTATTGAAATGGTGGTTCTTAAAGCAGGTGAGACATTGGAAGGTTCCCTTATTGACATAGCAATAGTAAATAGTTTTGATAGGGAGGAGGATCTCTCTAATACAAAAATTAAAGAGCTAACCCCTCTACATGGGAAGAATAAAAAGGTAGAATTGGCCTTGGTGCCTCTTTCACCTAGGAAGAACCCTAGGTTGACCTTAAATTACCCTAATAGTGAATTTAACCTTTTTAGTGATGAAAACCCAATCCATAAACCAGTCATCCCTAACTAGTTTATTTATGGGAAGTTGTTGAATATCCCATCTCTCTCTCCATCATGAGCATTAACATGAGTTGTTTTAGGCATGCATGATGAAATCAAGCCATATATTTAGGATATTGTGGATAAGAAGGTAGAAAGAAAGATCCAAATCCTTCATGCCAAGGAAGGCTAGAAGTTAGACATGTCTAGAGCCTCTAGGAGTGCAAGTCTAGAAGTTCATAAATAGCCAAAATTTAAGAATCCTGACATAAAGGTCTAATTCAAACAAGATATAGTAGGACTATAAATAATTACCATAAGGACTGCTATGATTGGATAAGAAGAGTTTAACTTCCAAAAGGTTGAGCCATTAACTAGGTTAACCTCTATCAAAGGGTAAAAATATAGAAAAGCCACCATCCATGGGAAGGATGTAGAAATATTGATTGAGGCCCATTCCAAACAAGCTAAGGTAGGTATACATGGATTAAAACAAAGTATCCAAGACTTATAGCAATAAAAGGAAAGTTTAGAAACTCAAGAAATCATCTTAGTTCTTGATACAATAATCAAAATGCTTGAAAATTCATTTCATAAAATGTTCAAGGAATTAAAGTCCTTGAGGTCAAGGTAGAGTGCAATAGAAAACTATGTCTTGGTGACTAATTAACCAAATGTTTAATGGTATGTATCTGAGAGTAAAATTACTTATCTCCTTGACATCCAAATCAAGAACCAAATTCCCAATTTCAAGGCTATCAACAGGGGGCACCTTAAGGCCAACATTGGAATCATAGGGGATAAGATATAGACATTGAATACTTGGAAATCCAAAGTTGAAGAAATTATGGAAGAGGGAAAGGGACTCATTTCTAGAATTTATAAACTCCTAGGAAATATGCTCAAGGATATTATCCAACCCACTACCCTAGGAATAATCAGTGATGAAGAATTCCAACATAGAGTTATTTTGGTAACTCAAGAGATCAAAGGTAAGGGTCAAGGCCAATAAATCCTAGAAAAAAATAAGATACTAGGGTTGACATTTAATTTAGGGGAGAGAATTAATGAAGTGATGAGCATCAAGGAGGCCTTGGATAAAATTGAAAAGGATTTTGATGAGCTGGTAGATCAAGAAGGACGCATCACTAGGCCTGTGATGGACTTAGCCTAATTGATGAGTAATATGCATGAGCAATGACTATAATTTAACAATAAAGGGCCCCATCTCCAAGTTAAGAATCTTTCAATTATGGTTTACCATGAAGAGTTTGTTTTATAAAGGCACACACTAGTTTGTTGGCATGATTGCCTCTAGGTCAGTAAGATTGTGAAAGATATTTGTATTATAGTTATAATAAAGATAATTGTCTGTTGTACACCTGTAGGTGTGAAAATTGACCAATTTACTACCTAGATTCCTATAAAAGGTACATGTATTACCAATTTTAGGGAGATACTTCAAACTATTTGGTGCCATGGTTTTAAGCAATTAATACAAAGGGATCAAATAATTCTATAAGAATTATCTTATTTAATGTGTTTCAATTGCTAAAGTTTCTCAATTTCTTATTTGAGTGTAAACATGAATATTTTCTAAAATACTGATTAGATCATTAATTACAAGGTGGCTAAATTGTGTAATGTTAGGTTAGTGGAATGAAGCTGGGTTTACTTTGCTTTATTTTGTCTACAACATAGATGTGCATTAGCTATCTAAATGTAGTGCAAAACCTAAAAGTAAATTCAAATTCTTAATTGTATCATCATCCTATCTTCAAAATTAAGCTTAGTTTTGTAGTGGGATGTGAGCTTAGGCTACTTCACATCATATACTAGTTAAGATCACTCTTGGTAATTCTAGAAACTCTATCAATATGTTTACAATCAGGGTTCAGTAATCACTATTTCTTTCTTACTCTACCCTTCCTTTCCTCCCCTTTTTAAATGATTCACTTTAGTATAAAACATTGTTCATAATCATTTAACTTAGTCAGTAGTTCAAATCATTATCTATTTTTTTAAATCAATACTAAAAACCAAGATGGACCTTGATTATAGAAATCTATAAATATTGTGGAATAGTCCATGTTGCTTTGCCATTATTTTCACCACAAGCACCTTAATGGCCAAATATATGCAACTCATGCCTTGAATCTTTAGATTTTAAAATGAGAAGTGTTATTTAAAAACTAGAGAGAACTTGTGGTTCATTTAAAATCATCAATAAGAAGGGATCCACTAGCACTAGAAGGAGGGATAAGTGTTGATTAACCCAGATTTAAGATATCTTTGCACCTTTGGATGGATCTCTTAGTGCAAAGATTGATGATTTGGGAGGTTTTTGACTTATATTTTCATCATGTTTAAGCAAAAGTCATAATAATTTTGGTAAATTATTGTTAGTTTTGGTAAAATAGCTTTAAAAATTATAGATCTATAGTATTGAAAGTTTGGTTTGTATTAAATACAACTTGGATTGCCTTGCTTAAAGCAATATTTCACGTCTTCAAACTAGAATTGCTTAAGATTTGCACCAGATCATGCTAAAAAATGAGGGAGACTTTACTAGAAATATAAATCCACCAAAGGATAAGGGGTGATAAAGTCAAATGAAGACTCTCCAAGTCTTTTCCCACTTCTCCTATTCAAGGAGACTCTACATTCAGACCACATCTAGGTATGGCTTGGTTAGGGATTTCACCCATTAATGTACAAGGGATAGTTCATGATTTACACCATAATCTTGAGTAGTATTTTCCTATATTCAGTCCTACCAGTGTTATAATTGTAGAAGAACATGTTAAATATTTTAAGGTTGCTTTAAGGTTGTTAAATATAGTACATGAAGATGTAGTGTGTAGGCTATTTCCTTTTACTTTCAAAGACATAGCATATGAGTGGTTCCTCAATTTTCCTGATGACTACATTACCACTTGGAATGTTTTCAACACCATTTTTATTGATCAATTTGGAAAAATTATCAATCTTTGTGTTATATATCATAAATTCACAACTATTAAAAGAGATGCTAACAAGCCTATAAAGTCCTTGAATGCTAGATTTTAAAAAATGTATAGCAGAACTATAGATCCTTATAAACCTAATGATATTTTGCTCTAGAGATATATAAAGACACAATAGATCCAATGACCTCTATTTTTTTTGAAGAGATCTATACTAGTTATAGCATCATTGGCCCAAGCCTATTCTAAAGTAGTAGTTATCAGTGATCAGATGTAGCCACAAGGTCACATAGCATACTCCATCCCTAATGTTAGCCCATAGATGCCAGCCCTAACCCTTTTTACAAATAATAACCAAAATATTCTATCTCTTAACCAAATCTCAAGTCTAAACATCATGCCCACTAGTTTCACTACCCCTAATCAAAATTTAGGATTCCTAAGTCATCAAGCTACTAGTGGGTCTCCTATCAATGATCAAAAGGCCTTAATACCTTATCCTAATTTAAATAGTAACCAATTCCATAATTTTGAGACCCTAAAGGGTGAGAATGAGTCCATACTAAAGATGGTTCAAAATCTTAGCACCAACTTCCTCTAATTGAGAAAATAGGTAGGCAATACTTGTGAAATCTCTAGGAGAAACTTTACCTTCTAGAAATTTAACAGACCAAGAAATAGGTTTCATAATGATAGATTTTACAATAACAAGACTATCAAACCCCCTGTTGGTAACAAAACTATGGTCATTAATCTCATAGGCATTGCCATGCCTAACTACTATAGAGTGCATGCTACTTCTAAACATGTGAGATAGAATGCATTAAGTTTTACAAATCCTTTGAATATTTTCAAGAAGAACTAGATACATTTGAATTAGTCCCTAATGAAGAAAAAAATGTAAATGCATCTAGTCCTAAGCCCTCTGACCAGATTCACATGGTAGAGACCTTTGATTTCCCTTTCCAAGGGTAAAATGAACCATATGAGATGCCTAAAGAAATCCATGCATTTTAATAGTTCATAAAAAAGACATACCCATTGAGGAATAGAGAATATAGGTAACCTTTGAATACTTCAACTCCTAATAACTAGGACACCCCCCTTGACACTACTTCAAAGAATAACCCTGAGCCACCCAAAGGAGGCCACTCTAAGCCTAATGCTAAGTCACTAACCAAGATGGGATATAATATTATTAAAGACATGAAGAAAATCAAGGCCAACATCACCTTGAATGAATTAACCCAAATCACAAAACAAAGAGATTTACTATTAGAATATTTGAAATCCAATAAAGCTCTTAAAACTAATCATGCCAATTTGACGGTACATAAGACCAAAGCTGAATCACCCCCTTTTTTACTCATGGTTAAGATGTTTGGTAAAAACTTGCATAATTTCTTGTTGGACTTATGTGCCTCTACAAATATGATGCCTATTGGTTTATGTAAATAATTAAGCCTAAATCCCATCAAGTCTAATAGGATAGTCAATCAGTTGGATAAATCAAAGGTAAAAGTGATCAGGGAACTTCTGAATGTTCACATAAAAATAACTTATAAACCAAGAATTTAGTAATTCATTGACAGTAAAGTAGTAGACATGCCATATGCCTATAGGATCTTATTGAGTAGAGAATGGACTAAAGCCTTAAATGGCTATATGTCCATTGATTATTCTCACTTGTGGTTACCTTGGGAGGGAGTCCCAAATCAAATTAGAGTTGAGAGGGAACCAAGAATGAAACATATGATAACAAAGTATAATGTTGTAAATGAAATGGTTAACATAATCAATTTAGACTTAAGATTTTTCACCTTAAGATTTGATAGGATAGATGATCTAACGGAAAGGGAATATCCCCTTGGGCTATGGAAATTGCATTTTGATGGTGCTAGATGCAAGGTTAGATTAGGTATGGGTATTGTCTTAACCGAACCTACTAACAAAAGGTATTATGCCTCTTATAGACTCTAATTCCCTTACACCAATAATCTTGTTGAGTATGAATCTCTCATCCTTGGCTTTAATTTGCTATCAAAAATAAATCTAAATAACTACTAGTCTTTGTGACTCTGAGCTAGTGGTCAACCAAGTCAGAATTAGGTACCAATGTAAACTCTCTTATCTCAAAAACTATAATTTTAGAGTCTAGGACCTGATTGAATCCTTTGATGCCTTTAACATCACTTCCATTCCAAGGGAAGAAAACTAGGTCGTAGATGAATTGGCATCCATTGTAGCAAATCTTATGCTTAATTTAGACTACCTTGATTTTAGTATTGAACTAGTCCCATGTCTATCAGTACCCAATAATGTTAATCATTTCCAAGTCTTTCATGATGACCAATAGATATTAGATTTCCTAACCAATTCTACAGCATTTAAAACCCATATCATTGATGAAACTGATGAATATAATATTAGAGGGAATAAATTTGATAGCAAAGTCATTCAACTAAATGAAAACAAAATCCGCAAAGGGATGATTGCTTTAGATAGGTTGTTTGATGAAGAAAAACTAGCTAAGGTTTCCAAATTTCCTAGAGTAAGTAGAAAGGATTATGACACTATAGATCTCAGCCTCCAAGGTGAACCCCAATTAGTGAATGTTGGAAAATCTTGCATGAATTCTAAAATATTGAAGGCTAAAGAACTCCTTACCAAATATAAGGATGTTATAGCATGGTCTTATGATGACCTTAATATTTTTGATCCAAGGGTCATTACCCATACCATACCCCTCAAAGAAAGTTGTAAAAATTTTAGGAAAAATCAAAGGCCAGTGAACCCCATGTTGGAACCAATGATATTTAAAGAGGTCAAAAGGTTATTAGATGCTAAGATAGTCTTTCCTATTAGACATTCAACTTGGGTGGCCAATTTGGTGCCAATCGGGAAGAAGAATGGTGAGATTAGGCTATGTATTGATTTTAGGAATTTGAGTAGAGCATAAAAAAAGGACAATTATCATCTCCCTTCCCTTGACCAAGTAATTAAAATTGTTTCAAGGTTAGATATGATGTCCTTATTAGATGTCTTCTTAGGCTATAACTAGGTGCTAGTTGATAGAGAGGACATGATGAAGATAACATTCACAACAAAGTGGGGAACCTTCACTTAAAAAAGGATGCCTTTTGGACTAATCAATGTAGGATCTACCTTCTAGAGAGCCATAGATCATACCTTCCAAGGCCTAATTGGTAAGTGCATCATCATTTATATGAATGATCTATAATTTTCTCCAAAAATAGAGATTACCACTTCATGCACCTGCAACAAGTTTTTGAAAGATGTAGGAGGTATGGCATTTATTTAAATCCTAAGAAATGCATATTATGTGAAACTGAAGGGAAACTATTAGGACATGTTATAACCAATGATGTCATCTCCATAAACCTTAAAAGATTAGAAGCCATATCCATAATTAAGCTCCCAAATAGTAAAAAGGAACTAATTCCATTTTTTAGCAAAATAAATTTCATAAGTTCATTTCTAGTTTGATAAAGGTTATCAAACCAATGAATTACATGCTCAAGAAATATGCCAAAATAGCATGGAATGAAGAATCCAAGAAGGAATTTAATGACATCAAAGAGGCCATTGATTAGGCCCCAATGCTTATAAGCCCCAATTTCTCAAAAGACTTCTACCTTTACTCTTTTGCATCTGATCATACCATGGCTACTATATTGACTTAGAAAGTTGATGAGTGTGATCACCCAATAGCTTTCATGACTACTAATTTTAAGAATGTTGAGCTGAAATATTCTATGATTGATAAATAGGAATATGTACTAGTAAAGGTAGTAAATAAATTTAGGCACTACATCCTCAGAAGTAAGGTGCATGCCATCCTACCTGATCCTGTTATAAAACTCATGTTGAGTCAAAACAAGCTAGGAGAGCTTAGAGGTAAGTGGATATTAATTTTGTAAGAATTTAATTTTGAGATGAAGATAGAAAAGTAATTAAGATGCTAAAGATTGATCCAAATGATTTCCAATAATAACCCTAGGCTAAGCATCATGCATGTGGATCAATAGAGTTTCCAAAATAATGAGTGGTATGACTCAATCATACATTTGCTATTCAATGGTGTTTATCCTATAGGTCTATCTAGAGAGAAAAAGAGAGCATTGAGACTTAAGGTAACACACTAGCAGATCAAATATGGAGTCTTATATAGGAAGAAATTTGAAGGGATCTACCTAAGGTGTGTCTCACAAGAAGAAGCCAACTAAATAATGGCCACTTTTCATGAAAATATAGGCAATGGACACCCCTCTAGAAGGAATATAGCTCCAAAGATCCTAAGGGTTGGTTATTATTGGCTGACTATCTTCAAGGATGCTCATAAACATGTGAGAGAATGCCACTCTTGTCAAATATTTAGCACCGAAGAGCTAAAATTAGCTATGCCTCTACAACCATTTATGATTGATAAACCATTTACATAATGGGGTCTAGAATTTATTAGAGTAATTAACCCCAACTCAACTAAGGGTCAAAAATACATCTTGATTTCCATTGACTACTACACCAAATGGACTAAAGTAGTGGCCACCAAGCAATATAGAATAGAGGAGGTAATCCATTTCCTAGAAGATAATATATGTACCAAATTTGGGACCCCAATATCTCTAGTATGTGATAATGGGTTTGTATTCATATCAATTGAGATGATCAAATGGGATTATGACCATGGTATTACACTTAAGTTTTGCTCCAATCATTATCCCCAGGGTAATGGTGTTTTTTAATCAACAAATAAAAATTTGATGAAGGCCATCAAGAAGTCTACAAAAAAAAAACCTAAAATTTGGCAAAAACTACTCAAGTTTACACTCTGGGATGATAGTACAAGGATCAAGTAGGCTTTAGATACTTCTCCTTTTCCTATGGTGTATGGATAAGATCCCATTCTCCCCATCACTCTCAATATAAATACATAAAAATTTATATAAGAATACATGGAATAAATTCAAGCACATGCCACTTATAGGTTATTAGACATCATCCAGATGGAAGCTGATTGAGAAAAGGCTTTTACTAAATTTAATAGACACCAAGCCATGGTGAAAAGGTGGTTTGACAAAAGATCCAAAGTCAAATTATTCAAGCAGGGAGACTTAGTCCTCTTATGGGACAAAACATCTAAACCCAAAGGAAAACATGGCAAATTCACACCCCTATAGATTGACACATTCTAGATCATAAAAGCATTGGGTAATAACACCTTCAAGCTCAAATATTTGTAAGGGGCAGAGTTCATATTATCTACTAATGGGTAGTACATCAAGCACTCCTTCTCTATCACCCCTCCTAAAATCTTTATGGAGTAAGGTGTAAGGTGGTTAGATTTGAATAGGTAGGCTATTTAGTTTTTTCAAGTATCTTTTCTCTCTTGTCCCTAATTTGTATATAAGCTTTTTCATATTTATTTATTTCCCTTGTTCTATTTAATTTTTTTTGCTTTCCTTTGTGTGTTGCATGCCTTTATATTTCCTTGATTTCAAGGTGTATTGAGATCAGCTCCTAAAGCTAGGAAACTATGAAGTCTACTCAAAATGGCCCCAGTCCTAAAAGGGAAGGTATGAACCCCACACAAAGGCAACTTAGATAAAAAAAATTAACACTATGAGGAATCTTTGAGAAACTAGGTATAGATAGATAAAGGGGAGGTCATTCCATGAGATATGAGTCATAAGCCTAGATCCACATTAGTTTTAAAAGGATTTGTACCTAGGATGTAAGACCTGAACTATGAATAACATATTAGTATCTAGCACTTAACCAACATCCTTATATAGGATGAGAGTTGTAACCCTCAGTGATCTTCCTAGGATCAAATTTTGACCAAATCCTAAACCTGGCTATCTTGGTTCCCAACCTTACTAAAAAGTATAAATATATAAAAATACAAAAATATATGAAACTACAAGTCAAAACTAAAGCTTTCTTAAAAAGGTGATTCAGGTAGCCTTCACCAGGGCTGTATATGCCTAGCTAGTAGTGGATCAAGACTGTGAGTGGAACCAAAGGTATTTCTATCAGGGCTATGGATGCTTGGCTAGCAGGAGAGTAATGCCTAAGCATTCCTTGAGCCAAACCATGATATTTAGTATACCTAGGTCAACATAAATGATTGAAAGAAGGAAGTTAGGGGTACTTCTTGAATCCTATGGAAAATATTAAGTAGAATCAAAGCACACACATATCTCAGGTATGTCTTGATGTTCAGACCTTAAATTTTCTAGAATAAGGTCTATTTCAACCACTGGTAGATCTAGAGTGAAGTTTTAGGTTAAATGGACTGATTACCTCAATGTTTATCTGAACTCAGAGTCTAGAATTTTTCAACATATTGCTATGTTTCCCCTTAGAAGTCACCATTTGTTAGGACCAACATTCCCCACTCATTCTAATCTTGGAGACCCTTGAGAAACTTGTGTATCTTTTTGAAGTATCCATGCATTGAGGCCCCTTTTGTAAAGGTTGTAGATCATGCCCTTATGAATGGATCATGTTTGTGAATTTTGTAACCTCACTCTAGGCTAACTTGGCTAATGAATTTAATTAAGTTTCTTTTTGTAGGTTATTTGGAAGAGCTAGGGTTTAGGTGGCCCTAAATTCAAATTTAAATATCAGTGGGAAAAATTGAATAAATTGATTAATAAAAGGGTTTAAATCATGTTTTAAAATAAAATCAACATGACTCAAGCCTTTATCCATTTTCTCCCCTTTATTTTTCATGGTCTAATTTAATGTACTTTATGGGGGGTCCTTTTCAAAATTGTCTAACTTAGACTAGATTATTAATACTAAGGCATAGGCAATTAATCTTGACCTTAGTATTAATAATCTAGTCTAAGTATTTATTTCTTTGAGTCTGATTGTCATTTCTCATCCTCTTTGTAGAATCAATGGTGATCACTCACCCACTATATTTGATCTAATGGTGTGTCAAGCCTGATGACCTTTCAAAGCTATACAATCTCAACACGTGGCCTACCCACATCCAAGGTAATTGATAGAGGTACCTAAATCCCCATAAGGAGGATGCATGACAGCTTGCTAGTCAAAGAATTAAGATTTGATAGGGCCCACTTAATAAAGGCATTTAGTTAAATTATTTGGACCTTGAAAGGATCAATGGTGATTAATTTCCCACTAGATTTTATCCAATGGTGCATCAAGCTTGACAACCTTTCAAAGCTCCATGAGCTCAACACATGGCCTACCCAAGGCTAAGGTGATTGATAGGGGTACATAAAGCCCCATGAGGAGGATGAATGGTATCTTGCTAGTTAAAGGATGACTATTTGATGGGGCCCACTTAAAAAAGGTGCTCAGTTAAATGAATTGGACCTTACACAGATTGATAATGATCACTCACCCACTATATTTGATCCAATGGTGTATTGTTCCTACTAACCTTTCAAAGATCCATGAGCTCAACACATGGCCAACACATAGTTAGGGTGGCAACTAACAAGGATAAGTAGCATGAAAAATATCTACTAGGATTTTGAGTGTCATGACCACTTACCTAAATATCAATGGGCCAATAATAATGCAAGAACTTGGATTTGGGTTATTGAGGTGAAATAAAGAAGGATTTTGAAAGCCAATGGCTAGCATCTAACTATCATTTATGAAAATTTCCATAAAAGGCACAAAGCCATGCCACATAGGCTCTATGTAAGCATGGAGGATCAAAATCAAATAACTCCTAAGCTTGAAAGTGTAGAGGACATGAGAAAAAGGGTCCCATTAAATCTAAAGTATGTATAAGGTTAAGAGCTAGATATTTCCACCATTAAATCTCAAAACCCCTAAGCCCTCTATAAAAAAGCCCTGAGTTGGTTCAGTATGTCACAAAGCAATTAGAATATCATAATTGAACCTTGAATTAAATGCCTTAGTAAAACCCTTGGTGACCTTTAAAATACCATTCAATGTCATCAATGGTGGTAGGCAGGCAATAAATGAAGATGGAATTTGAACTCTACCTAACTTCTGACAATGAAGGGAGGATTTTCAAAGATATAGAGTTGGATGTAGTAGCCCTAAATTTCCATGAAGTCAGGAACTAGTTGAAATTGTTATTCCTTATGGAGTAATTACATCCCATATCCCAAGAAGAGAAGAGGAATGCCATTGTGCATCAGAGATACAATGACATAGTCATGATCTAGATGGTAGGCCTCCACCATGTGATAGCCAAACTAGAGGCAATACATTGTATCGATGTCCTTGCTCCTATTTTCATAGATTATAGAATAGATGGGGAATGGATCATTTAAGAGGGAAGCATAGAAAATGTTGAGTATATCACCCTATGTCCTTTGAGACCTACTACAAGCTTCCCTTACCTCATATCAATTTCCCATCCTTGAGAGATTAGACTAACACTCAAGACCCACATTCAATCCTCATACCTTGGTTAATCTAAGGCTCTCATGTTTTCAAATCCCCAAATGGAAAAATTCCTATTTTCTAGTTTTGGGAGGGCATTAGGATAGCTATGACCTTGCTACATAGAGCCTTTGGTACCCCTTACACTACTTATGTGAATAAGATTTGGGTATCTTATGCTCACTTTATGCTAGAAAAGAAGCTAACCCATCCTAAAGGAGACCTAACAAGCTTTCTTCTAGACAAACAATTCATGGCTATTAAAAGGACTTCTAAGAGATTATTTATGATGTCTTATCTCTTAGATTCACTCTTGGCTTCTGTGACCTTCCTTGGCATAAGGAACCAATTTCCTGATGGTAAGACCACAATCTCTCACCACTACTCTAAATTACATATATTCAAATATAGGAACCATATACAATTTATTTGTGATGGTGTTTTCCCAGCCATTTATGAGTCAATCACTGGCATCCCTATTCCAAGACTCCATCCTCTCATCAAGAAACAAGTAGAAACTATGGGGGATGTATGGTTCTACCTAGATTACACCATGATAAGGATAGAGGGGACCTTAATTCAGCCTTACCGATTACCCATTCATGTCCCCAAAAATATTTTAGAGTAGGAGATTACCTCTCAAATTATCTAGGGTGTGGATAAGACATGAAAAGATAAAAATAAAGCTCAATTCCACCCCTTCCCATTAGACATTGGTAAAGTCATAATCAAAGATTGGAAGTAGCTGGAGGTCATGGTGGTGAATAGGAATTCTTTTGATTTTTAGTTGGATTATCTCAAGATGTGGGACCCTAAGAATATAGTGATCAACCACATTTGGGATATGAATACCCTAAAGATTGAGTATGGACATCATCTAGGTGTGGGTGTTGACATTTATTTAAGAGCCAAAAACTTTGAAGTACATTCCATAATCAAAGGTCACAACATCTAATTAGAGCATAGGTTGATTAAGGATAAAAATACCTCAGGGGAAAGATTGGAAACTACACCCTCTACATTATCACTTGTTGTTGGGTCCATCTGGTACTACTCATCAAGAACCATAAAGAGGGTGATCCTCTAATCCCCAACTAGTATAACTAGTAGAGCAAACCTAGGTTGGGTATCTTGAAGATATCAAATTAAAAGGTAAAGATTTGATTAGGGAACCAAAGATGGAACATGGACTTAGAGAGGTACCTCCACCCTCAACATCCCCATAGAGACCCTCTTCCCTTGTGGAGTTCATTGGCATGGTGGCTCTTAAAGTATGTGAAACATTGGAAGGTACCCTTGTCGACATAGCAGTGGCATATGGTTTCAATAGGGAGGAGGATCCCTCTAATAAAAAAATTTAAGAGCTAACCCCTTTAGATGGGAATAAGTGAAATTAAAAATTGGCCTTGGTTCCTCTTGCACCTAGGAAGAATCCTAGGTTGACCTTCACTTACCCTACTAGTGAAGTCAACCTTTTTAGTGATGAAAACCCAATCAATGAACTAGTCATCTTTGACTAGTTTTTTTATGGGAAGATACAAAAGATACCATCTCTCTCTCCATCATGGGCCTTAACACAAGTTGTTTTGGGCATGTATGATGAAATCAAGCCATGGATTCAAGATATTATGGACAAGCAGGCATAAAGAAAGATCTAAATTCTTCATGCCACGGAAGGCCAGAAGTTAGACATGCTTATAGCCTCTAGGAGTGCATGTTTGTAAGTTCCTAAATAACCAAAATTTAATAATATTGACATAAAGGTCTAATTCAATGAAGATATAGTAAGACTAGAAATAATTACCATAAGGACTGCTATGATTAGACAAGAAGAGTTCACCTTCCAAAAGGTTGAACCACTCACTAGGTTAACCCGTATTGGAGGGAAGGAAATTGTAAAAGCCACCATCCATGGGGAGGATATGGAAAGGTTGATTAAGGCCCATTCCCAATAAGCTAAGGTAGGCATCCAAGGATTAAAATAAAGGATCCAAGACATAGAGAAAGAAAAGGAAAGTTTATAGACTTAGGCAATCATCTCAATGCCTGATATAATAATAACAATTATTGAAAATTACTTTCATGAGATGTTCAAGGCATTAAATTCCTTGAGGTCAAGGAAAAATGAATTGGAAACTCAAGTCTCAGTTACTAATAAACTAAATGTTCAATGGTAGGCATCTGAGAGTAAAATTTCTTTGCTCCTTGACATCCAAATCAAGGAGCGAATTCCCAATTTCAAGGCTATAAGTAGGGGGAACCTTAGTGCCAATTTTGGAATCATAGGGGATAAGATCTAGACATTGAATACCTAGCAATCCAAAGTTGAAGAGATTATTGAAGAGGGCAAGGGACTCATCACCAGAATTTAGAAACTCCTTGGAACTATGATCAAGGATCTTGTCCAGCCCACTGCCCTAGGAAGAATCAGTGATGAAGAATTTCAACATAGAGTCAAGGCAAGGGTCAAGGCCAATCAGGGCTAGAAAACAATAATATACCAGGCTTGATTTCAATGTAGGGGAGAGAATAAATGAAGTGAGGAGCATCAAGGAGGCCTTGGATAAAACTAACAAGGATTTTGATGCACTAGTGGATCAAGAAGAAGGATGCATCACTATACCTACAATGGACTTAAGCGTAATTGATGAGCAACATGCATGAGCAATGACTATTCTTCAACAGTAAGGGGCCCCACCTCTAAGTTAAGAATACTTCAATTTGGTTTACCATGAAGAGCCTATTTTATAAAAGCACATGCTAGTTTGTTGGTGTGATTGCCTCTAGGTCAATAAGATTGTGAAAGATATTTGTATTATAGTTGTAGAAAAGACAGTTGTCTTTTGTACACCTTTACATGTGAAAACTAGCTGGTATACTCCTTGGATTCCTATAAAAGGGACATATATTACCAATTATAGGGAGAGACTTTGAACTATTTAGTACCATGGTTTTAAGCAATTAATACAAAGGGATCAAATAATTCCATAGGAATTATTTAATTTAATGTGTTTCAATTGCTAAAGTTTCTCAATTGCTTATTTGAGTGTAATCATGAATAATTTATAAAATATTAAATACATCATTAATTATAAGGTGGATAACTTATGTAATGCTAGGTTAGTGAAATGAAACTAGGTTTATTTGACTTTATTTGTTTTGCAACATAGATGTGCATTAGCTATCTAAATGTAGTGTAAAACCTAAAAGTAAATTCAAATTCTTACTTGTATCATCATCCTATCTTCAAAATTAGGCCTAGTTTGTAGTGGGATGTGAGCTTAGGCTACTTCACACTATATACTAGTTAAGATCACTCTTAGTAATTATATAAACTCTATCAATATGTTTACAATCAGGGTTCAACAATCACTATTTCTTTCTTACTCTACCCTTCCTTTTGACCCCCTTTTTTAATGATTCACTTTAGTAGAAAACATTGTTCATAATCATTTAGCTTAGTCAGTAGTTTAGATATAGGTTTATTTGTTAAAATTAGTACTAAAAACTAAGATGGCCCCTGACCATCAAACTCTATAAATATTATGGAAGAGTCCATGTTGCTTTTCCACTATTTTCACCACAGGCACCTTAATTTCCAAATGCATGCAACTCATGCCTTGAATCTTTAGATTCTAAAATGAGAAGTGTTTTTTAAACACTAGAAAGCACCTATGGTTTATTTAAAAGAATCAACACTAGGTGAGGGTAAGGACCTATAATTGAAAATGAAACTTCAACACTTCTACAAATAAACAATCACATAACACACTAAGGTAGCAAATAAATCTAAAAACATACCTTCTTTATTGATTCACAAGGCTTATAAGATACAATTTGGGTAGAGTTTCATCATACCTAACTGAGGGATTAATGAAATGGCCTTAGATCCTAAATTTATAGAAGAATTAAAAATAGGATGAAGATAATGTGGTGTGAAAATAGCATGAATAGGTCATGAATGACCATAATTCATTCAATTAATAGTTACAACCAGCCTCCACACTTCTCCCATGCATTTCTTTGGTGATGAATGGCCTTTAATAAGCCTTTTGAGGCATTAGGTGTCTATTTTTATCTAATATCAACCCCATACATAGGATTATCATGATAATATGGTCAATTCCCTTTGAATTTTATAGTTACAAATGATCAAAATGGTTCAATTAGGTCCTTCCATGAAGCATTTAGTAACCACCTCTTTCTTGCATGCTAATATGACTTAGAAAACCACCCCATCCTTCATGGTAGATATTAAATGGGATTAATCACCTATATTATGTATTTAAAAATATTTCATTACCTACAAAAACTTCCTTGGTATCCCTCTATGCTGATAGTCATTCTTCCTTCTTGACCATATAGGCCTATTAGGCAATTAGGCTTAGTGACTTGATGTTAACTATTTGGATGAAAATGAGACCTAAATAGAAGCTTAAGAGTAAATGAATAATACTTTTTTACGTATATAAAATTATATTATACCATGAATTTTTCCTTTATAATGGTGCACACCTATAATTCTTGTTTACCTAGGTGACTAGGTTTCCCTTTACAAGCATTTTTAGACTTGCCCTTTACTGTAGACATATAAGATATTTTATAGGAATAATTATGAGTTTTTTATGATTTTAAAATTTATAATACACCTCATAATATCTTACCCAATGATCTTAAACCTTTCACTAAGATTTGTGCCTTGTATTTATCCTTAAACCTTAAGAAAATATTATTTCTCAAAGATCTATACAACTATCCATATAGATGAATGCCATGGATAGAATATCCTTAGAGTTTAATATGAGATTTATATGTCTCCCAAGTCATTCCAATTCATTTGGATACAAATTCCTCAATATTTCCTCTATTGGGTCACTATTAGGGTTTTAGGGAGGTTTAAGGGTGGGTTTGGGTTCTTAGCAATGGTTCATAAAGGGTAGGTCCTTAACATATGAAATAATGCCATTATTTTATTATAGAAAATTACCCTCAAATTTCCTAAAATTATCATATCCCCATGCAACTATTCCATACAATTTTGAGCTCATCAAGTTGCTTTTTGGGTGACAATTGTGCATTTTGTGTACTCTAAAGGCATTTTTATGCCAAAGTGACTAACTGATCCAAAAATTAGAAGTTTTGGTTGATAAATATCACAATAACATAGAAATAACACAGTAACAATGAATTCTCTGAGAAGAGATGTAGTATTACTCAAAATCACAATACAAATATATGCTTATCTCTGGGAAGAGATGTCTGTCTTCACATTTTGGGTTACCTCTTCTTTTATACACAATTTGAAATCATGGGGAGGATGTGGAAGGTCACCAATATTGAGGGAGATGAAGTGGTATGACTTCCAATATTTAAAACAATACATAATTCAAGGAATTACTATTTTTAAAAACTTACTATTTTTAGACAACACTATTAAAATTGAAATTTGAGGCACTTCCATTGGGTTTTCAAGGGTCAAAATTCATCAAGCAAGATCGATGCCATTTCACAACTTTCCCCTCGTTCTTAGCTTTCTAACGGTTCAAATGGCGAGTCAATTGGAGCTACGGTGCAAAAGTTATGGCTCTCGGAAGTTCCGTCATCAATTGGGGTGGAACTGTTACCCGAATTATCGCCTAAATTGATGCCTGGATCATTCCTTCCTCCTTGAAAAGAAATGGTCCCCATTCTATCAATTCTCCCCATCAGGTGTGGTAGTTATTTCTTGATTTGATTCTCTGTGAGCCACTCACCCTGATGGCTAAGCTGGCCCCTTTTGACCACTCGATAAAGCAGAATAGAACGTCCTCTGGTTGTCTTCATCCAGGCATCCACAATCTGATCCTCTTCCACTGGAGCAAAATTCTATGGATCAAGTTCATCAATGTCAAGTTGTTCTGCTACAACTGAAGTGTCCAAGAGAGGTGGATGATATGGCTTGAGGAGCTCCACATTGAATATTGGGTGCAGACCAAGGTAGGCTAGGAGGTTCAACTCAAAAGCATTTTCTCCAGCTCTTCTGGTGATGGTGTATGGACCATATTGTAGAGGCCAAATCTTTCTGTGTGGGCCTGCAAGTCGTTCCTTTTAGAGCCACAACTAGACCTTATCACCCATAGCAAAATGGTGTGAAATCCTATGTTTATCATGGCGTTGCTTGTACTTTTGATTCATCTTCTCCAAGATGTCATGAACTTGTTGCTGGAGGTGTTGCATTTGTTCAATAAAATTTGTAACTTTTGCTGCCTTAGATCTTCCATGAGGTGTGTATTCCATGGTGGAAAATGGAACTACTATATCAATTGGTGCCATGGGTTGGAACCCAAAACATACTTGGAATGGACTGTGCTTGGTCGAGCTGTGCAGTGCTCGATTATATCCATGTTGTATGAAAAGAAGTCCTTCATCCCATGTGTGTGGATGTTTGGAGTGGTACATCTGAATCATGTGAACAATCAAGCAGTTTACCACCTCTGTTTGACCATTAGTCTGTGGATGGAAGGCTGTGGACTTCATTAGCTTAGTATCCATCATCTTCCATAGAGTGGACCAGAAGATGCTCAAGAACCTGCTATCTTGATCTGAGACAATGGACTTGGGAAGACCAAAATGGAGCCATACATGACTAAAATATAGTTGAGCAGTTTCTTAAGTAGATATATTTTTTTTACAGGCAATCATGATAGCCATTTTTGAAAAATGATCAACTACCACAAAAATACAGTCCTTACCATGTTTTGAAGTGGGCAAACCTGATAGAAAATCCATTGAGATGGATTCCCAAGGCCTGGTTGGTTCTAGCAATGGCATGTACAATCCTTGCTTCTTATTTGTCAGCTTGGCTATCGCACATGGGGTGCAATATTTGAGATATCTTTCCACATCCTTTCACATATGGGGCCAGTAGAAGTGTTTTTGAAGAACTGCCAATGTTTTCTCAATACCAAAGTGTACAGCTATCCTACTGAAGTGTGCTTCCCATATCATCTTTTGTTGCTCTGCAACTAGAACATAGATGTGTCCCATATGACAAAGGACATTATCTTGCAAATAGAAATTAGAAACATGTGTACCTTTTTGAAGTGCTTGGTATGTAGCCTCAAAGGTAGGATTTGCTTCATACAGGGTACCCCAAGTGGCAGTCTCATGTCCGCACAGGGTCAAAACTGTTGTGAGTGCAGTAATTGGTGGGCGGCTCAGACAATCTATAGTTGTATTTGAGCTCCCCTTTTGTGTTTGATTATCAGGTGGAATTGTTGAAGATATGTGGCCCACTTTTGATGCCTCTCATTTCGGAGCTTGCTTTGTGTCTGGATGAATTCCAATGGTTTGTGGTCAGTGTGGATGACCATTTCCTTTCCCAAGATGTAGTGTTTCCATTGTTTGTAGGCTTGCATAATGGCATAGAGCTCCTTATCATATGTTGGATATTTCTTGACTGTATCAGTGAAAGTTTCACTGTGATATGCAACATGATGGCCATGTTGCATGATGATAGCTCCCATGGCATATTCAGATGCATCTGTCATCAACTCAAAAGGTTGATGCAAATCTGGCAAGGCAAGAACAGGGGCTGAGCAGAGTCTATTCTTCAAATTCTCAAATGCCCTTTGTTGTATTTCACCCCACTAAAATGTAGCTTTTGCTCCTCCTTTAGTCACTTGGGTTAGTGACCAAGCAACATGTGAAAATCCAAGAACAAACCTACGGTAGAAATTTACAAGACCCAAAAAGATACGAAGCTCTGTGAGGGTCCTTGGTGTGGGCCATTCTCGAATAACCCAAATATTTTTTGGATCAACATGGACCCCTTCTCATTCACAACATACCTGAGGTACTGAATTATTGTCATCCTGAATGTGCATTTGTCAAGATTTGCATACAACTTGTGCTCCTGAAGAGTTTGAAGCACCTTACGAACATGTTGCAAATGTTCTTCCCATGTTCTGCTATAGATGAGTATGTCATCTAAGTAGACAACCACAAATGAGTTGGTGAAGGGTCGTAGGATGTCATCCATCATCCTCATGAAGGTTGCAGGTGCATTAGTTAAGCCAAAAGGCATAACCAACCATTCAAAGAGCCCCTCCTTAGATTTGAATGCAGTCTTCCAGACATCAGTGGGATTGATGGGAATTTGGTGATAACCAGATTTGAGATCAATTTTGGTGAAGAACTTTGCACCACAGAGCTGGTCCAGTAGGTCATCAATCCTAGGGAGAGGATAACGATTCTTCATAGAGATTTTATTCAGGGCTCGATAGTCAATACAAAGCCTCCATGTTCCATCTTTCTTCAGTGCCAAGACAATTGGGCTACCACAAGGTGAAGAGTTTGGCCTAATGTGACCCTTTTGGATAAATTCTTGAATCTATCTTTTTATCTCATCATTCTCCAAAACTGATCTACGATACATAGGACTGTTAGGCAAAGGTGATCCTGGGATCAAATCGATAGAATGTTTTACTTGGAAATGTAGTGGAACTCTTGTGGGTGACTTGAATAAGTCATCATATTCTCCTGTGATGTGTCCTATCTGCTTCTATTGTTGTGTTGATTGCATAGTCAAGACTGCAACATCGGCCTTCATGGATTTATGTGGCTTGACCACCATGAGGACAAATTGCTTTGTTTTCTCCACCAATCTCTTACATTGCTTCACACTGATCAGGGAGACAAATGTGGGAGGTGGTACCTCTGGTACCCTATAGCACCATTTTCCAAGGGTGAGGGTAATCCTTCAGGTTCGTGATTCATAGATGCCATGTCGCTCATACATGAATGGCTGACCAAGGAGTACATCACAAACATCTAGATTGACTACATCACACAAGACTTCATCTTGGAATGGTTTTATGACATATGAAAGAAGACACTGATGGGTGACACAGAGGTCTCTCCCTGGGCTTAGCCATCCAATACTATAGGGCTTTGGATGAGGCTTCACAAATAGATTTAGACTTTTCACAACTTTAGTAGAGATTAAATTCTTTTGACTCCCACTATCAAGAATGAAATGTAAAGGTGTACCTTTTACCCATAGTTTGGAGTGGAATAATCTTTCCTTGTCATCTGGTCTTTCCCCACGATTTTGTGATGAAGTGACAATGGTGTCAGGCTCAGCATCTACAATTTCTTCTTCATCCTCTTCGACTGTGGGTTGTGTATGAGGCAGAGTAGTGGACATCGAGTATTGTGACTCAGAAAGCAATGACTTGATGGCTCGACATTCTTCTTTGGAGTGAGTCCCAATTTTGTGGTAATCACACCATTTTCTAGCCTTCCCTTTCTGGGATTTCTTATCCTGAAACTCCTTTTGCTTCCAATTTGGGCCTCATGTTTGACCTTCCTTATCACTTTTCCATTTTGAGGGTTGACTCTTCGTATTCTTTCTGCCATTCTTTTGTTCAATCTTCACTGCAAATTTGTATGCCTCACCGAGGGTTTCCAAATTGAAGAGTTCCATTTCCCCCCGTATGTACCATTGTAGTCCACCATGATATTTGAGAATCTTATGTTTCTCACTTTCTTGAATGCCCAACCTTGCAGATAAAGAATGAAAAGTGTCTGTGTAATCTTGAACAGATTGGTCCTTACCTTGGCGAAGTTGTTGCCACTGTATGTAGAGATCATCATATGCTCCGATGGGGTAGTACTCTTCTTTCACTGCTTCTACAAAATCATCCCAGGTAGGTTCCACCTCAAGGCCAATGTCATCTGTGTTGAACCTCTTTTTACACACTTCCCACCAGTTTTTCACAGGCAATGTTGATTTCAAAAGAGCAAAAGTAATCTTTTCTCCATCGGTGAACTTATTTACAGAGAAGTAGGAAGATAATTGATCTAACCAATTTTCTACTGCATCAGCATTGATTTTACCTTCAAATGTAGGAATATCAAAATTTACCTAGACATTGAAGGGTGTTGGGGCACTGAAGGGTCATTCCCTGGATGAGGAGCCAGGAAGTGGAGCCTTTCCCATCAGAAGTGTTTGAAGAATTTGGACAAATTGTTGTAGCATCTGTGTTTGTTGCCATTAGAGGGCCTCATTCACCATTTCCTTAAAAGGATCAGATGTCTCAGTGTTGTTTGCCATTTGAGGTCATTTGGAGCGAATAGGTGGAAAATTTGGAAGCTCTATTGTTTCCCACCCAAGCTTCTTATAGCCTGACCTCGTCCTCGGGATCATACACTCAAGACAAACTGCTCTGATACCACTGATCCAAAACTCAAAAGTTTTGGTTGATAAATATCATAATAACATAGAAATAACATAGTAACAATGAATTCTCTGAGAAGAGATGTAGTATTACTCAAAATCGCAATACAAATATATGCTTATCTCTAGGAAGAGATGTCTGTCTTCACATTTTGGGTTACCTCTTCTTTTATACACAATTTGAAAGCATGGGGAGGATGTGGAAGGTCACCAATATCGAGGGAGATGAAGTGGTATGACTTCCAATATTTAAAACAATACATAATTCAAGGAATTACTATTTTTAGAAACTTACTATTTTTAGACAACACTATTAAAATTGAAATTTGAGGCACTTCCATTGGGTTTTCTAGGGTCAAACTTCATTATCAGAGATCAATTCCATTTCACGATGTTCCCCTCGTTATTATCTTTCCAACGGTTCAAACGACGAGTCAATTGGAGCTACGGTGCAAAAGTTATGGCTCCCAAAAGTTCCGTCATTAATTGGGGTGGAACTGTTACCCGAATTGTCGCCTAAAGTGATGCCTGGATCACTAACTTTGATCTTTCCTTTGAAAAACACTATTGTTTACACATATAAAACTCATTTAAAAACATATAAATTATGTTTTTATGTGTCTTCATGTGGTCATGCCTTGAGAAGGGTGTTAGACCAATATGCCTAAAGGTAGAGTTCCTATATTTGGACTCTAAATTAGAGCTATGAATCACTTTTCCACCCTTTATGATATGTAATTAATCCCTTATATCCCTTAAATCATATGTGTTGGCATGGGTAAGCCACTTTATTCTCCTTTATGAACACACAATCCTCTAACTAGGCACATGAACATGTCTACAAGTGACTATTAGACATGGAGATCTCTATAGGTGGTCATTAAGAATTTATTTGAGACCTATGGATCCCTATCCCTCATCATAAACATATATCATGTGTATATTTATTCCAATATCTTATATAAAAACTTAGAGTAGCTCTTTTAGTTCTAATCCATACACTACACACCTTACATGTGACAAATAGTAGATGATTTGGGTGCCCATGTGTCCTAGGGATACCTTTAAGTCCATTTTAAGGCATAAATACCTCATTTAGAAGCATTTGATGATAAAATTTCCTCATTGGGTCTTAATCAATTTTTAGAGAGGATTTTGGTATCCTACCATCTTAACTATGGCTCATAGATTATAAGACTCAAAATAAAACCTTTTTCTATGGATGTCTATCCCATAAACCACTTCAAATATCTTGAATAGATCATGGTCCCATGTAGAATGTATAGCAAGTACTGAGTCAAATTTGGTGACCTTCAAGCTCTTGGTAATCATTCTGGGTGGGTTGATAGCCTTAGGGATTGTTCATATATTTGGTATTCCTAAATCCCACTCTTTCTTCCATGGATCTTTAGTGAATAGGGGTCTCTAAGATAACTAAAATTTAGTCATCATTCCATGTGATATATAAGTGCTTTTGTTGGTAGCTCAACATGGCTGATTAGGGTAGTAGAGATCAAGAGGGGTAATAGGGCCAAACTGGCCACTTTTCTAATTTATTCTACCTATAAAAACACATTTATGACCTAAATCATCACTATACATCTCATAGCCTTAATTTTTCTTGAGGGGTTTATATCTACCACTAAGGTGAATATGGGGTCTTTGAGGGTCAAGAGGGGCTTTAGGTCTTATATTTTAGAGTGAGTTTTAGAACTTTAAGTCACATGTAGGTGCATTTGTGGCCTCAAAGTTATCACATAATCATTTTCAATCTAGTATCCACCTTATTCACTTATCCTTAGCTTCCCTAAGCACCATCCCAAGTCTTCCTCTTATGTATGGCTTGAGTGTTAATGACAAGCTTAAGCTGGAGTCAGTTATGTTAGAGGCTTGGGGATTAAGTATTCATTTCTATCCTTATTTATCATTAATGGATTTGGGATCTTAGGTAACATGTTATCAATATTTTACCATAGACCTTAGGGCTTAGCCTCCTTAATTCTACTATTAAAGTCGACCCATATGGTCATTTATTGAAGCCTATGTTCTTTGTGTCTAATTTAGACTAGGTAGCCACCTTAAACTTATATCACCATCATGTGAGATCCTAAGGGATACATGTGTCATAATCACCCTTAGTTTTGCATTTACATGTTTATTGACATTGTCAATCACCTCAGTTATTCACTCTAGATCAACTAAGTAAACCTAACTCACTGTACATGCTTGAGTCAGTTTGTTTGGTCATTCCTTCAAAACTCCTTAGATTTTAACAACATGACCTCTATGCTTTATTTATCTATCTTATTTCTCTCTTTAACATGCCTATAACATTTCATGTTTAGTGTTGGGATTATACTATCTATAATCCTGTAGGTGGGGGCTAGATGTGTTGACTATAAATGGAACCTTTTCACAAGATAAACTAAGGAGAAGGAGGGCTTCCATATCATATTTGAGACCTAGTTGACCTTTCTTGAACCTCATCACATTCTTTAAGATAAACACCTTCACAATCTATGACCTTTCCTTATATTTTCTAAGACTTAGTTGTATATGATTGTTTTAAAACCCTTTAAAGGTTGGGCCTGAGTTGACCTTTAGAAATTGGTCATAAATTTTTGATATCATACACACTTGTATAAACCCTTCTATCATATCATAAATGGCTCTTAATATTACTATGTATCATTTAGATCTTGTTTCCATGCCTTCATCTCAAGTAAAGAGGCTAAGACCTATAGGTAATGATTATAGGATCCTATGGAGATTTAACTCAAAACTTAGAGCCTAGCATGAAGTGACTTTGCTTAGTGAAACCATTAGATATTAGAGGTTCCTTAAAAGGTTAACATGTATTGATGATTCATGCTCAAGATGACTTATGAAGACCTTAAACATCCCTATTCATACACTCAATAGAGAAAAACACTTAGAGTTAGTTTATTAGGCATATGAATGGGAGAAATTAAACCTAGGCCTCCATAAATACCTTAAACTCTGTTAAATAACCTTAACTTTTTCTAAACCAGTCTATGAAGGCATTAGAAGGATAGTTCATGCTTTCTTTCCCATTAGGGCTAGAAAGAGTATTGATTATTCTAAATATATACTCTTCCACATGGATTCATGATACCTATGTTCCTACATGGTGTTCTAATGACCTTAAACAACCATCACCATGCACACTCAGTTCACATTTTCAATGAAGTTCAAATATGTAAGTAGTCCTATTTGGAGGCAAGGTATTATAGAATTTGAAGACTGGTTTGACCATTATTATGTTAAAGGAGGTAAGAAGACCTTAATTAGATTATTAAATCATAATTCAAACTCAAACAAATTTTCTTCCCTAGATATGTGCATTGAAGATCCTTCCTCATCAAGGGAACTTTGCCTACAGTTTACAACCAATGATAACTTGGAGGTTTGTTATCCCCATAGGCTCACACATGTGAACTAAGGGTGGATAATTCAATGTGAGGGCATTTAATACTTTTATAAAGCACACACAACCACCATTTTCTTTAAATATTCTATAAACATAATGAAACCATTTCATTCTTAACCTTGTGTGGATGTAGAAGGCTAGTCTGACTACCTTAGATTCTTATCCATTATTCATAAATCCTGGTCCATCATTTTAAAAAACAATGCCAAGGATAAAAATTCCATTAGACCCCCACCCTCTGGATAAGAGATCGGGTCACCATTTTCTCTCTATTATCCATACTAAATAAGAACTTGAGGTGTTATTCATAGATGCCAAGGAGTATGATGGGAAGGAGGGGTCAATTTTTTTTTTTTATTGGATTAAAAGTCCTATATTTTATAAATTAATGTTTTTAATAAATCCCCTCTAAATATCCTTAACTCTTTATAATCATGTCTATATTGTATAGATCCATACTTGCTTGAAAACTCCTAAAAAACACTAATTTCCTACATTTTCTTAGGTTTTCAAACCTTGAAAAATTATTGGTGGTCAAGACAAGGGAAAAGAGGGGTCAAAATGAATTTAAAAACATGAATTATAGATGGGGAATTTGAAGAGCCATTGTTTCCCATGTGTGGGCCCCTTTAGTTGACATTAAAGCATTTGACTTATGAAAAGACATCCCATTTGCATATGAAACTATTTGATCATGGAATTATGGTAATCATGGAGGACTTTGAAGGCATGATTGATGATCTTAGTGGTGTTTTGGGGTTAAAATAGCATCATCATATGGTCAAACACCCTTTTTGAAGGCAACACATGATTTCAAGTGAAAGATCAAATAGAGGCTACCTTAATATTTGTCAATAGACCTCAAAACATGATAAAGATATAAACAAGGTTAATACCTATTCTTTATAGTGTCTTTAATCCTATTGTCTTTCCATATTTTGTAGGATTTCAACATATTTATGTGGGTTTATGATAGGTCATGGGCTATAACATTGAGTCATCTTTAATGCGAGTAAGTTTGGACTATTAAGACCACCCTAAAGCCTATTATGGATCCTTATACATAAATAATCATAGGGAGGTCATTTTTTACAAGTTAAAATAGGGCATAAAATAAAACTACCATAACATACCTTGACATTGTTCATCATTTGAAATTGTTTCACTGGCATGATGACCAATGATCCCCTTTTGGACTACCTTGACACTTCAATAGATATGAGAAGGGTGGGCATAGGTGAGCTTGGGTATTCATGGCATAGGTTGAATAATTTATAGGCTTAAGAGTATAAGTATCTCTTATATATTACCTGACCTGACTGTTTGTCAAGAGGACTCAGGATCTCTTATATATCACTCATGCCTAGATGAAGACTCTTTGACTAAACTAACACCTCATGAATAATACCTTACAGGCCTCCAGGAATATAAAAATATTTTTAAGACACACAAACAATTAATTGAAACAAAACAAGGACAAAAAAATACAACCAAATAAGCAACTAACAAGGAATGTGCTACAACACTTGGAAGAAGAAAACCTAAACTATTATGTACAAGGATGGTTTTGTGATTCCTAATAACAATACTTAAGTAACACCCTATTGAAAAGGATAGGGATTTAATCACCACTTTTTTTACATAATTATAAGTCATTATTTTCTTTTTAGTTGGTAATAACATATGGTCCACTCCAAAGACTATCAAACTTAAAATGCTTACCTGGCTTGGTATGATATTCATCCCACTTGAGTACATTGTCACCTTATTGGAAGGTATTTAAAGAATATTTATTATAAAATTATATATTTAACTAATCTTGATGGGACCACATGTCATGCATATCATCATCCCTTGTCTCTTTTATCTCCCTCAATTCATTCATTCTCATATATATTGCATCATTCTCCATGAGTTCAAATTGGTGTATAAGTTATAAGGTTGTCAATTCAAGTGATATGGGCAGCCTTTCCTCTTAAATAGAAAAAAATATATGGTGAATGGATATTATCCCTCTTGGGAGTGATCTTATCTTCCCATAAGTTTTTCCTTAGCTTGGTATGCCACTCACTTTGGTTGTCTTCCATAGTTCTTATAATCCTAATCAGATTCTTACTAGTGGACTCTATGAGTCCAATGCCCCATGAATATTAATTAGAGGAATAATTGAGTTATATTCCATAATTAAGGTTCTTTTCACTCACCCTTGAAATAATTAAGGCTAGTTCATTTCCTTATATGATGGTGGAGAGGACCTTAAATATGGTCACTAGACTATCATAGAACTCTAAAACTAAGTTCTCATTTACCTCCTTAAGTGCAGCTACATACACCCAATGGGTAAACTATTCTATATTAGTTAAGACCCACTTATTCAATACACTATATGGAGGGTGAATATTATATATAAAGTTTAGGCCCCACTACATGAAGGGTTGTTTCACTTGAATAGGCTTAAGAGGTAAGGCAGCTAGTATTTGATTTCCTATGAATATAAACAAAATTGGAACCTCCTAACCAAAGCATGAGATTACTTAAAAAAAATTGGACAAAAATATCCTATTCTTTTGATCCTTGTTTCTGTGGTCTTAGCTAAAAAGTGCCCTCTTATCAGCCTATCATGAAACTAGTCTAGGAGCTTGTCAATTTGGCTATTTTCTATGTACCTCAAGAGAATGCCATCAAGGTAATTTTTTAATATTACACCATAAATCAAGACATAATTAATGTATTTAATTATAAATTAACTCCTTCTTTTCATATTTATGCCTATAGGAAATTTTTTTTTAGAGGAACCTCACTATGTCTTGGGTCTAGCTGGAAGGAGATGTAGGTGAAGTTTTTTATTGATCAATTTACATTGCAAACAAAACTTATTTATCCTAATTTACATCTAATACAAGGTTTTAACATATTCCAATACCCATAAACAACTTTTTGACCTTAACTTCTATGTCATATCCCATGCATTTGGTCACCTAACTAGCTCTCTTTTCACTCAAATCCCTGTTAAGGATGAAGTATTTCATGTTAGGGTGGACCACCATGACATTAATTTTGTTATTAGACACCATGTGTCTAAAATTATTGAGGCCTCACATGAATTAAATTTCATGTTTTTCCACAAATGTATACCTTTATTCATATCACTCCAATGCTTGGCTAAATAAGGCTATGGGATGCTCAAGACCCTCACTATTTTATTGTATAAGCATGTCATAAATAGTATCATGAGTTAAGAAGTCATACAAGAAGAAGTCCCTTGACAAATCAGGTTTTAGGATTGTGGGATCTTGGGTAATGGACTTATTGATGGATTCAAAGATTTTTTTCCCTTCTTATTCCATCAAAACTCTTTATGTTTCTTGAACATGAGGGTTAAAGGCTTTACCAATTCTGCAAATTTGGGTATGAACCTTCTGATAAAGTTGATTTTTCCCAAGAAAATATAAAATAATTTCTTATGTTTTGGAAGTGATAAATCAAGGATTTCACTCATCCTCTCATGGTATATAGAGAGGTCTTGTTTTGACACAACATGTCCTAGAAGTTTTCCCTCATAGATAACACAAATATGCTTTTTGGGGTTTACGGAGACACCATAATACCAACACCTATCAAACACCATCCTAAAGCATGCCAAATTATATTTGGGGTATTTAAATAATACTTTGATGTCATCAAGTTAAATGAGAAACATCTCATTGATAAGTCCTTGGAAGGATACATCCATTACACTTTAGAAGGTGGCCCCTACAGTGGATAATCCAAAGGGTATCTTGTTTTAAGCTTAAGTTCCCCACTTGGTTATGAAGGTATTTTTTTTTTGGTCCTCATCCTTTACTAATACTTAATTTTACCCTGAGTATCCATCAAGCAAGGATAATTGTTATGAACTTGAAACCTTTTCAATAATCTAATCCATGGATGGCAAGGGGTAGTGGTATCTCAATGATACCTTATTGACGTCTCTAAAGTCTACACATAACCTTATCTCCCAATTATTATTCCTCACATGAACAATATTATACACCCATGAAGAGTGTTTGATGGGGAAGATGATGTTCGATTAAATAAGCTTGGTCAAATCTCTTTTCTTGAGGATCTCAATCTTGGGGTTGATCAATATTTATTTTTGTCTCACAGGTTTAGCACTTGCGTCCAACTCTATGGTATGCTAAGAAAAACTAGGGTCAAACCCATTAAATTCATGATACTCCCAAGAAAATATGTCTATAAAATCTTGGCATAATTCTATGAAGGTTACATTATCTTCCTTAGTGTTCACTTTTCCTAGTTTAAGTAACCTATCTTTGAAAATGATGACCTTCTCATAGTACTCTTCTTTTGTGTTCATGCTAACTTTGTATTTACATAATTGATCATCTTCATTGAATATATATTCCAATGTCACCAATCCCTTAGGTAAATTACTTTTTATCAATTGGAAAATCTTATCCCCATACTATTATTTTAATCTACCTTTATTTATTGAGCATAATTCTACCTCCTACTGCAAGAAGTATGCTATCTATTTTTCATTTTTGAACACCTACTAGCTAACCTCATTGTCAAGGATTTAAGGTATGAATATTACCTTGATTCAAGGATTCTCTTTTATTTCCTTGACCCCACTTGTAATATCATATTGTGCTCTTATGGCTGCCAGCTATTCTACATGTTGATTAACTTCTATTAGGATTGAGAAAATGTTAAAGGCCTCAAAGTCTTCTAATAGGTCCCAAACCCTATGTTTGTTTTCCTTCAATAGTGGATTATTGATTGAATTATACCCTCTCACCTAATGCACTACTAAATCACTATCTCCAATGGCTTGTAGGATCTTGATGACTCTCTATCTTTCCCATTGCATCCTATGGAAGAGGGATTCATACTCTATTGTGTTACATGTGTAGCTAAATTAAAACCTTAGGTCAAAAAATTCTCTTTGTTTGGAAGGAGATAAAATAATGACACCTACCCCACTTCCATTATTATACCTAGAGCCATCAAATAAAAAACTCCATACTCCTTCATGATCTTGACTTAGGCTAGTAAGAGCTAGTATTATAGCCCCTTCCTCATGCATACAATATACCCCAAACTTGCCTCTTCAATGATCTTGTATGGATCATAACCATGGTTATTTCCCCCCATTAATTAATAAGAAAATATGATATACCTTTAAGTGGGTTAATTTGATCCTACTCATTTAGGTGCTTATATTCATCTATGATAGTGCAATTGACATTAGACAAGTTAGGCATGTAAGGATCTAAATGGAACCTAGATATAGGCTTAGACCTTATGGTGACCTTTTTTCCATACTTGGTCCTAAAAACCATATAAGACTAGTCAAAAAATATATATCCCCCTATCTTAGTAGTGAAATCCCTAGAAAAACATATGACAAAGTAAGGATGGAGGTCAACTACTACCACATCTTAGGATATAGTGAAATTAGGATAATAATCTAAGATAATTTTTAGATAATTAAGGACACCAAAAATCTTAGTAGGATACCCATCTAGTTGTAAAACACCTTTAGCATTAGGTTTATACTTTAGCCCCAACCTATCTTCTATAGACTTAGGCATGATAGAGGTACTAGTCCCACTATCAATCATACAGTTGTGTACTAGGGAACCACCTATAATGACAAAGAGATATAAGTAAGGGGGATTGATTACCTTAGGTTCTTGAGACTCATAAGGATGATTTGTATTGGTTACAATTGTACCTACCTTTTTTTCCTATTTGTCTAAAATGTGGAGTTTGAATAGCTCTTCTTGGAGGAGATATTTTTGTCCCAAAATGAGAAAGCTATCCCATATAGGTATGGCAACATGGTCCTTATTCATTTATTCCATAATGATAATATGATAAATGAGAGCTTGGTGTCCCCAAAATTCCACACTTGAAATTTTGGGTTACCCCTATTTAAAAAATT
This sequence comes from Torreya grandis, assembly GCA_037957365.1. Classification (NCBI taxonomy): domain Eukaryota; kingdom Viridiplantae; phylum Streptophyta; class Pinopsida; order Cupressales; family Taxaceae; genus Torreya; species Torreya grandis. The sequence goes on from JARHVA010001732.1 coordinate 2,620,880, forward strand.
TCATTTTGTCTTATGTGAGTTAGTTGTCCTTGTTAAACCAATCCCCTAAATAAAGTCTTAGATTTTAGTAACTTTGTTTCTGATTGATTTTTTTTCCTATTTACTTCAAAATTACTCTATAAGGTTGAAAACATCTACCTGCGGCCATTACTAAAAACCCATTTACTTATCTTTCCTAGAATATCAAAGAGCTAAATGTTAGGATTCATTTCCAGTACAACTCAAGCTCCCCAAGTTACTCTACTTAATAAACAAAATTAATAATAGTCTTACAACTCTGAGTTTCACTATATAGTTTAAACCAACATTTTTGAACTACTTCACATAAAAAATTAAGTAAATTTGTCCCAAAATTCTACCAAATAATACAAAAAGAAAATTGTGTTTTCAAAGGAACTTTACTCATCCAAAGTCACAAGTAGAAGTAGTAAAGGTTTCCAAACTTGAAACACCCACCATTTAAGACCAACTCAATATTACAAAGATGCTTAAATCCTAAAATTCAAATTAATAAAAGTATTTTGAGAAACTTGATAAAATCCAAGGGCTTATGTGGCCCCTTCACATGTGTCCATTGCATGTCATTAAATGCATTGGCAAATATAAATGTTAATAAATTCCACCTAGAATTTGAGATGTTTGATCAAGTCATTGAACCTAAAAACCCTGGGCTATGTTATTTGACCTTTTAAAGTGATTTTTGACTCAACTCTTTGAGACCCATTTATTTTTGAGGTATGTAATCTTACTTCTGTGTTTTTATGCCTTCATTTTGATTTTTTTCTTCTTGTTTTTCTCTAGTATTTTTCCACTTGCCATCATAAAAGTTCCACTAATTATATTTGTTTTTATCACATGTATTTAATAATTTTACATGCTTATGTGGTGTTGTAAAAACCCTCTAAGATTTCCTAAAACACCAATTGTGTAAACCCCCCTTAAAATGTTATAGAGATCAAGCCCTAGGTTGAAACCTAACTATTGAGACCAAATGAGAAAAATGAGTTCCTCACTACTACCTACTCATCTGGAGCCTAACCCTGAGTTATTACCCTTAAGAAATCCCTCAAGTACCCTTCCTACTTAGAGTTATAATTGATTATTAATTTTATTTTGCGGTTTCCAACCATAGTTGCTTGACCTGATAAATGTGAAGTCACAAGCCTTGAGAAACCTACTAAACTACCCAAGTGAAATCCAAACTCTTCACTACTAGTAACTTCTAATTTGGGTATCCCAATCTAAGTTACTTGCCTAAACAAACTCAAAGTAGCTACTTTTTAGAAACCCAAATTATTCATAACCCTTAAGAAACTTGTATTCTTGAGTTCTTAAGACTTACAAACCATCTAGACTAACTTGAGGTTTTGATACCCTATTAATTACTAAGAGTTACTTTGGATATTTCAAGAATTTCTACTACTTGAAACACAAATCATGCTTAGGGGTACTATCTAAAACAACAACTTGATTATTTTATTCAAAACCAGTTGGAATAGGTACTAAGTATTGAATATCACTCATATAGTTTTTCCAAAATTAGTTAAAATCAATATCAATATCAAAAAGATCATAAAGACCAGAAGAAGAAATAGCTAAGGTCAAAGTTTAAATTAAAAAAATTGAAGAAATCCATGAGTTGTCACTTGAAGATATCCCAGATAAAAGTAGGAAAGGTAAATCAAAAGATAAGAGGACCAAATCCCAAGAGCCAAAGATTAAGTACGAGTATAAAAGATATCTTATTAAATATTGTATCACTTCTAAGTTAACTAAAATAAGTGATAAAGATATGGTTCATGTATCCATAACTGAATTGTTAGAGAGATATAAAGTTATGATCAATACTCTGCTCATGCAGCCTATGACTAATAGTGGGATTTTACAAGCTATGGCTTTCCTAAACTCAACCCAACTTCCTAAATTTATCCTATCATGTGTTAAATATTATGACTCCCTAACTAGGATTGTGAGAGATCCTGTTAGTAATATAGTGATAAGGTTAGATGTTTAATATCTTAATTGCTACCTAAAGATTACAACATCATCAAAGTATATATATATATATATATATATATATATATATATATATATATATATATATATATATATATATATATATATATATGATAGACCATGGGAGACTAAGATAGTAAAGTGCATCAAGATAATGAACAAAAATTATTTGAAGTGAATCAAGCCTTGATATTTCCAAAGTAGATAGTAAGATCAGACTAAGTTCAAGAAGTAGATGACATAACTTAGTTTCTATGCAAGATAAATGGTGAAAAAAATGCCAAGTGTTTCTCAACCTAGATATATGCATACATTAGAACCATTGATGTCATCAAGAGCTCTATCTTGATTGAATGGGTGAGGATGATTAGTGATAACATGGATCAGTAGTTAAGAAATGTATTATAGACTTTTGATTTCAAGATGACCTCATATTTGGTGTATGTAGTAGATTCAAGTGGAGCCTTTTCAAGGATAAATACAAAATGAACATTGGAAACTATGCTAATATATGAGTATTATCCTCAACTGGTTCTTTTTTAGTACTAAAAACATTATAATCTAGTGAATGATGGTTTCTTCTATGAAATCATTTATAAGTTGAATGTAGCTTTGAAGCACAAGAGAGTATCCAATGCAGCATGGGATATAGTTTCATAGTTTGGTTGTATTTTCATTTGGTTCCTTGACTTTACATACATTAGAGTTGGGGGTTTCTAAGGAGTACCATTAAATTTACCTAGGTATCCTAGTGATAAGTGGGTCCTCATGGAATTATGTAGACAACTAGTTGAGTTACATGATTTGAAATCAAATGTTCACCATCCTATTATCAATTTTCCAATTATTATTGGTCATTACCACTATCCTAGTATTTACAAGGCCAAGAATGTGTAGAAGGAGATGTATCATAATTATACCCAAACATATTGTGATGCCAAAGCCAATTTTGATTATAGAGGGGTGGCCCAAAATATAGTTTCTCTAGAATATATGCACATTCCTGCACTCGAGGATTTTTGGATTGATTGAAGAGATGAATTTTATGTGAGAAGAAGTTACAATAGTAGATTGAATATTGAGAAAATCCATGCTTTTGATCTAGCCACAATTCTTGAGGATATGGAAGATAGCATAATTATAACTAGTGATGTTTTTCATGTAACAAGGGGAGATAATGCCCCACTTTTAGTGATTATTTTTAGTAAAAACCAAGTGAAAACTATCATATATAGAACTCTAAATGTTTTGGCTATGATTTCCACATGGATCCTCAAAAAAGGCTACTATATGAAGGAGTTGATGAAGGAGACTACTCATGTATGTTAGAAGATGAAGGAAATAATACAAGTAAAAAGTAGCCAAGGACCCACAAAAAGTTAAAGTTGAAAATAAATAATGATAACACATATTTTGTAGTAAAAGATAAATAGCCTATTCATCTAGTTGTTTCCAGATCTCCATTGGTCTCTCCTACTGACACCACCATTCCTTCTATTCCCACTTCCACTACACTTGTCACAAATCCATTAGTATTAATGCCACCTCCAATGTCTCATGGCATCAATCCTCCCAATAAATCCATTAAGAAAGAAATTGATGTCCTCCTCCTCCTCCTCCTCCATATTCTCCACCTTCTCCTCCTTTAGAAAATCAACCCACCATTGAAAATGATCCAAAAAAATAAACTACCAAAGAAGTGACCCCATCACAAGAAGCACCAAAAGAAAATCAAAAAGAAACATTTGAACTAGAGAAGGAAGTCATGGAAGAAGTTGTGATTGAAAAGGTGAAGCAATTTGAAATAATGAAAGAAGTTGAAACTAAGAAAGAAGTAGTAGAGTTAGTAAAAGAGAAAGAAGCTGAGAAAGAAAAAGAGGTAGAGGTAGTGGTAGATAAAATTGTAGAGAAAACAAAGGAGAAATAAGTAATAGTGGATAAAGTGAAATAAATATAAAAGGAAATTTATAAGGAGAAAAATAAAAAAAATTGAGAAACAATTAGAGAAAGAGATTGAAAAAATGATAGAGACCCAAGGAGTTCTTTATCAAGATCTAGTGGTGAGGAATAACCAACAAAAAATGGTAACTCATTTAGATACCTCCATTAGTAAAAATTCTCATCTTTTTTGGAAATTTAGATAACTCTAGTATTTAAAGAAGTAATAAATATTAAGGATATAGACTTACAATTGTTGAAAAGTCTTGACAAGAAAGGAAAGAAGCCTAAGTCTACCAAGGTAACTTTAAAATCAATAATTAAATATATAGGAAAGAAGTTTGTAGAGATATTAGTTCTACCACAAGGAATGAGCAAAGAATAAGTCACTAAAAGTGACTTAACAATTTTAAAGATATCCCTTGGGTAGTTAACATTGAAGGCCTGAAGTAGGATACCCAAAACTTATTTAACATTCTTTTTAAGAATCTTGATGAAGAGAAGGCTAATAAGGCTAAATTAAAGGAACAAACAACCTAGTTATGTGAAATAATAGCTAAAGTTGTCAGGTCTGTTCCACAAAAATCTATCAATTTAGGAGATTCAATTGGATATCAACTAATAATTGAGGTAGAAGAGAATGGAGATAAAGCTAAGGCTATTGATAAATAGATATAAAAGATGCATCAAACTACCAAGAATATCTTCCATGAAGTTTTAGGTGTTCATGATGATATTTTGAAGAAATTAGTAGGGATAAAATCAATATTAAAAGAAATTAAGAATGAAAATGAAATTTGCAAATTACAGCATGAGAGTCTATAAATAGTATGTCATTTGACTGAAAAAGTTTTGATTTAAGAGAAAATTGTCCCAGAAGGATCTATAAAGAAGGTAGAACAAAAATAGTATCTCTTGTCTTTTCGTATACATATCCTAGAAGTAATGTGTGAAGAAATGAAGACTTTGGAGGAAGAAGCTCATAATGATAAGGTGAATCTGGAAGATTGTCTCTATGGTCTTACTAACATTTGGTCTGATAATGTTTTAAGGACATTAGAGAAGTTATATGAGCAATTGAAGTAACTAATGGACAAAGCCACAACTCCTTTCATAGCTAAATCCCTAAAGGAGTTAATCAAATTTCAATAATAAATAAATATACTTGAGCCAAGAATTGAAAAGGTAAAGGGTCATAGTAGAAGACTAGAAAAGGAAATGTTAATATTTGATATAGAAAGGCAATCACCTACTAAACTCGATGATGTAGCAATATAGTTGATGATGTCTCAACACATTAAGTATAAAGAGAAATGTAAATCCAAATTCCATGGGTGGAAAGATTATTATTTCTCTTTTTTTGATAATTTATTCTTCCTTCTTCCCATTTTATTGTAATTCTATTCATTCTATTTATAAAGTAACTCTATTAGAATAAGTTAATTTTAAGTAAAGACATTTGGTAGAGTTAGTTGCTAAGGTATATTATTCTGTAAAATTGTAAGACTTGAGTAGATTATATAAATTCCATTAATTTAATTCATTTTGTATGAGTAGACTACTTAAGTGAGATTTGTATTGCATGCAAAGTAGTTGTGTTCAATCCAAATAGCAAGATCAAGAATCACTACATGTCACTATTTATTGCATGCCACATAAGAGAAATTTGAGGAAGATGCCTCTCATTAGTTTCTAATTTTAGTGTAATACATGGGTTATGAAGAAATTATTTCCTTTTTAAATTTGGCATCTATTTTTGTATAAATATAAGTGTAGGCATACATGCTTAAGGATTATGATAATTTTTTCATAGAAATTGTAACTAAAGCAAGATAATTTAAGCAATCTAAAACCTTGTGTTTAGATTTCTAAGTTTTTCCTTTTATGAAATTGGTTCTAAATGAATGAGAAATAACTTTTCTATGTAATTTTAAGTCTTAGGAGATATTTTGTGTATTTTTTAAGATTAAAATGGTAAATTTTGTGTTATCTTTAATCTGAATGTGAATTCTAGTCTTTCTTAGTCATTTGCTAAAAATATTTTCATCTCTTGAATGTTTATTTAATTGTGAAGATTCAATAATCTTTGTAAAAATGCTTATTATGAAGTAATTATTTTTCTCCACACATTATAGTTTTCCACTCTTTATTTTCCAAATTTTATTTACACATTCTCTAAAATAGCTGCTTACTTGGTATAAAATCACTTTGTTATGGTTCATGAACATTGTGATTAAAGTAATAGCCTAAAAATAAAGGAACTTGCACATAATTTGTATAATTTGTGAATAACTATGAGCAATAAAAAATTAGAAGCAAGTAGACATAGGTATATGGGAGCTTCACCATTAAATTAAGGGGATTTAATCCCATGACTACCTAGGTATTTTTGTTAGTTTTCAAAATATCTAGCCAACACTTTTTGGTGACTCTACTGGGGAATGAAGAGATAAACTCCCATATCTAAAAATAGATTATTCCTTTAAGTTGAGTTATATGTAGTTAATTTTTATTTTCCAATAATTTTTGTTCATTCCAAACCATTTACCTTAAGCATTCATGCAAAGTCAGCTACACACTTCTGAGCAAAATTTGATCTTGTTGAAGTTAATTCCACTTTCTAAACATAGAAGCATCTCTTATTAGATTTATGAATGTTATTTTGTTTAACATTTTATTTACCTTGAACCTGTATTGCATGCCTATTAACCACTACCCAAGCCTTTATCTATAAATCAAATTGTCAAGCATAATCCTTAAAAGAATTTCTACATTTCAAACTAGGAAATTAACCCTTTACTAGAACAAGGAGAGCTCATGGCCAAATAGACAATTTATTTAAATTGTTAGAGTAGTTAAATTTTAGTTTTATTAAGAACATGAAGAGCTACTATTTCACCTGTGAGATAAACACTAACTCTTATGAATAAGTTACAACACAATTCATCAAGAATAATTCAACTAGCTAATCCAAAGTTCATTGTTCCAAGAAGAATGGTGCAACCACTTCATATCCCTTAGGGGAAGCAATTGGACCTATAAATTTGACTCCCCCTCTCCATGACTTACCTAAAGGGTCAAGAAATAATTTTACAAAGTTCACTGGTGATGGAAAATAAAATCCAAATGAACACTTGGCTACCTTATTTATAGCTTATGGAGTAATTAGCATTAAACATGAAGATGTCTCAGTCAGACTCTTAATTAAGACCTTGCATGACTTAGATGTAGAATGGTTTTACCATTTACCTCCTCACATTATAGTCAATTAGGATACCATGCATGAGTAATTTTAAAAGAGATTCAAATATATTGAAGATTCACATATATTACTTACCTAACTAACTCAACTTAAGAAGGAACCACATGAGCACATGCATGATTTTATTTCCAAGTTTAATAGATTTCTCTACAAAATTACCTAAAATACACTACCCATTGGAGATAATTAAAATTAATTCTTCATTAATGCCCAATTACCTAAAGTTAGTTATTAGCTACGTAGAGCATGACCAATTGATTTAGCAACAACTCAAAATCTTACTACAGAGGTTGAAGATGATTTGATAATGGATGGAAAGATCAAGAAAACAACTTCTAAAGGAGGCTCTTCTAATTCAGACACATCACAAACTACTGATCCCCTATTACAAAATTTGGCTAATGACTTGCTTCAAGTCAAAAGATAAATTGCTCAAGGTACTCATGCTACTCTAACTAAGAATACATATGCACAAAATTTTAATAATAATTAGAATAGGAACCTTATTATTGGTCCTACACAAAGATTGGAAATTGAATATGATCCCAAAAATCATGTTGAGATGAATGAGGAAGATCATATGATTGATGCTCTCATCAAATTATTGTTGATGAATATGACTTTGTGGATTCTATTTATGACTCCAACATTGGTTACCTATAATATCAATCAAAAAGTGATTATGAAAAAGCATTTAAAGAAGATCATAGTAATTCATTTACAATGTTTACAAGGTCACATACTCAATAAGCTACTGAGAAATATTCCAAAGAACAAGATAAAAAGAAGGGAGATTCTAGAGCAGATGTAAGTATTCTTAAGAGAGGTAGTCTACCTTATTCTTTGGCTCCTAAAGATAATTATACAGCCTTTTTTTCTCAAAATCATAAGCCAGTAATGCATACGGTTGAAGTTAATCTTGTTTCATCTACTTCCATTCCCTCTTTTGAAATAATTGACCATATAAAGAAAGCCAAAATTTAGATGTCAAAAGTTGAGTACTTGACTTCTTATCTAGATTAGTTAAGTATGTTCAAATCAAAGGGTCAAATAATTTAGCAATGATTATAAGGGTTTATTTCCTACTCCCAAACAATTTCCTTCCTAGAACAATGTTGTTGCTACTTCTCCTATACCTTCTTCTAAATCTAAAAGGATAGATCCATTCTATGTCTCTCTTCTTATTAACAAGTTCAAGTTAAGCAATTGCATTCTAGATTCAAATATTCTATGTACTCAAGCTATTCTAGTAACCTTCCTAGATAAAAGACTCAAAATGATAATTTTGGTAGCAAATATTCGTATCTCTTATGGAATGTTTCTAAGTAGAAACATTTGTAAGGATCTGGGTGGGAAAGTAAAGATGGATTGGTCATGTTCTCACATTCCAATCAAAAGAGTGAATCAAAGACTCAAAATTGAAAAGAAATAAAAATACACATTTTATAAATCTAATGACCCAAGGTCACATATTCACTTTCAAGAATCTGACCATGGAGTTTATTACCTTGATATGGGCAAGGAGATACAAGAACTAGAGGAAGAAGCAGGAGAACAGGGTAAGATATGGACACTAGAGTTTGATGGCAACTATAATTTCTTTGGTTTAGGTGTAGGGGTGGTATTGGTATCACCCGATGGTAAATTATTTCCTTATTCTTACAAACTCATGTTTGAAAACACTAATAATATAGTTGAATATGAGGCACTCTTGCTGGAACTTAAACAAGAAAAAACAAAAGGAGTAAAACTCTTTAAAGCACATGGGGATGCTAATTTTATAGTGAGACAAATTAGAGGACAGTTTTAGTTGAAGAAATACAAGTTGAAACATTATTGTGATTGAGTTTCAAGTGCAACACTTGACTTTTCAACTTTCTTAATTAACTCAATTCCTCAAGATTAGATCTCTAGCAGTGATTCACTTGCTATTAATACATATCTACTTAAATCAGAGAAGCATCCAACACTTTTCCAAGAAGGTAACTATAAATTAGAGATGGTCTACCATCCAAACATCCCAAACAATGTTGAATAGTGGTAAGTTTTCAAACATGATAAGTAAATAACTGTGTTTCTAAAGTAGCAAGACAACTTTGAAGGAATTAGTTCACATCCACACAAGACAATAATAAGTATTAATGATCTTAAGCTTACCAATAGTCAATATAAAATTCAACTGAAGAGAAATAATATTCTTAAAGGGTTAGTGTTTTTATAAGAAATCTTTGACAAACATGATTAGTTTCTAAATAAAAAGAAAGAATATGGTGATAGTTCCTCTTCATAAGTGCAATAGATCAATTTGGGTAGTGAAAAAGAGCCTAGGGTGGTCAACATTGATAAATGTCTCTCTCAAGAAGAAAAGGAAGCATTCATCAAGCTTCTCACAAAATACATTGATGTTTTTTCCTAGTCTTACAAAGACCTAAAGTCCTTCCAGCTAGATGAGGTGTAACACTATATTCCACTTCAACTAGAAGTAAAACCCTTCAATTAAAAGTTATGACATCATAATCCAAATATCTCAAGTACTATTTATGTTGAGATATAAAATCTCCTTGATGAAAAGATCATATATTCTATCCACCATTTAGAATGGTTAGCAAATATTATTATAGTGAGAAATAAAAATAGATAAATATGATTATGTGTTGATTTATGCAATTTGAATCAAACCTATCTGAAATATAATTATCCATTGCCCATTATGGATCGTACATTACAAGTAGGTATAGGTTTAGAGATGTTGTCCATGCTTGATGGATTTTTAGGATACAATCAAATAAAAGTGGCTAAATAAGATCAATACAAAACAACTTTTACAATGCCATGGGGGACATTTTCTTATCATAAAATGCCTTTTGGGATTATCAATGTTAGAGCAACTTTTTAGTGAGTAATGGATCTAGCTTTTGCTCATCTGAACAAAAAAATTATTATGGTATACCTTGATGAATTAACTATCTTTTCCAATAAGAGAGGTGATCACTTGGCCGATCTAGAATAAGTACACATCCAATGTAGGAGACATGGGATTTATTTAAACCCCAAGAAATCAATATTTTCTATGACTAAAGGAAAACTCCTTGGTCACATTATCTCAAAGGAGGGGACAAATATTGATCTAGAGTGATTCAAATCTATTTAGAGTTTACCTATACCTACCTCTAAGAAAGGAGTGCACTCATTCTTTGGTAAGGTCAATTTCCTTAGAAGATTCATTTTATATTTTAATGAATTGACCCACCACATATATGATATGATGAAAAAGAAACAAGACTTCAAATGGAATTCTAAAGGTAAGTTAGATTTTAAAATAATTAATTTAGCTATAGTTGAAGCCCCAATGCTAGTTTCCCTTAATTTTAGTAAAAAATTCATTATTTACTATTATTCTTCTGAGCATACCATGTTAGCTATACTTTTATAGAATAATGATGAAGGAATTGAATCCCCTGAATCTTTCATGAGTCAGCCATTGAAAATATTTGAATTAAAATATTCTTATATGGAGAAACATGCTTTCACTATAGTCAAAGCATGTAAAGTCTTTAAGAACTACATTTTGTCTTCACATACTAAAGTCTACATACCTGATACTGTAGTCAAATCAATTCTAACATAGTAGGATCTAGGATTACTAAGAGGTACTTGGGTAGCTAAGATGCAAGAGCTTGATCTCGATATAAAACCTATGAAGCTAGTAAGAGGAAGATGCTTATGCTAGTTGATGATAAAGAGAAAAAACTTGATTACTTAGATACGACAACATCCTCACTCCAAACTGAATTAGTTGGAGATTTGACAATGGTGATCTTTATTGATCTTATGGATGAATGGTACAAAAATTATGGAGAATGCTTAGTAGATTTGGCATGTAATAAAAAATGTACCATCAAGCTAAAGTCAAAGGATTATATCCTTTGGGATAATGTTTTATACAAAAGAGGAATTGATGGTGGTTTACAAAGACAAAGAACATAAAATATTACAAGCAAGGTAATTCTGGCCTACTCTATTCCAAGATGCTTCAGATTGGGTTACTAAGTGTCAATCATGTTAGCATTTTTTAGGATGTGTAAAGTTGTCATCTTTACCATTAAAATTAGTTGTAATAAGTGAGCCATTTCATTAGTGGGGCATGTATTTTATTGATATGTTGAGTCATTCTTCAAGTTCTAGACATTGTTATGTTTTGAATGCAACTAATTACTTTAACAAGTGAGTATAATCCATTGCTATCAAGCATGCCACTTATGAAGTTATATGTGACTTAATCAAAGAGAACATTATAGTAAAGTGTGGTGTCCCACATAAAATAGTAACAAACAATGTAACCAATTTTTCCTCAATAGAACTAAATGACTTATGTTACTCATATAAAATAGAATTGGTTCATGATTCAAACCACTATCCTCAGGGAAATGACCAAGTTTAATTAAGTAACAAAAAATTGATGACCATTATTCATAAACTAAAGGGTAATAATCAATGAACCTAGCACAAGAAGTTGTTTGATGCACTATGGGCCAATAGGATCACCCTGAAGAAAGCCATAGGTATGCCTCCTTTTCAGTTTCTATATGTAAAAAATGTTGACATACCAATAACCATAGAGTTTCCTACTTTGCAATTGTCTAAAGCTATTGAATATGTTACTTATCAAGATTCACTAGATAAGAGAATTATGTTTCTCACTAAACTGCAAGAGGTTCATGTTCAAGTTGCTAACCAATTGGTTGATCATCAAATGAAAATAAAGAAGATATTTGATAAGAAATCTCAGGATAGATAGTTTTGAGTTGGTGATTTAGTCTTCCTATGGGATAAACAAAATGAACAAAAAGGGAAGCATGGCAAATTTGACTCCCTATGGAAAGGACCTTTTACTATAAATAGCATTACTAGAAAGGATAACTACATCCTCTCTTTTTAGGATGGGATTGAACTACCACTGCAATTCAATGGGAAACACTTGAAGCTATAAAAAAATTGAGTAATAGGGTAACACCTATATGTATATAAATAAATTTTTTAGTCTTTCTTTCAATTTTGTTGTTCTTGATTTTATGTTGTTTGTTTATTTTATGTTTTTGTGATTGAATTTTTACAAAAGACTCTATACCCAATAGATAAGATGCAAAACTATAGATATTGAGATCTCACCATTATTTCCTTCTTCATGATAGAAACAAATGTGTCCTTATTCAAATCTAGTTAGTGTCCTCAAAATTTCACACTTGAAATTATGGGTTACTCCTATTTAAAATTTTGTATTTTGTCTTATGTGAATTAGTTGTCCTTGTTAAACCAATCCCTTGAATAAAGTTTTAGTCTTTAGTAACTTTATTTTTTATTGCTTTTTTTTCTTAATTTCTTCAAAATTACTCTAGAAGGTTGAAAAAATATACCTGAGGTCATTACTAAAAGAACCCATTTATTCATCGTTCCTAGAAGATAAAAAATATAGGTGTTAGGACTCATTTCCAATACAAGTCAAGTTCTCCAAGTTACTCTACTTAATAAACAAAAATAAAAGTAGTCCCACAAATTTGAGTTGCACTATCTAGTTCAAACTAAAATATTTAAACTTCTTTACTTCACATTAAAAATTAATTAAAGTTATATTGAAAGTCTATTGAACACTACACAAAGAAAATTGGGTTTTTGAAGGAACTTTACTCCTCTAAAGTCACAAGAAAAATTAATGGAGGTTTTTAAACCTAAAACACTTACCATTTAAGACCAAATAAGGATTGTGAAGATGCTTAACTCCTAAAATCCAAGTCAAGAAAATCAATCTAAGAAACTCGATAAAATCCAAGGGCTTATATGAACCCTTCACATGTGTCTACTACATGTCATTAAATGCATTATAAAATATAAATGTTAATGAATTCCAACTCATTTCCACCTAGAATTTGACTTGTTTGATAAAGCCATGGAACTTGCAAACCCCAAGCTATGTTATTCAACATTTTGGAGTGATTTCTAACTCAACTCTTTGAGACACATTTGTGTTTGAGGTATGTAAATCTTGTTTATATGTTTTTATGCCTTTATCTTGATTATTTTCTTCTTATTTTTCTTTATTAGTTTTACACTTACCACCACAAAAGTTACACTACTTGTATTTATTTTTCTCACATGTATTTGATACTTTTAATTTCTTGTGTGGTGTTGTAAAAACCTTGTAAGATTTCCCAAAACACCAAGTGTGTAAAATACCTTGCTCAAAATTTTGTAGAGATCAAGCCCTAGGTTGAAAACCTAACTGTTGAGACCAAATGAGAAACTCAGGTTCCTCACTATTGCATACTCATCCAGAGTCCCAAACCTAAGCTACTACCCTTGAGAAACCCAAAACTTCAATTGCCCTTCCTAACTAGAGTCATAACTACCTTTTTTTTTTTACTTCAGGTTTTCCAACCATAGTTGTTTGACCTAAGAAATCCAAAGTCACAAGCTTTGAGAAACCTACTAAACTACATAAGGAAAATCTAGACTCTTCACTATTAGTAAATTCTACTTTAGGTTTCTCAACCTGAGTTATTTGCCTAAACAAACCCAAAGTAGCTACCTTATAAAAACTTAGATTCTTCATAACCCATAATAAACTCATATTCTTGAGTGCTTAGGACTTGAAAACCATCTAGACCAACCTAGGGTTGTGATACCCTATTACTTACTATGATTTACTTAGGGGTTTTCAATAATTTCTACTGCTTGAAACCTAAATCATGCTTAGGGGTACTATCTAAAACAACAACTTGATTATTTTCTTCAAAACTAATTGGAATAGGTACTAAGTGTTAAAAATAACTCATATATTTTTTCTAAAATTAGTCAAAATCAATGTCAAGATTAGAAGGATCATAAATATTAGAAGAAGAAATAGCTGAGGTAGAAGTGCAAATAACATAAATTAAAGAAGTCCCTAAGTTGGCACTTGAAGATATCCCAGAGAAAAGTAGGAAAGGTAAATAAAAATCCAAGAGAGCCAAATATCAAGAGCCAAAGATGAAGTACGAGTATAAGGGATATCCTATTGAATCATGTATCACTTCTAAGTTGACTAAAATAAGTGATATAGATATGGGACATGTATCTATGATTGAATTGTTAGAGAAATCCAAAGCTATGATCAAGACTCCACTCATGTAGGCAATGAATAATAGTGGAATTATACAAGTTTTAGCTTTCCCAAGTTTAGCCCAACTTCTTAAATTTATCCTAGTATGTGCCAAATATTATGACTCCCTAACTAGGACTATGAGAGATGTTGTTGGTAATGTAATTATAAGGTTAGATGTTTAATATCTTAACTACTCCCTAAAGATTCCAACATCATTAAAAGTAATTGATATATCTATGGAAAAAGTTAATAGACAATGAGAGACTAAGACAATAGAGTGCATCAAGATAATGAACACAAATTATCCAAAGAAAGTGAATTAAGCCTCAAGATTTCCAAAGTAGATAATAAGATTAGACTTGGTTCAGGAAGTAGAAGTCATAACTTAGCTGCTATGTAGGATTAATGGTGAAAATAATGCCAATTATTTCTCAACCTAGATTTATGAATACATCAAAACCATTGATGTCACCAATAGATCTATCATGATTGAATGGATGAGTATGCTAAGTGATACATGGATAGGTAGTTAAGTAGTGTATTAAAAAATTTTGATTTCAAGATGACCTCATATTTGGTGTGTGCATTAGCTTTAAGTGAAGACTTTTCAAGGCTAAATACAAAAGGTACACTGGAAACTATACCAATAAATGAGTATTATCATCAACTAGTTCTTTCTGAGTACTAATAACATTATAAGATAGTGAATGATGGTTTCTTCTATGAAATAATTTTCATGTTGAATGTAATTCTAAAGTACAAGAGAGTATTTGATATATTATGGGATGCAATTTCATATTTTGGTTGAATTTTCATTTATTTCTTTGACTTTACATACATTAGAGTTGGGGGTTTCTCAAGAGCACCAATCAAGTTACCTAGGTATCCCAATTATAAGTGGGTCCTCATGGAATTATGTAGATAACTAGTTGATTTACATGATCTAGAATCAAAGGCTCACTATCTTGCTATCAATTTTCTAATTATTATTGGTCATTACCACTATCCTAATATTTATAAGGCCAAGAATATGTATAAGGAGATGTATAACAGTGATACCAAACACATTTTGATGATAGTGCCAATTTTGATTATAAAGAGGTCACCCAAAATATAGTTTCTCTAGAGTATATGTACATTCTTGCACTCAAGGATTTTTGGATTAATTGTAGAGATGAATTTGATGTGAGAAGAAAGGACAATAGTAGATTGACTATTGAAAAAATATATGATTTTGATTTAGCCATAATTATTGAGGATATAGAAGATGATGGAATTGTAACCAGTGATGATTTTCATATAGGAAGGGGAGATAATGCCCCACATCTAGTGATTATTTTTGGTAAATACCAAGTGAAAAATATCATAGATATAAGGATACTACTCATGTAAGTCAAAAAATGAAGGTGTTTCTAACAAGTTTTCGCTTTTCTACATTCAAAAGGAATAAGAAATTGAGATAAATGGTCAGGGGTTTGTACGTACCCAAATGAGGTTTGTGCACTGTTATCTAGATGTTGTAGGGACTCCTCTTTGGCTGTGGAGGATGACACCTATAGAAGAAAGAGACTTAAACAAAGAGATTGTTAGATGGATATAAGGTGGACTGCCAAGCAAAAGCCTGGTCCCAGAAGCATAAAGACTTCCTTGTGGGATGACAGTCCACTGTTAATAAGTAAAAGTGTTAGAAATAAAGAAATGAAAAATGACTAGCAAAGAGGAAATTAGATAATGCATACCTGCTATCTACTATCAGTCTGCCATAGTCACTGACATCGATTGTTCTGTTGGCATCAGTTTGGTTAAAGTTGCCGATGTTGGTTAGTCTGTCGACATCGGTAGGGGCAATGGGCCTGGTGGCTAGTGTCAATCGGGGCAATGGTCTTGGATAGGGTCTGGACGGGTTTCTAGTTGACAGAATGGTCTGTAGAATGGTCTGTGGTAGTCTGAGAGTCTGTGTAGGGTGGTAAGACAGTAGTCAGAGTCTTTAGGAGGGATAGAGGTAGGGGATATGTTGTCAGAAAAGGGGTAAGGGTAGGAGAAAGACCTCTCAGCCTCTCTGGGAAGAAGTTTAGTCAGGTTTGGTCTAGTTGAAAGTTAGGGTTTGTCTGGTTGATAATACTTAGAAGTAATGAAAAGAAGCTAATTGCTTATACATTCTAAATACATTTTAAATTACTAAAATAATAAAAAGCACAGAAGAATACTTACCTCTTACTTGGTGCAGAGCCAGAGGTGTTGGAGACACTTGTCCTTGTTGTGTCTGTAGCGAGAAGAGCATTGGTTAAAGTCTAATGATTGATTTCAGAGAGTCCCTATTGATGTCTAGGAGAGCTGAGAGAGAGAGGTCAAAGTCTGGGTGCAAGAGGATTTTTGCATTCGAGGGAAGAGGATCCACTGATTCAGCCTGCAAGTTGGTTTTAAGCAACTGACGTCAGTGATCCCATCGGCGTCGACTGACTATAACTGATGTTGACAGCTAGAATAATAGAAAAAGGGCTAAAATTAGCAATTTTCCCATTCTTCCAACTACCAGGGTCAATTAGTCATGGGAAAATGATCGCAGGTGGATTAAATAAGTGGGAGAGGGTTGAAATAGGTTATAAATTAGTCATAGGGTGATGGGAGGCATCTAAAGAGAGGTATCCAAGGAGAGGTGAGGTGGCATGGGTGATGTGTCAAGGGGGTTTTTAATTTAAAATAGTTAATTTTATTTTAAATTAATAATTGAGTGGGTTAGAAATGTTTAAGAGGGGATCAAAGGGGACCAAGGGGTGACCA
The DNA here is from genome assembly GCA_037957365.1 of Torreya grandis. Taxonomy (NCBI): domain Eukaryota; kingdom Viridiplantae; phylum Streptophyta; class Pinopsida; order Cupressales; family Taxaceae; genus Torreya; species Torreya grandis. Next base: position 2,638,015 of record JARHVA010001732.1, read on the forward strand.
AGGGATAGACATGATTTTGGTGTCTACATTTGCCCCTTTTTGTCTTGTTGGTTGTTCTTGACGAACTACAAGACAAAAATAGGAGTCAATTGCCCCAGGTATGGGATGAGGTTGCTTTTATCCTATTGGTTGTTTTGCAAGACAAAATGAATGTAGGCTGCCTCAATTATGGATGAGGTATTCCCCCTCAAAGTAGGAGTCGAGGGAAGGGAACCTGATATCAGGTGCTGATTTGATAGAGAGTGGATGGATATGGTGAAGTTTGAGTGTGAACACTACAAAAGTTGAGATTGCACACATATCACTTCACAAGATGGTCAGATTAAATTATTGCAGGTCAAAGGTCGAGGAGTGCTAAAATTGAAATAATCGGGCCCCAACATTTAGTCATAGCTGATTGGGTTATTCGATCCAAGTATCCCGAGCTCAAGAAGTGCTCTTGGAAAACATGAAAATGTCACAAGTAGTGGGGATAAACTTGCTCACGATCCAATACTTGTGAGGGTCAAAATGTGGGTTGCAGATAATTTGGCTAACTATTCATGAGGTAGCACAAATGCAATCAAAATAACTAAGGCAAAGTTGTCTCGAAAATGGTCGTGGTCTAAGGAGATAGTCATGATCTCCAAGGTCATTAGTTGAGGTGGGGTGAGATGGATGGTCCATTAGATGGACGGATGAAGGAATGACATGTGACAAAGGAATGTTTGAGATAACCTTAGAAGACCCCATGTCAACTAAGTATTGCCTACATAGCCCTGGTCATTAGGGCCTCAGGCTGATGTAGTCCTCCCCAAAAGGGAGGAAGGGTCAAAGTTGTGGATTGTCTTGGACAAGGTCAAGTCATGGTCAAAGGTAAGATAGTTTGTCCATCAGGTAGACGAACAAATGGATGTGGTCGAGCTATCCCCAGAAGATGTCTTGTCATCTAAGTGCTACCTACATAGCCCCTATTGTTAGGGCCTCAGACCAATGTAGTTCAGACTGAGAGGTAAAGTGATTGATGATTGGTTTGGTCAAGATAAAGGTTTAGCACTTCCCATATGTCTAAGGGTACGTGCTTGAAATGATGAGGGTAAGATGATGTTATAGCCTTTTCCATATTATGTGATGGTGTATTCTGTAACATTGGTGAGTGGTCTTTTCATCCCTAGCAATTTTCCATATCGATGATGGATGTATGCTAAAAATGAATTGAGTCTATTTATGCTTCAGTAAGTAATGGTTTATGCTTAACATAAATTGTGTCTGGTCGATAGTTTCCATGTGTATTATTTTCCATAAAAACTATGTGAAATGGAATATGACATGTTGGTGGTCTGAAAAAGATTTGGTTTGGTTGGGTTTGGTTGACAAATGATTTGGTTGGATGTGACCAAAGTGTATGGAGGGAGTGAAAGGCGCGTTGCTCTTTCATTGACAAAGACCCTAATGATAGCATAGGCAGGGGTTGTTAGATCCAAAATCCCTATTCATGCATCACGTCGTTGACCATTGGTTCTGTTAGAGAGGTAATCAAATCACTTTGACATTAAAATGAGCTTGAAGTCCCTTGAGTAGGTGATGTGATATGTTAGGATAGGGCAACCCCTTTTTAGTAGGGATAACTTTTCCCCTTTTTATAAGAGACCCTGAGAACGACTATAGGCCAAGTCCATGACCTTTTTTTTTTTTGGCAGACTAATCAATGCGGGAAGTCTACATAGAGATGTCATTTTGTTTTGTGGTCATTTGTGAAGTTGATTGATGCGGGAAGCTTCTAAGAGAGTGTTGTTTATAGCAAGATGTTTGGCATAGCCATCCTTCGAGGGAGTGGTCTATATTTTTGCTTTATATATATTTGAGAGTTTTGAATAGCTATCTTTCTAGGGAGCAGTTTATTAGCTACATCAATGATTGTATAATTGTCCTTCAAGGGAGCAGTCTACCTTTAGAGTTTGTGACCTTTTGATATTTTGACATCCAAATTTATTTTTGACAAAATTTTGAGTCATGGACAAGACTATAGAAGTTTAAGGACTCCCTTTTATTAGGACAAAACATGCATACTTTATAAAAAGGTTACATAGGGTTTGTTTAGGGGAATAGGGTTGAAAGGAATGAGGATTAAGATGACAGGGGTTACTCAAGGGACGAACTCAAGTTAAATGTCAAGTGAATGAGTACTTGACTAACAGTAGAATGGTCACAGATGCAAGGCATTAAGGGGCTCAAGTTTTGGTCGGCCTTCGAAAGAAGACAGATGATAAGTCCTTGATCTATGCTTATGCATCATGATGTAAGGTCTGAGCCAATTAGGAGCAAACTTGCCTCATTTACTTCTTTCCATATTGGTCACGTGTTGATTGATGATTAAGAAGTTGGTTGATATGTTGTTGGAATTGCTTGGCCGGTTGATGTTTGGTCATTGATTGGTTGGTTGATGTTTGGTTGATTGTCATTTGGTTGAGGCTTGGTCGATGTTTGGTTGGTTGATGTTTGGTCAAGGTTTACGATAGATGCTTGTTCAAGGCTTGGTCGAGGCTTGGTTGGTTGATGTTTGGTTGAGGTCAGTTGATATTTGGTCAATGTTTAGTTGAAGCTTGGTCGAGGCTTGGTTGGTTGATATTTGATCGAGGTTTGGTCGAGGTTAGTTGATGTTGGTTGATACTTGGTTGGTTGATGTTTGGTCGAGGTTACAATAGTCAGGGTAAGGTTGAATTCCCCCAGTTGCTAGGGAGAATGTTTGACAAATTTAGTTTGAGAGGGTGAGATCCTGATCTGCCAGGTTAGAGGTAGGAATCTCAAAATCATGGATGGTGATAGAGGAAATGGTCGGTAATGATTTGATTAAAGTGGCTAATGGTTGGGGGTCATCAAGTTGGACCTCCATTGATTATAAGGCTTGGATCAAAGTTTGATGATGATGTGGAGAGTTTTGTATGAGATCATACAAAGGCATTTTCACAGGGGTCATGTGGTGAGGTTGTTTCACCACAGAGTCAGGGATTGTCTTTGAGGATGCTGGTCGAGATGTGCCCAAGATAGTAATCTTGGGTTTTGGTTGTGGTGAAGTCTTGGTAGATGGGGATGTCCAAGGGATAGAAACATGTATTTTCCCTTTATCCTTTTGGGTTGGTGGGCTGGTGGTCAAGTTGACTATGTTGATTTCAAATAATGGGGTTAAAGGCAGTGGAGGGACCATAGTCTGGTGTTGAGATCCTGATTTAGGTGATGATGTTTGTGAGGCATGTGATGGTGTCAAAGATTTGGCAAAGGGGTAGTCAAGAGGACCCTTGATGAGAAGGGTATCCTTTTTTTGGTGTTGATGAATGACAACTTTAAGAGTGCAACAATGCTTAGTGTCATGTCCTGGTGTGTGATGATAGTGAAAAAATTTAGTGTTGTCAAACCAAGATGGTCTTGATCCGAGAGTTGATGAATGTGAAGGTGAGGAGGTATGGGAAGCATGGGATGATGTTGAAGGCTTGTTGATAATATGGTCAAGAAGAAGGGTGTCTTTCTCCAAGCATTGGCAAATGACAACCTTGAGGGCACAACAATGCTCAGTGTCATGTCCCAACATGCGATGATATGCACAAACTTTAGTGTCATCGAACCAAGTTAGTTTTGGTCTAAGATATTGGTATGGTTTAAGAGGTGGAAGACTGATGCGAGAAGACTGCAACAATTATCATAACAGCAAGGCATAAGAACCCACCAAAGGATCTACACATTTTGTTGCAGTAGGGGTTGATGACTTTTGTTTTGGAGGCATAGGAGGCATTGGTCATTTTGGAGGAAAAATATGTTTAATGGGTAAAGGGGATAACGGGGGCAATTTGCCTCTATGAGGTTTTGGAGTAGGAAGCACTCCTATAAAGTTAGATGGATGTGGGCCCAAAATAGAGGGCAATGATGAAGGTGGGGGAAGAATTCTCAGGTGTGGTTTAGTGGCCTTCTTTGGTTTGGTTTGAGGGCCACTATTGTGTGAGGCAAGATTAGATATGGGGCAAACACCAAGAGATTTAATCTCTTTGGCATGGCAGATGCCTGCGTGGGTTTGGGTTCAGATGTGGATGGAGGTGAGTGAGATGTAGCGATCTCAGGGAAAAGGCAAGAGAAAACCATCACTGGGTCTTCCTCGGTCAAAGTGGGTGAAGAGACAGGGTCTTCTCTTGGTGGAGAAGAAATTGGAGAATGTGACTCCTCAAGAGGATAGAGGGCAAGGATGATGGTGCCTTCTACTTGTGGTTGAGGAGTAGGAAGGGTATGGTCCTCCATTGGTAGGAGGAAAGATGAAGGTGGGGCTAATGGCATTGGTATGGTTGAAGCATCCTCCAATATAAGAGAGGTCGATGGAGAACTAATAGGAGAAGAAAGCTCTTCTACCTGTGGAGGAGGTTGGTCAGGGACAAGAGGCGAGACCGTGTTGACCATGTGTATATTATGCTCGTGGGAGCTATCGGCCATGGTCTAGACATTATTTTGGCTAGGAGGATGGTTAGGAAAATGTTGTTTGAAGATATCAATGTTTTGGTTGGGTGGCACATTCAAGCTATCCAAAACAAGATCCCCCTTGTCTATCATGTCTTGGACAATGTTCTTGAAGGTTTGATAGTTGTTTATGTCATGGCCTTGGACACGGTGATAGTGACAGAAGTCATTCTCCCTATACCATGTAGGGAGGGCTTTTGAGGAGTCAAATTGAGGTGGTTGGATTGGAGGGAGATTGAGGACCCCCTGCTTGACAAGTTTTTCCAACATGGAAGCATATGACTCTCCAATTGGAGTGTATTGACACTGTATGTACCATTGTGGGAATTGTTTTGTGATGCTTTGTGATGTTGAAGGTTGAGGTTGGTTGGTCATTGTCGAGGATGGTGATCTAATGACCATAGTGTTTGCCACTCCTTTAGACTTGGAGTGGGAAGAAGAAGGTCTAGAAGAGGAAGGGTCATCGGTTTTTGCATTGGTATTATGCAATTTGACCTTGTTCTCTTCAATAGCACAGAGTTTGAGCTTTTGGGCCATGGTGAAAGCTTCGTCAAAAGTGCAGAATGTTTGAACCTGCAAGGTGGATGAGATGTGTGTGGCACATACTCGAGAGAAGAGCTCAATGAGCTCAGTTTGAGGTAAAGGGAAGGAGAGTTGGTTGATTAAGCCTCTCCAACAAGCGACAAAATCAGTTATGGATTTGTTGTCAAACTATTTGATAGAGTACAGGTCTGTGATTGAGACCTTTTTGGTGATGTTGATCGAAAAGTGGTCAAGGAAAAGTTGAGCTAGCTGGGTGAAATAAAAGATAGAATGACTGGTAAGTGATCCATACTAATCAAGGGTGGCCCCCAAAAGTGACATGGGAAATGTGCATAGCAATAACGCATCATCATGTGCTATCAGGTAACAAGCATGTCTGAATGCTGGCAAGTGTTTTTGTGGGTCTTCCTTACTCTGGAAGTGAGTAAACTTAGGAAGTTCCCACTAACTAGGATACAGTCGGATTGGGATGGAGGGATGGATGGGTTCGTTGCAAATTTGGTCATATGAAAGGACATTGCTTGAACCCAAAATTGAGGCCTCAAGATTAGACATTTTGTCCATCAGCATCTTGATGAGATTGGCTGATGGATTGGCAGATGGTGCACCCCCTAGGTTGTAAGGCACTTGGAAGGTGCTAGAAGAGGCATATGATGTAGTCGGTTGCACTTGTATAGGTGCAACATATTGATAACTAGTCATTGGGATAGACGTGGAAGCCAGGGGTGGTTGTGCCATGGAGTTAGAGGGCACAAATTAAATAGGGGCTGCCAAAGGTGGTTGAGGGGTGGCAACACTGGTTGAAGGGTAGGTAGTTACTCTTGTGTTGATAGGGGCAAGAGTAGGTAGGATGGAGACAACTAGATTTTAGAAAGGGGTAGAATTTTGTTGAATAGTCTGCGGTTGATGGGGGCCGAAACCCCAATGGAAGTGGGCCTAGAGATCAAAAGAGAAGCCACACTTTGAAGGTTAGTTGTGGTTAGGTTGATGGTTGAAGAAAAGGCTAGAGTGGTCATGGGCTGGGTAGCGGATGCTGTCGATATCGTTGCCGCTTTAGTTAAGGAGGTTGGCATCCCATAGACTGGGTTGCCTGAAGAGTCTCGCATTTGGCTTTTCATGAGATAATGTTGAAGGGCCTTGACATTGAGGTCAAGGAACCTTTCAAAGTTTTTTTCCCCTTTAGGAACAATAGATGGTCGAGTTAGGGTTGGTCGAGGAGGAGTTCGTTTGGTCTCTAAATGATACTCCATTAAAGGACTAGTGATGGAAAGCAAAGGTGGAAGCAGTTGTTGCCTTGCGTGGTCAACAAGAGTCTCGGTTTGACTGCATGTCAAAACCATTCAAAGAAAAAGGGGTCAAGTTTTATAAATTGTGTTTTTTAGTCTCAGAAAACTAGAATGGGTGTTGGATAGCAAGAAAGCTGGGTTTTAAGCTTGTTGTTTTGAGAAGAAAAATTTGGACAGTGATCGATGTCGGTAGTAAAAATTGATGTCAGTCAGATAACTAATGCCAGTGAAGAAAGGTTGCCAATGTCGGTGGCAAAACTGAGGTCAGTTATTGTGTTTTCTAGAAACTCAAAAAATTTGAAAGTTTTTGAAAAAAAAGAAGAAAACATCCTCACTAGCTCAAAAAACTAGATAAAATAGAGAATAAGATGAAGACAAATAGACCCTAAACATTAAATCCTAAGAATCAACTTTTAGAATCATGTTGGCTTATGCCTTAAAGTGTGTTTGGGAAGTTGGCTTTTAGAATGGGTCCTAGAAGAGGTAGTCTAAAGTTGGTTTCAGGTTAGTTAAGATCTGTGTTAGGTTCTGTATGTGGCCTGGTGTTAAGGAGCAAGCTCCCCTCACTTCACGAGCCTAGTGATAAGCTGGTCTCACTTAGCCATTATATACTTCCCCTAGAGATTATCCTCTGCCAGAGAATAGAGTGGGCTTTCCCCTTGGTAGTGAAGTCCAAGTGGGATTGTCGAGACGGGTAAGGTATCTGCTAGGTGATGAAATCCTAGTCGGACCTTGTCTCAGGTAAGTTTAGATGTTTGAGTTTGTGCAAGTGGTTTGGATGTGTAACATAAGTGGCCTACGCTTTATTCATGATGCAATTTTTAATTACTAGATGTGAGAGCTAAGTATGCATTCAAGAAGAAATGAAATGCAATGTATTTTAAGCCCAAATTGAAATGTGTGTTTGTATGCAGACAAGTGAGAAGAGGTTGAAGAGTATGAATTGACTAGTCTAAGATGCAGGCAAGAAAGAAAAAGAATGATTCTTTTTAACTTTGCTGATGGTGTCTTTTCGGAAGAGATAGAAGAAAGAGATGCAAAAAGAGACCTAATGCACCTATATGAAAAGTTTGTTTTTAGAAGAAAAAGAATGAGCCCAAGGAAAACTCTTAGGGTCCCACCGGGCATGCCAAAATGTTTCTAACAAGTTTTCACTTTTCTACATTCAAAAGGAATAAGAAACTAAGATAAATGGTCAGGGTTTTGTATGTACCCAGATGAGGTTTGTGCACCATTATCCAAATGTTGTAGGGACTCCTCTTTGGCTGTGGAGGATGACACTTGTAGAAGAAAGAGACTCAAACAAAGAGATTGTTAGATGGATATAAGGTGGAATACCAAGAAAAATCCTAGTCTCAGAAGCGTAAAGACTTCCTTGTGGGATGACAGTCCACTGTTAATAAGTAAAAGTGTCAAAAATAAAGAAATGACAAATGACTAGCAAAGAAGAAATCAGATAATGCGTACCTACTATCTACTGTCGGTCTGCCACAATCATCGACATCAGTTGTTCTGCCAGCGTTAGTTTGGTTAAAGTTGCCGACGTCGGTTAGTCTGCTGATGTTGGTAGGGGAAATGGGCCTAGTGGCTGGCGTCGGTCAGGGCAATGGTCTTGGACAGGGTCTGGATGAGTTTCTGGTCGACAGAATGGTCTGTAGAATGGTTTGTGGTAGTCTGAGAGTCTGTGTAGGGTGGTAAGATAGTAGTCAAAGTCTTTAGGAGGGATAGAGGTAGGGGATATGTTGTCAGAAAATGGGTAAGGGTAGGAGAAAGACCTCTCAGCCTCTCTGGAAAGAAGTTTAGTCAGGTCTGGTCTAGTTGAAAGTCAGGGTTTGTCTGGTTGATAATACTTAGAAGTAATGAAAAGAAGCTAATTGCTTATACATTCTAAATACATTTTAAATTACTAAAATAATAAAAAGTGTAGAAGAATACTTACCTCTTGCTTGGTGTAGAGCCAGAGGTGTTAGAGATGCTTGTCCCTATTGTGTTTGTAGCCAGAAGAGTGTTGGTTGAAGTCTGATGATTGATTTTAGAGAGTCCCTGTTGATGTCCAGGAGAGTCAAGAGAGAGAGAGGTCAAAGTCTACGTGCAAGAGGATTTTTGCATTTGGGGGAAGAGGATCCACTAATTCAGCCTACAAGTTGGTTTTAAGCAACCGACGTCAGTGATCCCACCGGTGTCGGCTGACTGTAACCGATGTCGGTAGCTAGAATAATGGAAAAAGGGATAAGCCTTTTTCCCATTCTTCCAATTGCCAGGGTCAATTGGTCATGAGAAAATGGTTGAAGGTGGATTAAATAAGTGTGAGAGGGTTGAAATAGGTCATAAATTGGTCATAGGGTGATGGGAGGCATCCAAAGAGAGGTATCCAAGGAGAGGTGAGGTGGCATGGGTGATGTGTCAAGGGGGTTTTTAATTTAAAATAGTTAATTTTATTTTAAATTAATAATTGAGTGGGTTAGAAATGTTTAAGAGGGGATCAAAGGGGACCAAGGGGTGACCAAGGGATAGACATGATTTCAGTGTCTACAGAAGGAAATAGTGTAAGGAGAAAGTAGACTACTATGTCTTACCCATGGCTTCCACATTAATACTCAACAAATGCTACTATATGGAGTTGATGTAGGAGACTACTCATGGAAGTTAGAAGAGGAAGGAAATAGTGTAATGATAAAGTAGCCAATGACCCATAAAAAATTTAAAATTGAAAATAAATAATGATGACACATATTTTGTAGTAAAAGATAAAGAGCCTATTTAGCTAGTTGTTTCCACATCTCCATTGGTATCTCCTACTAACACCACCATTCTTTCTATTCTTGATTTCACTACACCTATCATAGATCCATCAGTATTAATGCCACCTCTAAAATTTCATGGCATCAAGCCTCCTAATAAATCCATTCAAAAATAAACTGATGTCCCTCCTCCTCCTCCATCTTCTCCACCTACATCTCCACCTTCCCCTCCTTTGTCAGATCAACCTACAAATGAAAATGAGCTAGAAAGAGAAATTTCCAAAGAAATGACCCCACCATAGGAGGCACCATAATAAAATCAAAAAGAAGTAGTTGAACTAGAGAAGGAAGTCACATAAGAAGTTGTGATTGAAAAGGTGAAGCAAGTTGATACAATGAAATAAGTTGAATCTAAGAAAGAAGTAATAGAGGTAGAGAAGGATAAAGAAACTATGAAAGAAAAAGATGTAGAGGTAGTGGTGGAGTAAATTGCAAGGAAAAAAAGGAGAGGGAAGCAATAGTGGATAAAGTGAAAGAAAAAGAAATTGATAAGGAGAAATAAAGAGAAATTGAGAAACAACGAGAGAAAGAAACTGAGAAAATGATAAAGACCTAAAGAGCTCCTTCTCAAGAGCTAGTGGTGAGGAAAAACTAATAGCAAATGGTAACTCATTTAGACACATCCACTAGTATAGACTTCTCATCTTAGTTGGCAATATAGAAAACTCCAAAATATAAGGAAGTAATAAATATTGATGAGATAGACTTACAATTATTAAAAAATCTTGACAAAAAAGAAAAGAAACCCAAGTCTACCAAGGTAACTTCAAAATTAATAATTGAATCTACAGGGTAGAAGTTTGTAGAGATATCAATTATACCACAAGGAATGAGCAAAGAAGAAGTCATGAAAAGTGACTTAATAATTTCAAATATATCCTTTGGGGAAGTTTCCACTAAAGGCCTGAAGCACCCAAACCTTGATTAACATTCTCTTTAAGAAACTAAATGAAGAGAAGGCTGCTAAGGCTAAATTGAAGGAATAAAATGCCCAATTATGTGAAATAATAGCTAAATTTTCCAAGATTATTCCACAATAATATATCATTTTAGGAGATTCAATTGGATATCAAGTGGTAACTGAAGTAGAAGAGACTGGAGATAAAGCTAAGGTCATTGATAAATGGATAGAAAAGATGCATCAAACTACCAAAGAGATCTTCCCTAAAGTTTTAGGTGTTCATACAGACATTTTAAAGAAATTGGTAGAGATAAAAGTAATAATGAAGGAAATTGAGAATGAAAATGGAATTTTTGAACTACAATAGGAGAGTCTACAAAAAATAAGTCATTTGAGTGAAAAAGTTTTGATTGAAGACAAAATTGTCCCAGAAGGATCTATAAAGAAGTTAAAACAAGAAGAGTATCGCCTATCTTTTCATGTGTGTATTCTAGAAGCAATGTCTGAAGAAATGAAGACTTTGGAGGAAGAAGCTCAAAATGAGAAGGTTAATCTAGAAGATTGTCTCTATGGTCTTACTAAAATTTTATCTGATAATGTTCCAAGGACATCAGAGTAGCTATATGTGTAATTCAAGCAACTAATAGACAAATCCACAACTCCTATCATAGCTAAATCCATAAATGAGTTAATAAAATGTCAATAAGAAATAAAAAGACTTGAGCCAAGAATTGAAAAGGTAAAGGGTCATAATAGAAGACTAGAAAAGGAAATGTTAAGATTTGAGATAGAAAGGCAATCACTTGCTAAACTTGATAATGTAGCATTATAGTTGATGATGTCTCATCACATTAAGTACAAAGAGAAATGCATATCTAAAGTCCATGAGGTGGAATGATTATTTTTGCTCTTCCTTTTAACAATTTCTTCTTCCTTCTTCCTATTTTATTCCAATTTTATTCATTCTATTCATAAAGAAACTTTGTTAGAAGAAATTACTTTTAAGTAAAGACATTTGGTAAAGTTACTTGCTGAGGTATATTACTTTGTAAAATTTTAAGACTTGAGTAGCTTGGCTAAACACCATTACTTGAAGTAATTTTGTATGAGTAAACTACTTAAGTGAACTTTGTGATAAATTCAAAGTAGTTGTGTTAAATCCAAATAGTAAGATGAATAAGTGCTACATGTCACTATTTATTACATGCCACACAGGAGAAATTTGAGGAAGACACCTCTCAATGGTTTCCAATTTTAACACAACATATGGGTTATGAATAAATTGTTTCCTTTTTGAATTTGGCATATATTTCCGGATGAATATAAGTGTAGGCATGCATGCCTGAGGATGATGATAATTTTTTCATAGCAACTGTAATTGAAAAAAGAGAATTTAAGCAATCTAAAACTTTGTGTTTAGATTTTTGAGTTTTTCCTTGTATGAAATTGGTTCTAAATAAATGAGAAATAAGTTTTTTTGTGGAACTTTACGTCTCAAGAGATATTTGGTGGATTTGTGAAGATTAAAATTGTAAACTTTGGGCTATCTTAATTTGAATGTGAATTCCAATATTTATTAGTGATTTACTAAAAATATTATCATCTCTTGAATGTTTATTTATTTATGTTGATTCAATAAGATATATAAAATTTATTATTATGAAGTAAAACTTCTTTTTCTCCACATGTTCTATTTTTCCACTCTTGATTTTCCAAAGTTTTTTTACACATTCTCTAAAACATCTACTTACTTGCTATAAAATCACCTTGTAATGGTTCATGAACACTTTGATTAAAGTAATACCCTAGAAACAAAGAAACTTGCATATAATTTGTGAATAATTATGAGTAATAAAAAATTAAAAGTAAGTATACATAAGTTTACTAGATATTCACCATTATATGAAGGGGATTTAATCCCATTATTACCTAGGTATTTTTTTTTAGTTTGTAAAATATCTAGCCAACACTACTTTTGATTGCAACTTAGGAGAAATAGTACCAATTAGAGCTTGTGTGAATTGGGATATGAATGAAACTCTATAATTATACCCTTTCTCATCTTGAACTTTATTAGTTGGTGGAGTTTTAGGAGATGCACCTTGTCTAGTAGCTTATTGATATGGTTGATATGGTGGAGGGGTTACTCTTCCAACCTTTAAATAAACACCAACTGCCCTTATTTTAGCCAGTGTATGGGTTGAAACAAGATTATCCACCTTGGTTACACCCCCAAGCTAATTGGTTTCACATTGACCAAATGAATGTTATCTTTCTTAGAAGTTAAAAAAAGTGGTATTAGATGGTGCCTTACTCCCACTTGTTCTTTTTTGATTTGACATCTCAAACTGAGTCATGAAGGTATTCTCTCTATACTACATAAAATGACCTTCTTTATGTTGTGTAGAGGCTAACTATCATGCAATATAGGATCCTTATTCTACTCCATGAAATAAGATTCACAATAATCACCACTTGAAGTGATTGACATCTCATGAGGTTGCCCCCATTATATATGACATTGACCTTCTTGATCATAATTATTTTGAGTTAGGACTAGTGCTCTAGAAGTGCTAGCAAAATTGGGGTTGAAGTTGTTATAGGCCTTGATTGAGTGATCTACCCTTGACCTTATGGATTAGGATTATATGGAGGTCTATTTTATTGATAGGGAGAATAGGGTGCTTGACAAGGTATACAAGGTGTGATTTTTTGTGTCTCCAAGGCTACTATATTGTTATTTTATGCCTAGAGTAACCCTTCAATCTTACCCAATCTATCTGATTGATTAAGGTTTGTTTGATCATGATTAGTTGGTGTTGGTAGGGGAGTAATGGTAAGAATAGGTTATTTTATCTCTAGGATCAAAGGAATGAGGGGTCTTGGGGTAAGATAACCTACTTGTATTAGACAATTTATTTGCCCTTATGGCCACCTCATAAGCATCTGATAGTGTATTCCCCCTATGGACTATATCATTACTACCACATCATAATTTAGGGATATTAAGTAGTACAAGAAGGCATAATTGGGGTCAGGATTGACTATAATAGGAATCTTATCCTAGTATTTTTTAAACCTATAATTGAAGTCTACCATAAACACTTGGGGAACCCTTCTAATTGTGGTGAGTTTCTCCTCTAAAGATAAATGGTCACATCTATCTTCAAAATATTTGAAAATGTGTTCCCAAAATTCATCCTAGGTGTTGATAGAATAAGGTGTTAAACCCATATACCATTGAAGTGTCTTGCCCCTCAAAGAAGTAGCCAATAACCTCATTGCCACATTTTCTTTAATTACATTGTGAACCACGTAAAGGTTGGTTATGTTTGAAATATGTTCAACATGGGTGGTTGAGTTTTCTACTATGAAATAAGGAAGTATCTTGAGTGTATAAATAGGTATATCTTCACATTGGTTCATATTTAAGGGGCTACCACCATTGAAGGGAACATAATCTTGATGTCTAAGCCTAACCATTAGAGTTGTATGGTTTACAATAGTGTTTTGTTGAGTAGGATTAGGGGAATTAGGAGGTGTAGGATTAGGATTATACCTAGGTTATCTATTTCTCCTAGTAAAGTATAAAGATAACTCAATAAACTTAGCCTCCTTACGTTATGATGAACACCTTGTGACCACTTTTGGCATGAAGTTCATTGAAGGTCATTCATCACCAAGGAAATGCATGGGAGAAGTGTGGAGTCTAGTTGTAACTATCAATTGAATGAATTATGTTAATTCATGACCTCTTCATGCTTTTTACACACTGCATTCTCTTCTTCATCTTGTTATTTCTTCTATAAATTAAGTCTCTAAGGCCATTGTATTCATCCCTTGGTTAGGTATGATGAAACTATACCCAAATTATATCTTGTAATCCTTGTGAATCAATAAAGAAAGATTATTTTCATATTTCTTTAATATCTTATTATGTTATGTTCTTTTTTATTTGCATAAATTTTAAGGTTTAATTCTCCTTTGTAGGTACTCACCCTCACCTAGTTTCTAGGATGTTATTCTATGTAAGTCATGTGATGTGTCAAGTGTTTATGATTATGTGTTGAAGAATAATTTAGTTGATAGTGCCTTAAATAGACCTCTTGTCCATTAACTTCATGTTGTAGGCATACATCATAGCCTTCATATTAATTAATTATGTTTATGATCTCATTGGATAACTTGTTTCAGTCATTAGTTATTGATTTGTTCATAAAGTGTTGATTGAGGATCAATTAGAGTAGATAAGTCAACATTGGTGCATCACCTCCCTTAACTTAGATTTAAATTAATTTTTATCTCTTCGTTTTCACTCCAAAAAGTTATTAATCTTAGGAATTGAACTTAATTGATGAATCATGGGAGCTATCCCCATAAACTAGAGGTTTAGTTCATCCATAAGTCACCCACAACCCTTGGAATAATCCAATGTTACCCCAAACTTGGAGAAGTTTGAACAATACTCTCCTAAGGCTGTAATTTGGTGAGTTAACATAGATAATTGATTAATAAAATAATAGATAGGAATATCTAAGTCTTAATCTGACCCAATGGTTAGGATATGAGACCTTCAAAGGTATTCATTGTTGTTCCACATATGTTGTGTAGTAGAAAATCTAGTAATGACTAAGTGGTAAATAACCATGAGGTTATTTTTAGAATTATACCAACCAATAAAGATTTTTACTCTAGTAAGATTATCCTTAACTATCGAGAGGGTATGAGATATCCCATTCACAACACCAAAAAAATTGTTGAAATTAGTGTTGCATAAATGTGGGTTGTTGTGAGAAATAAAAAATCACGTTTTTAAAGGCCAGTAATTTTTTGGGTCTGTTTTGGGGATGTTACAAAAATTTATAAATATTATTCCCAATATGATATTTTAACCACTCTAAAATATATGAATTTGTAAATTATGTCAAAATCTAAATTTGATTCTCATGGGGGCTTAACTATCTATAATAAACACACTAATATGACACCTTTTTTGAGGTGAGAGATATATCATGCAAGCCACCTATATAAAAATAAATATTCAAAAGTATCATGTTATGTATAACTTTTTAATCATGTCAACATGTGGATAATATGTCATCAATCCATTTATGAAACATATGTAATGTAGGAAACATAAATGTCATGTCAAGATGTATATATAGATTAAGCATGCAGTAGTAACTATCATTATAGAATAACTAAAATACAATTCAATAAAGGTGCATGGTATTTATCATGGCACCACACAAAAATAGTTAGGTGTGTGATATGGATCTCAACACCTATAGACTCAAAAAACTGAACAAGCTCAACATAAATTGTCATGGCCATATTACACACAATAAAATCACATGTAATAATAGTCCATGTCACATATTTGATTTATGGATACATAAAAGGGATGATAAATGTAACACACAAAAGGCCAATGGATTAATTTTTAAAAAAAATGTTATAAATAAGGCCATAAAAAATAAGTGACAATAAATGCCACACACAAGGCCTAGGTTCTCAAATAGTTGACAAGCAATTAATAGCCTATAATGAAATATAAACATCAATTAAGCATAAAGTCAATAATATACTATTCATCATAAAATTTTGTCAATATCACAACATAGTAATGTAAAATATCCATGTAATATAACACTATAAATATTATGAGGAATAGCAATCCATGCTTAAGAAATTCGTATAGCTCAAGATGGTAAAGAGTAATGTCATAGAAGGATATAAATATAATAATGTGATCTATGTGTTATCGATAATTTTTATACCCTAGTTAAATAATTTAAATTGGTATAAATCTATGTTATTTTTTTCTTATATTGGGTAAACAAGGATGGTTTTATAAGGACCAACAACCATCAATCTTGAACTAAAAATTGCACCCAAAGTCAAGAAACTAAGCCAATATAGGCTGAAGTATGTGTAAGTAAATTGGTAAAAACAACATAAAACTAGTACAAATGATAAAACAACATAAAAAAATAATATAAAAAACCACTAAAAAAATAGAGGGATCTCCTAAGATCACCTTGTCTTTTACCTTCAGCACTTCCTCTTTCTTCATTCCATGGGTTCGCTTTCTTGAACTTTTTGGAAGGGCCTATTTGGTCTTTTGCTAAGGGGTATTTTTAGCCTTTAGTGTTGGTAGAAGTTATTCAATAGATTTTATTTCATATCATTATTTATTATCCTTATATATCATGGGAATTTTAGTTTCCTTTCCCTTTATAGTCTATTGTACCATATTTAACAACCTCAAACATTGTAGGGTCCAATTTACTTTAAAAACTTGGTTGTCATTTTAATTGTCTGATTGTGATTGATTCTTGTATATAATTATGTTAGTGAAAATTTAAGGTAACCTATACATTATTATTATAGAGATATAACAATTCTTTAAATGTTTCATTGTAGTATTTTCCAAATTAATCAGTGCATAGAGTCTATGGAATAGTAAACAACTCAAAAAATAGTACCAAATTAGTAAAATGGTGAGTTGAGGTTTTCAAAACGATCAATTTGAAGCTAATTAAATTGAAATGACTTGTAAAATTGCATTTTTAATGAGTTTTTATTTTATTTTACTATAGGAAATTTATATTTTTGCCAATAATCTGAACTTGCATAGCTAATGTGCCAACTTTTCTCTATCATGAATGTTGTATCGTGTGACATAAGTTCTTGATGTGGGTTGTCTAGTATTAGTATTTCATTAATATTCAAATGGTGTTAATTGGAAATAAATTATAATAAAACTTTTACACTTATACCTAAATCTAAACTCTAGATCCTAAAACTAAAATATCTTAAATATTACCATATTGTGTTTTGTATAAACTTAAAAGTGGTTCATACTGTGAAATAGTTAAAAGTAAGGTTAAATTTTACAAAAGGCACATTCAAATAAGATTTATTTAGTTTGAATTTAATTTGAATTATTTTTTTGGGATAGTGGATTTGGATTTTCACCTTAACAAAGATTTTGGTCTTGATGCATTCAATGCCAAGTAGATTGGTGACTTTTTTTAGTTTGAAAGAAACCTAGAAGGTTTAGATAATAATTAGAAAGATATGAGAAATTAGTAATAAGTGTTACAATGTTTTTCCAAAACATTTGGAGATTTTTTAAATGTTTAATTTTTGTTTTCATAACCATACAAAATAGAATAGTATGTGCCAAATTTTCAATATGACCACTTGGTTTGAAGTCATATTTAAATGCATCAAAATAGGTTTCCTCGTAATTTTCATTTGGTCAATATAAAACACAACTCCGAGTTTTTTATGGAAGATACACAATTACATTTGTTATTTTGGGAACATTGTGAAGATATTTTGATCGAATTTTTTAATCAGTTTAACATTTTATGATTTTTGTGGTCTTAATAAGTTGATAGTTAAGGTGATTTTAGAAGTTTAATAATTAATTTGATATTTTATTAAGTTTACCTAAGATTTAAGTAAAGGTATGAGTGATATATTTATCTCTCAAGTAAATATGATTATTCTATTTCTTTTCTCATTATCAAAAAAAAAAAATTGTATGCATGAACAAATAATGAATACTCCATGCATTTGAAACTAGTAACCATTTAAGTTGTTATGGTATTTTCATTCTAAAGGATAAAATCAAATTATTTTGATATGATAATGGATATGTCACATAATTTGAGTTTTAGGTGTTGAAATATTCAAGTGTTTTTTAAAGATAGTTTATACTCATATTTTTAGAATTCATAAGTTATTCAAAGAAACACCTTGTTTTTCCTTCTTATATGCAAGTTTCTTGTTGAATACAAAGGATATTTATGATTTATGTAGATATTATTTAAGTCTAAAAGATATATAATAAATTCCTCATATTTTTTTTATTGTTTTAAGGTAAATAATGTTTAGAAATATTTCAATATTAAAGAATTTTTTCTCTTACATAGTATTTGGGTTTATATAATTTAAATTTTTATTGCATTATGGCATTTATATGTTTTGATATTCTTTTATTTTTGGCATAAATACATGTTCGTCTCTTATATGCATATATTTAATCATATAGGGTTATATGTTTGTCTTTTACTAACTTGTACATTTATTAGTACAAGAAAAAAATGTTTTAATATGTAAGTTCTGAGATAAGATAATGAACTTTAGAGGGTTATTCAATTTTACTTATCAATTTTATTAAATATGAAAGTTTTTAGTTTTTGATTTAACAATTTTGGGAATATTAGGGTATTATTCCTAATTTAGTTAAAAGGGTCTGAGTAGTAAAATCAAAAAATAAATAGACAATAATTAAGCTACTAAGTTGTATAAATTAATTATAACTCAAACTTTTCTAAAAATAATAATAAGGAGAAGAAAATAAAACTTAGTTGGAAACTGATTAATCTAAGACAGAGGTTGGAATTCACTGTGTAGGACTATGACACTATTATAAACTGAGATCTAAACTTCATTTTGTGATTGGATAGGAGAACCAGAACTAGATAGTAGTGGCACCAACACTATAGTCTACCTCTATTGTTATTGTCATAAGGATCTAAACTTTCTGGGTTTTGTTTGCTATGTCTGTGTGACCCTATATATGAAGTTTTGATAGCTGGAAGTCTATATAGCTCCCTGTAGAGTAGATTATTTCTTAAAACCCTATCTTCCATTATGATTTAACCATTTTTGAGTAAGAGGGGGGTTAGTGTGTGTAAGATGCACTATACATGCTTCACACCCTATGTGTGGGCACACTACCTACATACTAATACTCCAAAGATGGATCAATCCATATATAGTTCTACCACTTGATGTGCTTTTTGAAATTGTGAATATGAAGATGCAGAATGCTAAACTAGATGTTCTTGAGGTGGCTAAGGTCTGGTGTAAGGATTTGAATGAGATTTCAAGTGTGTTGGTTGGTTGTATGTAGAGAATATATAAAATTTCTTGAATAGGAAAATTTTATTGAATAGTCTTGCTTGTATTCTTGCTTGCTTAGTGATATTTACCAACCCTTTCTAAATGATCTTTAAATGGGATTTTATAAGGATCTATTAGTCATGGGTTGAATGTACTCACATTAGGCTGACAAGGATAAGGATGGAGAACCAAAATAAACTGATTATTGGGGATAGAAATGGACTTGGACAATAACACCAAAAGTAGATAGGAGTGGCACCAACACTATAGTCCTAGTGTGGCATTATTATCCTGAGAAGATGGGACCTTGGGGGATTGATCTATCATTGAAAAAGGAGTCTAACTCAGCTGGGATCAAGTCTAGAAGGCTACAGATGACTAGGAATCATTGAAAATGATCCCTATGAGGGTCATAAGAGTAAGCAAGAGGGACCTATGGGTTAGTTGTCATTAGCCACACTCAAGTTACCAATTTTCACATTTTATATGCTATGTAGTCATGTAAAATGTGAAATTGGATGACTTAAGTATGGCTAAAGATACCCAATCCATAGGTACCTCTTGCTTACTTTCATGACCCTTCTAGACACTATTTTTCTTATTCCTAGACATCTCTAAACATCTAGCATCTAGAATTTTACAAGCAAGTTCACACAAGGAAAATAAACAAAACCCAAAAAACTTAGGTCTCTAGGAAAATAGGACTAAAACTTGGACTATAGTATTGGACCCAAGGGTGTCCCCTTTTTGACGTTGTTGTCCAAGTGAAAAATAGGTTCAAATGGTCAGATTTTCCCAAATCTTTATCTTTTTCCCTGTCACCCTTTTACAAGCTCATCTAAATAATGATCATCAGGTTCCCTATAACATTCCATTCAAAGTCCATTTAGAAGGGTTGGGCACTAATTTTCAATATGGATGAAAGAATACAAGAAAGTACACTCAAGCACTCTTCCCTATTCTTTGCATACAACCTTCCAACATTATTTTAGGCCTATTCAAGCCATTGCACTAGTCCTTAGCTAGTTGAAGCACATCCAATTTTACATCTTAGTTGTATTGATCATACATAAATTGCACTAAGCACTTCAATGGGAGAACTACATTAGCTTGATCCCTCTTTAGAGTATTGCTATGTAGGCAACATGCCTACACATAGGATGTGAAGTACGTCTAGCGTATCCTTTACACACTAACCCCTTTTCCCTATTTGTCAAAGTTACATTCCATTATATAGAAGGCACAATCACATAAAGAATCATATCTATAGGGAGTTTTGTTGATATCCATGACCTAAAATTTGGTACATAGGATCACACTAAGCAAACAAACATAACCTAAAAAGCTCAGGAGAAGCAAATAAAAAGGACTATAGTGCCAAAAATATGACTATAACGTTGAACCCTAAAGTGTATAGTTTTTAATACTACTATCTAGGTAAAAAATAGACTCCTAGGTCCTATTTATGATAGTCTACCTAGTCATCTAAACAATTTATAGTTCTAAAATCCTCTGTCTTAGTCTAGAAATCAGCTAAGTTTACTCTCTATCCCCTTATTTTCTATTTTTAGTAATTAATTGATCAAATCAAGATTTAAAAAATTAGTAGGTTAATTTAGACATATTGTATTCACATATTTTATAGATTAATTTAGACCCCTTTACTAATTAATAAATTAAACACTTAGTTTCCCAAAAATAGTAAAACATATGGTGAACTCGCCTTCAAATTTTTGCATGAAAACCTTAGAAACTATAGGGCTATTTATTTCTAATTTTTTATAATTTTTTCCTAATTTTTCTAGAATTTAAAAATTATAAAAATATACATTAATTAAAAATATTTTTATTAATTCACTCAAACCCTACTTTCCACATACTATGTCTTATTTGCATGAAAACAGTTCCAGATCACTAGGAAAAATATTCTGCTAATTTTAAAATATTTTTAGATTTTTCCTAAAATTTTCAAGTTCAAATATAAAAATTGTTATTTAAATTTTTATTTTATTAAATTTATTTTGGAAAAAATTCATTTCAAACCCTAGTTCCACCAACTAATTCCTAGTTATTTTCTAGAATACTCTTATTTTTTACAAATTTTGATTGAAAATTCAAATAAGAAAATTAGTTCAAATTTCAAAAATCCATAGTAATTTCAAAAAAAATATTTATCTCAAAACCCTAGTTGAATATACTAGGTCCTATTTATGTAAGTAATTTCCCATAATTTTTTGAATTTTATCTTATATACTTAGCTCAAAAAATCAAATTCAAATTCAAAAAAATTCATAGTATTATGCAAATAAAATTCTTAAAAAATCCCTAGTTGCATACACTAGGTCCCATTGCTTCCTAGGCTATCACCTTACATATAAGCTTCAAAATTACATAAAATAACAATGGATTTTACTTATTTTCACATGTTTCTTACATTTCTTGCACAAAATAAGGAAACCATCATTAATCCTATCATGTACATGAATGATGAAGTCTATCATATGTTATTACAACATTTCATCCTTTGCATTTCATGTTTATGTTTCATCATATGGGATGCTATTATAAAATTCATTGATAAACATGCACAAGATTCCAAAATTCTTTTTACAAATTTTCTTTTGTTCATATAGAAAGTTGTTCAAAATTATCTTACTAAATGCACTATAAATGTCATGTTGCATATCAAAAATTTATATGCCTTTATGCAAAAATTCATGTTCTCTATCCTTTACTCTATCTTTATCACAGGGAAAACTATACAAGTTTATCATGCTAAACACATTACAAATATCATCATACAGGTCAAAGATATGTATGCATTCATGCACAAATCCATGCTCTCAACCCTTTGCTTTCTGTCTCTCATATGGAAAGTTCTCTATAATCATATTGTTATACAATTTATAACTACACTTACATGCATTTTAGTCTACATGCACAATTTCTACCTAGATGTATATGCCTCTTTGGCTACTCTTATTTCAATTTCATATTTCATGCAGAAGAAATAAATCCCTTCTCCTCCTCTCCCTCAAAAGGGTGATAACATCTTTCCCTCTAATCAAGTCCATGCTATCACTCCTCAAAAATGTAAGGCAACCTATACCATTGTTCTTGATGCATACATTTAGCTATAGATTCTTGAAACTATCTTTAACATATGTGCTTATATGTTTAATCACAAGTAACTAGGGTTTGCAATTGTGAAACTCTAAGGGATTGAATCTCTAGTATAAAAAAGTTCATTTCAGATTTACAAATGCAGAATCAACTATTACATGAAAAGATCAAAACATTGGAAAATCAAATCATAATTCAGAAGCCTAAAAGGCATCTTAGTGTTAATCATGTATATGCACCTTCACCTAGTCAATTAGTTACAAGTAATGTTACATATCAAAAAAATAAATCACAACATAGTAACTCTATAACTAGTGATTCCAAAAATTTTCAAATATCAAATAAGAGTTCAAGTCAGGTATTAAAGGAATTGATTAAATCTAAGTTGATCAAACTACCTCCTCTAGATCCAATGAGAAGATATAGATATTGTTTTGCATATCATAGAATGCATGGGCATCACACCAATTCATGTTTGGAATTGAAACAACATATACAATAAATAATTGACAATAAGGACCCTATATAAGGTAAATCAGTCAAGAAATCCATAGTGATATAGGAACACATTCATAAAGGGTCAAATTTAGAAACAACACAAAAGTGGTTACAAAAATAGAACTCAAAACCACAAAATGATCAAAAAGCAAAATCAGAATAAGAAATAGGTTCACAAGCATAGGTAAAGCATTTAAAGGATGTAAATCTACCTCTCAAAAATGAGGCTCAACTTTCAAAATAGTATGGGTTTGGTCAAAAATATCTACAATAGTTTGATATTCAAGATACCAAAAATGAATCCAAACATTCAGAGTCATAGTTGTAGCCATTCCTTCATACTTCACAATCATGCATGATTATTTTCTTTGATACATGATACCATGATAGGGAGTCTCATCTAAGACTCATCGTTTAGTATCATTCCTTTGTAGTATTTCTTGTACATAGTATCTTTTACATGATTGTACATAGCTTATTCCAAAAATACAAAAAAAAATACAACTTCAAAAAAATACACAAACATGTCAATTATATGCATCATCTATGTTTTACATGGCTAATCCCTATGCTAGACTTACATTATGTTGTTCTATGCTATTGTTTGTCAATTTATCTATGTTACCATGCTTCACTTGATCTTCTTTGAGTATGTGCAATGAATCCAGATCCTTGATTGCTTTACTCCACCCATCTAGGGGGCATATTACATCTACATTCTAGTTATATATTGATACATATACCCACTAGGGGCACATTTTACATGACTACACCATCCATGTTATGTCATTCTTACACTACACACTTTAGACATCTTATTGTAGTATGTTCTTTACTAGCTTACATAGATATTACATCGACATCTATTAGAATATATCACACTTTCATATTTTATAGCATATAAATTAGTCTTGTATTACATATATTGTATACTCTTACTTCTCACTTTTTATAGTTAGATGAATGTTTACTTCTTTCAGTACTTTGCATTATTCCACTCTTTTCTTTGATTAGCCAGTTGTGTTTGCATTTTCTAGTTCCTATTTGTTTCCTATTTATGTTTTAAGAGATTTTCTAAATGTCCTTTACTCTTATCTATATGTGTGTGCCTTTGAACATTTACCAATGTCCTTTGTGTGTGCCTTCCTATGTACTTATGGCCCTTATGCCAATATTTGCTTGTTCCTTTTGTGTTTCTTGCTTCTTGTTTTGTTTATTTAATCATTTCTCTTTGTGTGTAATGCCATGATTCTAATCATGCATTTACCTTGATTTTTAGATGACATGATGGACATCATGCTCCTTCTCTCCATGCCACTAATAACTAACATCATGATTTCTAGATTTCTTTTTATGCACATGTTGTTACATTGTTATATCTATCTAGGCATACCCATTTGGACCTCATAATCTCTCTATACAAAATTTTTTATATCTTGAGATCATGAATATCAATGCTATATAAAACATTTTTGTAGCTTAACACACTTGCAGGGCTTCATCTTCTAAGGGAAGTCATTGCAATGTCTTCATTTTTACCTTCAAAAGAGGGACCAACAAACATGGGTTTTGTCATAGAGATCAAAGCTCCTAAATGGTCAAAAAAGTAGTTTTAGAATATATAGTCTAGACTCTAGAATTTAGTACATGTAGGCCAGATCAAGTAGATAGTAGAGAACACAATCTAGTTTTTAGTTTTGGCTCTAGACAATAGAGCTAAAAATGGGACCATAACACTAGACCCTATAGTGTTTAGTTTCTGATGCTAGTGTCTAGCTAGTATAATTTCTATTTTTTCTAAAATTAGGTAGAGGGGTGAGTTTAGTCATAGTTTTGCCATAATAGTATAGTCTCAAATATAATAGTTTTTAGCACTAATTTGATTAGAGAATCCAGATATAGGGGGCATCATGCATGACATGAGGGTTTCCACTTATAGTTCAAAAATGGCAGTTGATATAACTTTTAATTTAGAATGTATGTTCTAGAAACCAATTATTAGGGGCAATTTGTGTGTTACACGGCCCTTCTCTTTTCTGAGTTCAATACATTTTTATTGCATGTTCCCATTAGCTGTGTGCCTTACTCCATCTGTAGGTGGTTAACATCACTTTCAAGTAAAATCTAATATAAGTTTGCTTCCCAAGTACCTAAGTTTTTGAGTCGATTCTAGTTTTGAAGGGGATTTTATACAAGTTCCAATCTCCATCTTTTGAAGTGGCCAACATTGGCCTAGTTTCTAGTTATATTAAGCTATCCATGCCAACATTGTTAAATTATAGAACACACATGAGCTTCATGAGCCATCTCATATGAAATTCATCTTATACCAATATATTTATATTTAGCTTCACATCATGGAGCAATGATGGATCCAAAGGACTAGGTAGCCTTTGTATTCTTGAGCCACCTAATTAGAGGGATTGGACACATAGTCCAAACATTAATTAACACATGCATGATTTGTTAACTTCATATAGTTTTTGATGATGGAGCTAAAGGGCCTAACTTTGTATTCTTGATCCACCTTCTATGGGATTAAGTACTTAGTTCATTCATTGATATAACTCTTAGTTCAACATACATCCATCATCACTCAACATAATCTAGTAACATAATAGGTTTTATATTGGTTCACATACCTAATGAGGTGTATTCATTCCTTTTTCTTCCTCTCTCATTCTTTACCCAACTTTGTAATTTTTTATTTTAGATATAGCATATCTAGTAAGAATTGATCTACTTTTACTTTCCTTATTTTCATATTAACATAGTACAATGTGCTCTTACTATGTACAATCTAGCATCACACAACTTCTTGGGCTTAACCTCACATGTAATATCAGGTATGCTTCTCTTTTTTCCTTTATCATAGTATTTCACTTTGATGCATCACTAGAATAAAGGGGGGGAATGTAGTCATGTAAAATGTGAAATTAGATGACTTAAGTATGGCTAAATATACCCAATCCATTGCTCTATTTTGATTACTTTCAAGACCCTTCTAGACACTATTTTGCTTATTCCTAAACATCCATAAACATCTAGCATCTGAAACTTTATAGACAAGTTCACACAAGGATAATAAAAAAAACCCAAAAAAATTATGTTTCTAAGACAACAGTGCCAAAACTTGGACTATAGCACTAGACCTAAGGGTGTCCCCTTTTCAATATTGTTGTCCAAGTACAAAATAGGTCCAAATAGTCATATTTTCTTAAATCCTTATCTTTTTCACTGTCAACTTAATACAAGATCATCTAACCTATGATCATCAAGTTCCCTATAAAAGGCCATTCAAAGTCCATTTAGAAGGGTTGGGCACTCATTTTCAAGAGGGATGCTAGAATACAATCAAGTACACTCAAGAACTCTTCCCTATTCTTTGCATACAACATTCCTACATTATTTCAATCCTATTAAATACATTGCACTAGTCCCTAGCTACTTGAAGCACATCCAATTTTACATCCCAGTTGAATTAATCATACACAAATTAGACCAAGTACTTCAATGGGAGAACTACATTAGTTTGATGCCTCTTAGAAGTATTGGTATGTAGGAAACATACCCACACATGGGGTGTGAGGTGAATCTAGCGTATCCTTTACGCACTAACACCTTTTCCCTATTTGTCAAAGTTACATTCAATTGCATAGAAGGAATAATCACATAAATAATTAGTTCTATAGGGAGTTTCATTTATAAATAGGACCTATAATTTGGTACACAAAGTCACACTGAGCAAACGAACATAACCCAAAAAGCTCAAGAGAAGTAGATAAAAAAGACTATAGCACCAAAAATAGGACTATAACATTGAACCCCAAAGTGTCCAATTTTTGGTGCTATTATTCATGCAAAAAATAGACTCTTGGATCTTGTTTCTGATAGTCTACCCAATCAACTTAGAAATTTGTAGTTCTAGAATCATCCATCTTAGTCTAGAAATTAGCTAAGTTTAATATTTATCCCTTTGTTTTTTATTTTTATTAATAAATTGATCAAATTTAGATTTAGTAAATTAGTAGGTTAATTTAGACATACTGTATTCACATATTTTCTAGATTAATATAGACCCCTTTAATAATTAGTAAATTAAACACTTAGTTTCCCAAAAATAGTTTAAAAAACTACATTTTCCCCCCTCCTTTTATTATAGTGATACAACAAAGCAAAATACTAGGATAAAGGAAAAATAGAAAGCATACCTAAACTTACCTATAAAGGTGAATCTCATGAAGCTATATTATGATGGGTGTATATAGAGAGAGCATGATGTGAAGTATGAATCTAAAAGAAAAACATAGAGTATATCAATTCTTACTAGATATGTTATATCTAAAATAAGAACATACAAAGCTAGGTAAGAGAGAGAGGAAGAGAAAGGAAGGAATACACCTCATTGGGTATGTGAACTAATATAAAACCTATTAATATGTTGAGTAATGCTAGATTATGCTAAGTAATACTAGAAAGTGTTATACCAAGAGTAATATCATGAACGAAGCTGAGTGCTCAATTCCCTGAGAGTGGGTTAAGAATGCAAAGGTTAGCTCTTTGGATCCAATTTTTCCCACTAAGTGAAGCTAGGTGATCATGTGTGTGTTGATAAATGTTTGTAAAGTGTGTCTAATCCCTTTGAATAGGTGGCTCAAGAATACAAAGGCTAATTAGTCCTTTAGCTCCATCGTTGCCTTATGAATTGAATATATACACTGATACTAATATGAAATGTGTGTCGAATGAGATGGATCCTAAAGCCCATGAATGCTCTATAATCTAAAAATGTTTATGTGGATATCCAAATATATGCTATAAACTAGGCCACTCTTGGCCACTCTAAAATATGGAGATTGGGCTTGTATGAAAGCCACTCTAAAACTAAAAACTAGGCTTATATGGAAGCTACTCAGGAACTCGATAATGTGGAAGTTAGGATTGTATGAAATCCATTCAAAAATTATGCCATCTATATTAATATGTAATAAGGCACACAATTGTTGAGAATGCCTAGGTAATACTAAACTCAAAAAAAATGTGTCATGCACATTACCTTCAATCAATGGTGTCTAAAACATGGATTTTGGTCTAAAAGTCATATCAACTACCATATCTAACACTAAAAGTGAGATCCATCATGATATTAATGATTCCCTCTATATCTATATTCTCTAAGTGAAAGTGTATTGAGAACTTCTGATTCTAAACTATTCTAGCTGTATAAAACTATAGCTAAACTTACTTTTTTGCCACTTTTGGAAAGTCTAGTTTTTTTTGTTGTTTAGATAGGATTATTAAAAGTGGACACTAGTGTCACCAATATTGTATTCCAAGTTGGGTGCAATTATCCTAGGCCAAATCTGGTGACTATTCTGATATTTTTACTATCTATATGGTCTATTCTAACTATTTTGATGTTTGGTTGTTGTTTTGGGTGTGTTGAATGCTAGATTTTTTAATGTTAAGAGCTCTAATATTTGTGATGAAACCCATATTTATTTACGCCTCTTTTGTTGGTAAGAATGAAGAACATACAATGGTTTCCCTCAAAATAAATATCCCTACAAGTGTGTTATGTTACAAAGATACATGATATAGCAATGATAATTGACAAGATATCTCAAGATATAACATGATTTGTATTATGAGATTGTTAGATCATAGGGGTATACATAGATGGATATATAACAATGTAATAACATGTACAATGTACTAAACTAGAAATGAAAGTTTGGCTAGCTTTTAATTGCTAGTTAGAGGGATGGAGCATGATTTCCATCATGGCATCCAAGAAAGAAAGATAAATTCATGATGTAGATCATAGTATTACAAAAAATGAGAAGCAAACAAGAAATAAGCACACAAGGAAAGAAGTAAAAATCATACAAGGGTGTCCAAAGGGCCACACAAATAAGGGATATGGGCACATGTCACTCAAACTAGAAAGAAAGTATACAAATCATGTTTAAATATCACATACACATACAACTGAAACAAACAAGGGTTGACACAAGGGCCATAATCATATAGAAGAGTAAAAATAAAGGATATTGGAAAATTTCCAACGGCACACACAATACATAGAAGAAAAGGACATTGGTAAATATCCTAAGACACATTTATGAGATAAAATGGGAACTAAGAAATACAACCATATCTAGCTATGTAAATCAAAAAAGGAAATCATGTAAATACTAGAAATACAATTGCATCTAACTAATCAAAGAAAGAAGTTAAAGTATGCAAGACATGTAGTACAAGACTAAGTATATACAAATAAATACACAAGTGTTATATACTAGTGAATGTTGATAAAGCAATTTGTGTAAGCTAGTAATTAATGTATATCAATATGATAACTAGAGTGTGTGGTGTAGGAATGGCATAACTTGGATGGTGTAGTCATGTAGAATATGCCCCCATGGGTAGATATGTCAATGTATGTCTCGAATATATAAGTATGATGCCCCTTCAATAGGTAGAGTAAAGAAATCATGGATATGGATGTCACTACACACACTCAAACAAGATCAAGTGAAGCATGGTAATATATATAAATCAACAAAAAATAGCATAGAACAAAAAATGTAAGTCTAACGTAGTAGTATAAATGTAAAGCATGGATAATGCATACAATAAAAATGTTTTTTGTATTTTTTAATTATTTGAATGTTTTTGAATTTTGGTATATTCAAATTCTTTTGTATTTTTGATATAGCTATGTACAATAAATCAAAAGAAACTATGTACAGGTAAAGATGAGAAGAGATGATACTAATTGATAAGTCTCATGGGAGACTCCCTATCAAGGTGTCTTGTATCAAAAAAAGAATCATGCATGATTTTGAATCATGAGAGAATGGTTATGAATATAACTTTCAATATTTGGATTCATTGTAGGTATCCTAGAAATCATAATAACTTATATTGTTTCTCTCATCATTATCATTTTGATCTTAAACAAAAAGAATGCTAGTGTTGAATTTTATTGTATTTGGATCTTTTCCTTTGATAAATTGTGTCTATGAATGATTTTCCTTAGGATGTTTTATAAATCCCAAACCTTGGTGAAAAACATTATCAACTGATAAAATAGGAGTAATGATGCCTTGATCATGCTTTCCCAACCTTTGACCTTGATAATCAAACTATTGTAGATATTTTTTTACCAAACCCATGCTACTTTGAAAGTTGAGCCTCATTTTGGAGGGGTAGATTTGCATCTTTTTCATGATTTACCTATGCTTGTGATACTATTTCTTTTTTTTTATTTTGCTTTTTGATCCTTTTATTATTCTGATTTATGCTTTAGTAACCACTTTTGTACTATTTGTGAATTTGACCCTTTATGAATGTGTTCCTATGTCAATGTATATTTCTTGATTGATTTACCTTGTATAGGTTCCTCATTATAAATTATTTTTTGTATATGTTTATTCAATGCTAAAAATGACTCTGTGTGATGCCCATGCATTCTATGATATGCACAATAATATCTAGATCTTCTCACTAGATGTAGAGGAGGTAGTTTGATCAACTTATATTTAATCATTTCACTTAATACCTCACTTGCACTCTTATTTGAGCATTTAATGATTTTTGAATCACTAGTTGTAGAGTTATTTTGTTATGATTTCTTATTTTGATATGTAACATTGCTTTCAGCCAATTGACTAGGTGAAGGTGAATATATATGATTGACACTAGGGTGCTATTGAGGCTTTTGTATTATAATATGATTTTCCAATGTTGTGATATTTTCACGTAATAGATGATTTTGTGTTTGTAAATTTGAAAATAACTTGCTCATATTGGTAATTTGATCCCTTAGAGTCTCACAAGTGCAAAGCCTAGTTACTTCTAATTGAACATGTAAGCACATATGTTGAAGAGGTTTTGAATAAGTTATAGGCTAAATGTATGCATTAGGAATAATAGTATGGGATACCTCACCTTTTAGAGGGGTAATAGCACGGACCTGGTTAGAGGGAAAGTAGTTATCACCCTCTTGGGGGAGAGGAGGAGAAGAACATTATTTCTTGTGCATAGGATATGACATTGAAACTTGACAGGTGGCTGTTAGCATATGCAATGGATCCTCTAAGTATGTAATAATTTTAGTCTTGATTGAATTACACATAATAGAGAGATAGCATGTTAAATATTTATATACATCAAGGTAGAAACCATGTATGCATGATGAAATGCATGTAATTAGAGTTATAATTTGTATAGAAATATGATTATAAAGAGCATTCCACATGAGAGATAGCAAGGGATAGAGAGGATGGAACTATGCACTAATGTATAAAAAACTTTGATTTGTAACATAACATTTCTAACATGTTTAGCAAAATAGAGTTGGAAATTATTTTGCATGAGAGAGATAATATGCAAAAGAAATATTGAAATCTTATACATTTTTAGCAATAAATTTCATAATATCATCCCTTATTATGAAAAGTAAGCATGAAATGGAAAGAATGAAGATTTGCATTAACATATGGTAAACTTCAGCATTCATGTACATGATAAGACTGAGTATGGTCTCCTTATTTTTTTAATAAATGTAACAAAAATTTGTAAATAATTGAGATCCATTTTTGAAATTTGGTTTTAAAATGTAAGGTGATATCTCAAAAAGAAATAGGACCTAGTGTATGTAACTAGGGTTTGAAAAATAATTATTTTGAAATTGACTATGAAAATTTGAAATTAAAAGTGAATTTTTGAGTTAGATATGCAAGTAAAAAATCATAAATTTATTGGAAAATTTGTGATTTAACAGGACCTAGTGTATGCAACTAGGGTTATGAAAAATAAATGTTTTTGAAAATTACTATTGAATTTTGAAATTTGAATAGATTTTCTTATTTAAATATGCTAATAAAAATTCAAGAAATGATTGGAAAATTATTGAGATCTAGTATGGGAAACTAGGGTTTGAAAGAAAATTATTTTAAAAATAGTAAAAAAAATTAAAATTTAATGCTAATCATTTATTTCATTATATAGGTAAAAAATCAAAAGAATATAGGAAATCTACCTTAGGGTTTCTAGGGTTTTATTGTGCAAACAATGTAAGTCAAGTTCACCAAATGATTTAATAATTTTGGGAATATTAGGGTATTATTCCTAATTTAGTTAAAGGGTTTGAGTAGTAAAATTAGTAAATAAATATACAATAATTAAGCTACTAATTTTTTTAAATTAATTGTAATTTAAACTTTTCTAAAACTAGTTATAAGGAGAAGAAAACAAAACTTAGGTGGAAACTGATTGATCTGACTGAGATAAAGTCTAGAATTCACTATGTAGGACTGGGACACTATCACAAACTAAGATCTAAAATTAATTTTTTGATTGGATAGGAGCACCAAAAATGGACATTAGTGGCACCAACACTATAGTCCACCTCTATCACTATTATCCTAAGGATCTAAATTTTTTGGGTTTTGTTCACTATGTTATGTGACTCTATCTATGAAGTTTTGATAGCTAGAAGTCTATATAGCTCCTTATAGATTAAATTATTTATTTAAACCCTATCTTCCATTTTGATTTCACCAATTTTGAGAAAGAGGGGGGTTTAGTGTGTGTAAGATGCACTGGATGTGCTTCACACCCTATGTGTGGGCACGCTACATACATACCAATGCTTCAAAGAGGGATTAATCCATATGTAGTTCTCCCACTTAATGTACTTTTTGAAATTGTGTATATGAAGATACGATGTGCTTGAGGTGGATAAGGACTGGTGCAAGGATTTGAATGAGATTTTAAGTGTGTTGGTTAGTTGTATGTAGAGAATAGGGAAGATTGCTTGAATAGTCTTGCTTGTATTCTTGCTTGCTTAGTGATATTTACCAACCATTTATAAATGATATTTTAATGGGTTTTTATAGGGATCTATTGGTCATGGGTCGAATGTACTCACATTAGGATAATAATGATAAGGATGGAGAACCAAAATAAATTGATCATTAGGGCTAGAAATAGACTTGGACAATAGTGCCAAAAGTAGACAGGAGTGGCACTGGTGTTATAGTTCTAGTGTGGTGATATTGTCCTAAGTAAACAGGACCTAAGAGGATTGATCTTTTATGGAAAGAGGAGTCTAGCTTAGCTGGGATCAAGTCTAGAAGGCTACGGATGACTAAGAATCAATGAAAATGATGTCTATGAGGGTCATGAGAGTAAGCAAAAGGGACCTATGTGTTGGGTGTCATTAGCCACACTCAAGTTACCAATTTTCACATTTTATATGACTATAGTTTTATATAAATATTTTTTTGGGAACAAAGATATAAGATCTTGTTTGTTTCAAAACATTATTATTTTCTTGCATGCATTCTTATAATAGTTTCTGATTGGATAAAAAAGAGTTACAAAAAACTATTTGTATAAAAATTTGTAAATATTTGAATTTATATACTTATGTATGTAGGGTTTAATCAATAAAAGAAATGATTAATTTGTAAATACTTAAATTTTTTGTGTATTTGGTTACTCATGAAATATTTTGAAATAAGTGATAGTATTTTGATTATAACTAAAGATCTTATTAATGTTGTGTTATCACATAGTATTGCACCTATCTTGATTTTATAGCTTGTTGCAAAATTACCTAATGATACAATGGAAAAACATCTAAAGCCATGGGAGTTTTAAAATTTGAGGTTAATCTCTGGAGAAGGTTGGTTTCCTTTCACTAAACCTGATGTAAATTGATAAAATACCAATTTTATGGAAATCTCACTCTTTAGTGATTTTGAATACTAAACTAGGGTTTTGATGGGGAAAAGGGTTGAAGAATTAAAATTTATATAAAATCGAGAATATGGTGATTTTACCAAATATTATATAGTGGATTTAAATTCTTGTTTGATAAACACAATAGAGCAGAAAATATATTGAATCTATTTTAGTATAAATTCATATAAATAGAAATTAGAGGCAGTATTTTAGCTATTTTTCACAAAAGGGAAAAAGATATTTATTCCAAAAAATATTTTAAAGAGGTTAAAATACCACTTATAAACTTATTAAAACTAAAACAAAGAGATAAATATTCCATAAATAATCAAATAGCTTGCACACATAGAGAGATTTCTCAAAATAAGAAAGGTAAATCTTCAACTTTTTTTCTCTCCAAAGGTTGCATATTGTAGTAAATATATTAAAAATACAAAAAATATAAATATCAGAAAAAAGATAATCTAGGCCATAGGGTCCACCCATTTTTATACAAAATATCTCCAAGATGAGATGTAGTTGACAAAACTTGAGTGCATAGTTGAAGGAGATCATGCAAATCTAAAACCCTCATGCAAAAGAAGTAAGTTCTTATATTTTTGGCATCCTAGAGTGTTAAAATGGATGAAAATGTTTCATGCATGAGATGGGCATGACATTTATCATGACATGGCGTGGTAAGGCATGACTAGAACTATTAGATCTCCATGAAAGGCTTCTTCATTTGGAAGTGGCTAAAAATAACTTCATGCAAAAAGAGTTGCCCAAAATAGAACTGGTCCTTTAAAATATAAATTGTAAAATGATTCCAAGTTAATTTTCCATTAAAAAACTCCAACTTTCAAAACATTAGTGATACTTTTTTAAAAAATTAAGTCTTTATCAATTTTGCCAAAATGAACAGTGCACTTTACACTTCATGATTTTACACTTTTATCAATCCATACTTGTCAAAATAGAAAGTGAAAATTGAACTTGTGTTTTTTTTAAATTTTGCATTATCAAAAAATATAAAGTGTAAAATATATTTTTCTCTTTTTAAAAAATAGTTATAAAAACTATAGCTATACCTTTGTAATGAAATCACAACTTGCAATGTCTCATAAATGGAAATACAACATATGAAATTATTTCAATAGAAATAAATTCAATCAATATCTAGAATCTCTTTAGCCTTCTAGTCATTCTTAGCCTATAGTTTCTCAGTATATACATCAAAGGATCTCAAAATCCCTTGTACTCATTATGGATTAGGCCTGTAAGATTAGATATTGAAATCTGCACAATCTACTTTAACATCAAATAGTTCTCTTCTAAAAGTCCTTATTGATATGTTCCTTCAATATTTTCCTTCTTTCTTTGAGTATTTCATAGTGGTCCATTTATTTCTGAAATAACCTTATTGAAATTGGATTTGAACTTGATTTCCTTAGGAGGCATGGAGACTAAAGTTGTTACTTGTAAGAAACTAACTATGAAAGCTAGTGGGATTTGTAAGTGTTTAGAGTAGCTCAAAGTTCTTATGGAATTGGAAGGTGTTGGAAGCATGTCCAATTCCCACAGTGATTGAGGGATGTTATATTTATGATGGAAGTGGAAGGTGTTGTAGGTAGGTCTACTTTTTGTAGAGTGCTAAAATTTTACAAGGGTATAAGGTTCTTGAGGCATGTCAAATTTTTGTGATGTTTTAAGCACACTAGATCTCTGATGGAACTAGGAGGTTCTCAAAGAATGTCCACTCTATATGAAGGATTTAGAGTTTATGGGATACTTAGGTGTTCTTGGAAAGTCTAATTTATATAAGGAAGTTGGAGGGATTAAGTTGGTGGGAGGTGGAACTTGACAAGCACTTTTCATGTTTGGAAATGTGTAATGTATTCTTTGGGTTTCTTATCCCACAAAAAGGTAGTTGGTAAGTAGTTGGTGGAAGGTGGAGATTGATATGCACTTTGCATGTGTGATGTGAAATTTAGGTTCTAAATTCCATGAAATGGAAACTATGTCCTTGGTAGGATCTATATCCCATCATGCACTTTACATGTTATGAAAATGTGCAAAGTGCATGACAATTTCTAGATTCTAATGGCTTGGGTGCATGGTGAGATCCGAAGCTTGCCATGCATTTTGCACATTGTGAAAATGTGTAAAGGTCATGGTGAGTTCTAGATTCTATGGTTTTAGATTTTTTTGCTTTGTGGGATCTAGAATTTGAAGTGCATTTTACATGTTTATGCAAACATGAAAATCGTACCTAGGGTTCTAAGTTCTACCATTTTTGGAAAATGGGTGCTTCATGGGTCTAAAACATGTAGATTCATTTGAACTCATAGAAATCCTAGAGTATTGGATTTTTAAAATCATAAAGGGGAAGATGGGTCTTTTGGATGTCTTCTTGGCCATTTTTGGCCCACATACCAAAATTTTTCCCAAGTATGAAAAGGTAGACATTTAAGAAAAAGTGGCAAGTTTAGATAACCTCAAGTTATCCAAAGTAGAAGTCCTCAAGCTTTCAAAGTCATAAGACTTTGGGTTTATAAGGGCACAATGCAAATTGGGTTTCTAGTAGTGCTTGACTTTTAAATTTTTTATAAGTAGAAGTAATCTGGGTTTACGAAACTGAATTACTCATAGTTAGTGTATTTTGGGTTATTCAAGGAGCACTACTTGATTAATTCATAAGTTGCGAGTAGTCGGAAGCTTAAAATAAGTAAAAGGGCTTGACAAAACTGATTTGGTCTAAAAAAATAGTGATTCTTGGGTTCTTTAAGGGACAAGTCTTTTCCAAAAAATGAAGGTCCTTTTCACTTTTCTAAAGGGTCTTTCAAAAAACTTAAAGGTACACTTCAATAATTTGAAGGGCATATTCAAAATGTTGAAGGGGATCTTTTAGGCAAAAAGGATCTTTTCAACATTTCAAAAGACCAATCAACTTTTCCAAAGGTCACTTTCATAAATATGAAGGGTTTTTCCTTCTCCAAGTGGATAGTTTTAAGTTTCCTAAAGGGTATGTTACCCTTAAGAAGGACCATTTCAAAATTATTGAAGGGTATCTTTACTTTTAGAAGGATCATTTGAAAAAGTCCAAAACAATGATAGGGATATCGAAGGGTATCTCACCCTTTGGGAAAGTCCATTTTGAAAAGTTAGAAAGGTAATTTATGAAGGAAAAGAGAAAGAAGGAAGATTCAAACAAAATTTTTGAAGGAATTCATTCAAACAAATTATCCTAAGGAATTCCTTTAAGATATTTTCCCGAGAAAAATAAGATCCCATAAAATAAAGAAGACTTCTAAATGCATAAGCCTAAAGACTTCAAGATGGACAAGTCTAAAGTAAGTATGCTTAGAGAACCCAAATTATTATACATAGAGTAAATTAGTGTTGGAAATATTGTCATTGATGTCAAAGGTTTAGTATTATTGGTGATAAAGGCCCCATTGCATTTAACGTTATTTATCTTGGCTAATATGAGTTAATATTTATTTAATATTAATGAATATATTTTTTGTTGCATATGAGACAAAATAAGGGCCCATGGAGAAGACAAAAAGTCATGGGATAAAGACAAAAGAAGGATGGGATGCATTTTCCCATGAAGAGTCATTTTGAGGAATACCAAGAGTCACCAAGTGAAGACAAAAGAGTATGGGAGAATTTATCATGAAGGGACACTTAAAGGAATATGAAAAGTCACCAAAGATAAGGACAAAAGTGGGAAAGAAGTTTTTGGTCATGAAGGGTCACCACATGACTTTTCAAATGGTTGGATATGAAGGGTCATCCAAGATTGGTGCCATTTTTCATGAGAATTGAAAGGTCACAAAGGGAGAAGGCCAAAGGTCATTTGAAAAGCTATAAATAAAGGCTTGAGTAGCCATTTTTAATGTGGAAGTGAGAGGTTGATTTTATATTTTAATATCTATCTAAGAAGAGCAATTATGAGAGATGATTTGTATTTTTTATGTCTAGCTTAGAAGAGCAAAAGTTAGAGAGAGGAAGGTGATGTTGTATTGATTTATCATTTGTTGAGATAGCAACATTGAGAGATAGGTGTGTGGTATACACAAAGGGGTTGGTGCTCCTGTGGGTTGGTGCTCATGAATTGT
Organism: Torreya grandis; assembly: GCA_037957365.1. NCBI lineage: Eukaryota > Viridiplantae > Streptophyta > Pinopsida > Cupressales > Taxaceae > Torreya > Torreya grandis. The sequence goes on from JARHVA010001732.1 coordinate 2,675,429, forward strand.
TGCTGAGTTGGTGCTTGGCAAAGGGGTTGGTGCTCATGTGGGTTGGTGCTCATGAATGACAGCTGGGTTGGTGCTCAACAAAGAGGTTTGAAGCTCTTGTGGGGTGGTGCTCATGAATTGAAGCTGAGGTTTGTACTTGGCAAAGGGAAATGGTGCTCTTGTGGGGTTGTTCTCACAAATATATTTTAGATTGATTCTCCATGGTTTTTCCCACATTGGGTTTCCACATTATATCTGGTGTCTCTCTCTATCTTGTGTGGATGTTTATTATTTGAGATTTATTACATATCTTAAATGTTTGATTAAGTGGAATATTGGTTAAAGGAAATATTTATAAGATATATAATATACTGATTCACCCCCCTCTTAGTATATTCTGTGCTTAACAATTGGTATCAGAGCAGGTTCCTTTTGAAAAGTTTTGCAGCTTGAAGGTAGATCGAGAAAGCATGATGGTTGGGTCACAGGAAGTATTTTCTAAAAATAAGGCACCTTTATTTGCTGGGATGAATTATACTTTTTGGAGCATGAGAATGAAGGTTTATTTGATGGCCCTTGGATTCAACATATGGAAATTTGTGGTGGAGGAATATGAAGAGCCACAAACATCTACAATTACTCCAACAGAAAAGAAGGCAAGTGAATGTACTTCTAAAGCTTTAAATGCTATTTTATGTGGTTTATGTGAATCTAAATTTGTTAAAATTATGCAATGTAAATCTACTCATGAAACTTGGGTAAAACTTGAGAATATTTACAAAGGTGATGGAAAGGTACATCAAGCTAAATTGCAAACTTTTAGAAGGCAATTTGAAAGTTTGAAGATGGAAGAAGAAGAAGAAGATATAGCAAGTTATCTTTTATGAGTTGATCAGATAGTAAATTAGATTCAAGGTCTTGGAGAAACATTGGAAGAGTCAACAGTGGTGCAAAAGGTTTTGAGATCTCTACCGATGAGATATGATGCAAAGGTTTTGGCAATTGAGGAGATGAAGAATTTATCCAAGCTGAAGATGGATGACCTTCATGGTATTCTCACGGCATATGAGATGCAGACAGAACAAGATAAACCCTCAAAGAGAGAAGTGGCTTTCAAGACATCAAAGAAGGAGAAAGCTAAGATTCAAGAATCAAGTGATAGTTCTACTGATGATGAAGATGACAACAAAGCACTTTTCATCCATAGGCTAAAAAGAGGAATAGGTAAATATCAAGGAAAATTACCTTTTAAATGTTTTAATTGTGGAAAGATTGGACATTTTTCAGCTAGATGCCCAGATAAGGTTAAAGATGAAGAAAAAGAAAAGCCTACATACAAGAAGAATTTCAAAGGCAAATCCAAGAAGGGATTCGAGAAGAAGATCCTATATTCCAAGGACCCTAGCTCAGTTGAAGATAGTGGAGTCATAATTTTAGAAGATGAAAAGATTATATTCATGGCCATACATGATGATGATCAAGAAGAAGAAGAGGAGGAAGCTGAAGTAGATATGGAAAGAGAACTCAATTGTGCCCTAGAAGAGTTAGAAGCTATTCAGAAGAAGAATCGAAGGTTAAAATGACAGATCAAAAATAATGAACAAGATTCAAAGGAAATGATTGAAGATCTAAAAGCACACTTTGAAGAAGCCAAGAAGAATGAAGAAGATCTCACAACACAGTTGGAAATAGCAAGATAAGAATGTCAAAGATATTGGAAAGTCAAAAAAGCAAATTTAGATAAGACAGGGATCAGATTTGAAAAGAAAAAGAGCTATGCTGAAGCTCTTACATAAGAGGAAACAAAAAGGGGAGAAGTGAAGAATACAAACAACATTCCAAATAGAGAAGGATGGAGAGAACAAAGCTACAAAAGGCAATTAGGTCAGAGATATACAGATAGGTCTTATTTTTATGGCTATTATATTTATTGTAATGGATATGGTCACAAGAAAGTAGAATGTAGAAAAAGAGCTAACAATTTCAGAAATAAGGAGAAGGAAAGTCAAGTAGATTCAAGTAGAAGCCATAACTCTTTTGCTCCTCTATCAAGCTTTAATAAAGAGACCATAGTGTGCTACAAGTGCAATAACTTCAGACACATAACTCGGTATTATAGAAGTGTGTTCAAGTCAGTCAAGAAGGATTAGAGGTTTAAAGCTCCATTCATCAAGAAGAAAGATCAGAATGTCAAAGCTCCATTCATCATGGAGAAGGTTCAGACATGTTCATGGTAGAAGAAACAACATGAAGATTCTATGATGGTGCAGACAGCTCTGCATTTGGGAGGTAAAGATCAGCCATGGTTAATTGATAGTAGATGTTCAAGGCATATGATAGGTGATAAAAGTAATTTCATTTCTCTAAATAAATTTAATGGTGGTACAGTCAGGTTTGGAGATAAAACCACTACCAGGATAGCCAAAAAAGGTACTTTGAGTTTGGATTATGGTAGAACTAAGAATAAGAATGTTTTATATGTAAAAGGTATTAAGCATAATCTATTGAGTGTTAGTCAAATATGTGATCAAGGATATACATTAAAGTTTCATAAAGAGGGTTGTGAGATTAGAAGAAAAGATTCAATGAGTTGATTGCAGAAGCTCAAAGGACAGGGAAAAATATATATGTATTTTCAGATATCTTCTCAAAGGCACGATCAAAGGATACATTCAAAGATCGGCGAGAGGAGTGGGAGTAATTTCTATTACTTCTTGCCATTGATGTTTAGCATCAAGTGAGGGGGAGCTAAGTGTTATCTCTAGATAGGCCCTTTGCCATTGATGTCAAAGGGGGAGAATAATAGGTACAAGTATAGGTGTAAAAAATAGGTACAAGAAATAGGTACAGGTTTCTACAGCAAGGGGGAGTTACTGTATGCTTTCAAATGATAGTATGTGCAGGTGACAAGATGTGGTCAGGTGATAGAATGTGGTAGTTTCAAGATTGAGGTTGCCATCAATGACAAAGGGGGAGATTGTTGGAAATATTGTCATTGATGTCAAAGGTTTAGTATTATTGGTGATAAAGGCCCCATTGCATTTAATGTTATTTATCTTGGCTAATATGAGTTAATATTTATTTAATATTAACAAATATATTTTTGGTTGCATATGAGAAAAAATAAAGGCCCATGGAGAAGACGAAGAGTCGTGGGATAAGACAAAAGAAGGATGGGACGCATTTTCCCATGAAGATTCATTTTGAGGAATACCAAGAGTCACCAAGTGAAGACAAAAGAGTATGGGAGAATTTATCATGAAGGGACACTTAAAAGAATACAAAAAGTCACCAAAGATAAGGACAAAAGTGGGAAAGATGTTTTTGGTCATGAAGGGTCACCGCATGACTTTTCAAATGCTTGGATATGAAGGGTCATCCAAGATTGGCACCATTTTTCATGAGAATTGAAAGGTCACAAAGGGGGAAGGCCAAAGGTAATTTGGAAAGCTATAAATAAAGGCTTGAGTATCCATTTGTAATGTAGAAGTGAGAGGTTGATTTGATATTGTAATATCTAGCTTAGAAGAGCAATTATGAGAGATGATTTATATTTGTCATATCTAGCTAAGAAGAGTAAAAGTGAGAGAGAGGAAGGTGATGTTGTATTGATCTATCATTTGTTGAGATAGCAACATTGAGAGATAGGTGTGTGGTATACACAAAGGGGTTGGTGCTCCTGTGGGTTGGTGCTCATGAATTGTTGTTGAGTTGGTGCTTGGCAAAGGGGTTGGTGATCTTGTGGGTTGGTGCTCACAAATGACAGCTGGGTTGGTGCTCAGCAAAGGGGTTTGAAGCTCCTATGGGGTGGTGCTCATGAATTGAAGTAGAGGTTTGTACTTGGCAAAGGGGTATGGTGCTCCTGTGGGGTTGTTCTCACAAATATATTTTAGATTGATTCTCCATGGTTTTTCCCACATTGGGTTTCCATGTTATATATGGTGTCTCTCTCTATCTTGTGTGGATGTTTATTGTTTGAGTTTTATTACATATCTTGAATGTTTGATTAAGTGGAATATTGGTTAAGGGAAAGATTTATAAGATATATAATATACTGATTCACCCCCCCTCTTAGTACATTCTATGCTTAACAATTGGTATCAGAGCAGGTTCCTTTTGAAAAGTTTTACAGCTTGAAGGTAGATTGGGAAAGCGCGATGGCTGGGTCATAGGAAGGATTTTCTACAAATAAGGCACCTTTATTTGATGGGATGAATTATGCTTTTTGGAGCATGAGAATGAAGGTTTATTTGATGGCCTTTGGATTTGACATATGGAAATCAATGGTGGAGGAATATGAAGAGCCATAGACATCTACAATTACTCCAGCAAAAAAGAAGGCAAGTGAATGTAATGTTAAAGCTTTAAATTCTATTTTATGTGGTTTATGTGAATCTGAATTTGTTAAAGTTATGCAATGTAAATCTGATCATGAAACTTGGGTAAAACTTGAGAATATGTACAAAGGTGATGGAAAGGTATAGCAAGCTAAATTATAGACTTTTAGAAGGCAATTTGAAAGTTTGAAGATGGAAGAAGAAGAAGAAGATATAGCAAGTTATCTTTTGTGAGTTGATCAGATAGTAAATCAGATTCAAGGTCTTGGAGAAACATTGGAAGAGTCAACAGTCTTGAAAAAGGTTTTGAGATCTCTACCAATGAGATATGATGCAAATGTTTTGGCAATCGAGAAGATGAAGAATTTAGCCAAGCTGAAAATGGATGAGCTTCATGGTATTCTCACGGCATATGAGATAGAGACAGAACAAGATAAACACTCAAAGAGAGAAGCAGCTTTCAAGACATCAAAGAAGGAGAAAGCTAAGATTCAAGAATCAAGTGATAGGTCTAGTGATGATGAAGATGACAATGAAGCACTTTTCATCCATAGGCCAAAAAGATGAATAGGTAAATATCAAGGAAAATTACCTTTTAAATTTTTTAATTATGAAAAGCTTAAACATTTTTAGCTAGATGCCCAGATAAGGTTAAAGATGATGAAGAAGAAAAGCCTACATACAAGAAGAATTTCAAAGGCAAATCCAAGAAGGGATTCGAGAAGAAGAGCTTGCATTCCAAGGACCCTAGCTTAGTTGAAGATAATAGAGTCAGTGTTTCAGAAGATAAAGAGATTCTATTCATGGCCATACATGATGATGATCAAGAAGAAGAAGAAGAGGAAACTGAATTAGATATGGAAGGAGAACTTAATTGTGCCCTAGAAGAGTTAGAAGCTATTCAGAAGAAGAATCAAAGGTTAAAAATCCAGATCAAAAAGAATGTACAAGAGTCAAAGGAAATGATTGAAGATCTACAAGCACACTTTGAAGAAGCCAAGAAGAATGAAGAAGATCTCACAGCACAGTTGGAAATAATAAGACAAGAAGGTCAAAGATATTGGAAAGTCAAAAAGCAAATTCAGATAAGACAGGGATCGGATTTGAAAAGAAAAAGAGCTATGCTAAAGCTCTTACACAAGAGGAAACAAAAAGTGGAGAAGTGAAGAATACAGAGGACATTTCAAATAGAGAAGGATGGGGAAAACAAAGCTACAAAAGGCAATCAGGTCAGAGATATATAGACAGGTCTTATTTTTATGGCTATTGTTTTTATTGTAATGGATATGGTCACAAGAAAGTAGAATGTAGAAAAAGGGCTAACAAATTTCAGAAATAAGGAGAAGGAAAGTCAAGTAGAGTCAAGCAGAAGCCACAACTCTTTTGCTCCTCTATCAAGCTTTAATGAAGAGACCATAGTGTGCTACAAGTGCAACAACATCGAACACATAGCTCGGTATTGCAAAAGCATTTTTGAGTTAGTCAAGAAGGATCAGAGGTTCAAAGCTCCATTCATCAAGAAGAAGGATTAGAATGTCAAATCTCCATTCATCAGGGAGAAGGTTCAGACATGTTCATGGTAGAAGAAACAACATGAAGATTCTATGATGGTGCAGACAGCTCTGCATGTGGGAGGTAAAGATCAGCCATGGTTAATTAATAGCAGATGTTTAAGGCATATGACAGGTGATAAAAGTAAGTTCATCTCTCTAAATAAGATTAATGGTGGTACAGTGAGGTTTGGAGATAAAACCACTACTAAGATAATCAAAAAAGTTACTTTTAGTTTGGATTATGGTAGAACGAAGACTAAGAATGTTTTATATGTAAAAGATCTTAAGCATAATCTGTTGAGTGTTAGTCAAATATGTGATCAAGGATATACATTAAAGTTTCATAAAGAGGGTTGTGAGATTAGAAGAAAATATTCAAATGAGTTGATTGCAAATGCTCAAAGGACAGGGAAAAATGTATATGTATTGTCAGATATCTTCTCAAAGGCACGATCAAAGGATACATTCAAAGATTGGTGAGAGGAGTTGGGAGTAATTTCTATTACTTCCTGCCATTGATGTTCAGCATCAAGTGAGGGGGAGCTAAGTGTTAGCTCTAGGTAGGCCCTTTGCCACTGATGTCAAAGGGGTATAATAATAGGTACAAGTACAGGTGTAGAAAATAGGTACAAGAAATAGGTACAAGTTGCTACAGTAATGGGGAGTTACTATATGCTTTCAAATGACAGTATGTGTAGGTGACAGGATGTGGCCAGGTGACAGGATGTGGCAGTTTTAGGAATGAGGTTGCCATCAATGACAAAGGGGGAGATTGTTGGAAATATTGTCATTGATGTCAAAGGTTTAGTATTATTGGTGATAAAGGCCCCATTGCATTTAATGTTATTTATCTTGGCTAATATGAGTTAATATTTATCTAATATTAATGAATATATTTTTGGTTGCATATGAGACAAAATAAGGGCCCATGGAGAAGATGAAGAGTCATAGAATAAAGACAAAAGAGTATGGGCGAAGGAGTAGTAAGGACACATTTTCCCATGAAAATTCATTTTGAGTAATACCAAGAGTCAACAAGTGAAGACAAAAGAGTATGGGCGAATTTCTCATGAAGGGACACTTAAAGGAATACAAAAAGTCACCAAAGATAAGGATGAAAGTGGGAAAGATGTTTTTGGTCATGAAGGGTCACCACATGACTTTTCAAATGCTTGGATATGAAGGGTCATCCAAAATTGGCACCATTTTTCATGAGAATTGAAAGGTCACAAAGGGGGAAGGCCAAAGGTCATTTGGAAAGCTATAAATAAAGGCTTGAGTAGCCATTTGTAATGTGGAAGTGAGAGGTTGATTTGATATTGTAATATCTAGCTTAGAAGAGCAGTTATGAGAGATGATTTGTATTTGTTATATGTAGCTTAGAAGAGCAAAAGTGAGAGAGAGGAAGGTGATTTTGTATTGATCTATCATTTCTTGAGATAGCAACATTGAGAGATAGGTATGTGGTATACACAAAGGGGTTGGTGCTCCTGTGGGTTGGTGCTCATGAATGATAGCCGGGTTGGTGCTCGGCAAAGGGGTTTGAAGCTCCTGTGGGGTGGTGCTCACGAATTGAATCTGAGGTTTGTACTTGGCAAAGGGGTATGGTGCTCCTATGGGGTTGTTCTCATGAATATATTTGAGATTGATTCTCTGTGGTTTTTCCCACATTAGGTTTCCATGTTATATCTGGTGTCTCTCTCTATCTTGTGTGGATGTTTATTGTTTGAGTTTTATTACATATATTGAATGTTGGATTAAGTAGAATATTGGTTAAAGGAAATATTTATAAGATATATAATATACTGATTCACCCCCCCTCTCAGTATATTCCATGCTTAACAATTGGTATCAAATTAGGTTCCTTTTGAAAACTTTTATAGCTTGAAGGTAGATCAGGAAAGCACGATGGCTGGGTCACAAGAAGGATTTTCTACAAATAAGGCACCTTTATTTGATGGGAGGAATTATGCTTTTTGGAGCATGAGAATGAAGGTTTATTTGATGACCCTTGGATTCGACATATGGAAATCAGTGGTGGAGGAATATGAAGATCCACAGACATCTACAATTACTCCAGTAAAAAAGAAGGCAAGTGAATGTAATTTTAAAGCTTTAAATGTTATTTTATGTGGTTTATGTGAATCTAAATTTGTTAAAGTTATGCAATGTTAATCTACTCATGAAACTTGGGTAAAACTTGAGAATATCTACAAAGGTGATGGAAAGGTACAACAAGCTAAATTGCAGACTTTTAGAAGGCAATTTGAAAGTTTGAAGATGGAAGAAGAAAAAGAAGATATAGCAAGTTATCTTTTGTGAGTTGATCATATAGTAAATCAGATTCAAGGTCTTGGAGAAACATTGGAAGAGTCAATAGTGGTGCAAAAGGTTTTGAGATCTCTACCAATGAGATATGATGTAAATGTTTCGGCAATTGAGGAGATGAAGAATTTAGCCAAGCTGAAGATGGATGAGCTTCATGGTATTCTCACGGCATATGAGATGTGGATAGAACAAGATAAACCCTTAAAGAGCGAAGCAACTTTCAAGACATCAAAGAAGGAGAAAGCTAAGATTCAAGAATCAAGTGATAGTTCCAGTGATGATGAATATGACAACGAAGCACTTTTCATCCATAAGGCCAAAAAGAGGAGCAGGTAAATATCAAGGAAAATTACCTTTTAAATGTTTTAATTGTGGAAATCTTAAACATTTTTTAGCTAGATGCCCAGATAAGGTTTAAGATGATGAAGAAGAAGAAAAGCCTACATACAAGAAGAATTTCAAAGGCAAATCCAAGAAGGGATTCGAGAAGAAGAGCTTGTATTCCAAGGACCCTAGCTCAGTTGAAGATAGTGGAGTCAGCGTTATCAGAAGATGAAGAGATTCTATTCATGGCCATGCATGATGATGATCAAGAAGAAGAAGAGGAGGAAGCTGAAGTAGATATGGAAGGAGAACTCAATTGTACCCTAGAAGAGTTAGAAGCTATTTAGAAGAAGAATCAAAGGTTAAAATGCCAGAACAAAAAGAATGAACAAGAGTCAAAGGAAATGATTGAAGATATACAAGCACACTTTGAAGAAGCCAAGAAGAATGAATAAGATCTCACAGTACAATTGGAAATAACAAGACAAGAATGTAAAAGATATTGGAAAGTCAAAAAGCAAATTTAGATAAGACAGGGATCGGATTTGAAATGAAAAAGAGCTATGTTGAAACTCTTACACAAGAGGAAACAAAAAGTGGAGAAGTGAAGAATACAGAGGACATTCCAAATAGAGAAGGATGGAGAGAACAAAGCTACAAAAGGAAATCAGGTCAGACATATACAGACAGGTCTTATTTTTATGGCTATTGTTTTTATTGTAATGGATATGGTCACAAGAAAGTAGAATGTAGAAAAAGAGCTAACAATTTCAGAAATAAGGACAAGGAAATTCAAGTAGAGTGAAGAAGAAGCCACAACTCTTTTGCTCCTCTATCAAGCTTTAATGAAGAGACCATAGTGTGCTACAAGTGCAACAACTTCAGACACATAGCTCGGTATTGCAGAAGCATGTTTGAGTCAGTCAAGAAGGATCAGAGGTTAAAAGCTCCATTCATCAATAAGAAGGATTAGAATGTCAAAGCTCCATTCATCAGGGAGAAGGTTCAGACATGTTCATGGTAGAAGAAATAACATGAAGATTTTATGATGGTGCAGACAGCTTTGCATGTGGCAGGTTAAAGATCAGCCATGGTTAATTGATAGTGGGTGTTCGAGGCATATGACAAGTGATAAAAGTAAGTTCATTTCTCTAAAGAAGATTAATGATGGTACAGTGAGGTTTGGAGATAAAACCACTGCCAGGATAGCCAGAAAAGGTACTTTGAGTTTGGATTATGGTAGAACTAAGACTAAGAATGTTTTATATGTAAAAGGTCTTAAGCATAATCTGGTGAGTGTTAGTCAAATATGTGATCAAGGATATACATTAAATTTTCATAAAGAGGGTTATGAGATTAGAAGAAAAGATTCTAATGAGTTGATTGCAGATGCTCAAAGGATAGGGAAAAATATATATGTATTGTTAGATATCTTCTCAAAGGCACGATCAGATGATACATTCAAAGATCGGCGAGAGGATTTGGGAGTAATTTCTATTACTTCTTGCCATTGATGTTCAGCATCAAGTGAGGGGGAGCTAAGTGTTAGCTCTAGGTAGGCCCTTTGCCACTGATGTCAAAGGGGGAGAATAATAGGTACAAGTACAGGTGCAAAAAACAAGTACAAAAAATAGGTACAAGTTACTACAGTAAGGGGGAGTTACTATATGCTTTCAGATGATAGTATGTGTAGGTGACAGGATGTGGCCAGGTGACAGGATGTGGCAATTTTAGGATTGAGGTTGCCATCAATGAAAAAGGGGGAGATTGTTGGAAATATTGTCATTGATGTCAAAGGTTTAGTATTATTGGTGATAAAGGCCCCATTGCATTTAATGTTATTTATCTTGGCTAATATGAGTTAATATTTATTTAATATTAATGAATATATTCTTGGTTGCATATGAGACAAAATAAGGGCCCATGGAGAAGACGAAGAGTCACAGGATAAAGACAAAATAAGGATGGGATGCATTTTCTCATGAAGAGTCATTTTGAGATATACTAAGAGTCACCAAGTGAAGACAAAAGAGTATGGTGAATTTCTCATGAAGGGACACTTAAAGGAATACGAAAAGTCACCAAAGATAAGGATAAAAGTGGGAAAGACGTTTTTGGTCATGAAGGGTCACCACATGACTTTTCAAATGCTTGGATATGAAGGGTCATCCAAGATTGGTGCCATTTTTCATGAGAATTGAAAGGTCACAAAGGGGGAAGGCCAAAGGTCATTTGGAAAGCTATAAATAAAGGCTCGAGTAGCCATTTTTTAATGTTGAAGTGAGAGATTGATTTGTTATTGTAATATCTAGCTTAGAAGAGCAATTATGAGAGATGATTTGTATTTGTTATGTCTAGCTTAGAAGAGCAAAAGTGAGAGAGAGGAAGGTGATGTTGTATTGATCTATCATTTGTTGAGATAACAACATTGGGAGATAGGTGTGTGGTATACACAAAGGGGTTGGTGCTCCTGTGGGTTGGTGCTCACGAATTGTTGCTGAGTTGGTGCTTGGAAAAGGGGTTGGTTCTCCTGTGGGTTGGTGCTCATGAATGACAGTTCGGTTGTTGCTTGACATAGGGGTTTGAAGTTCCTATGGGGTGGTGCTCACTAATTGAAGTTGAGGTTTGTACTTGGCAAAGGGGTATGGTTCTCCTATGGGGTTGTTCTCATGAATATATTTGAGATTGATTCTCTATGGTTTTTCCAACATTGGGTTTCCACATTATATCTGGTGTCTCTCTCTATCTTGTGTGGATGATTATTGTTTGAGTTTTATTACATATCTTGAATGTTTCATTAAGTGGAATATTGGTTAAAGGAAATATTTATAAGATATATAATATACTGATTCAGCCCCCCTCTCAGTATATTCCATGCTTAACAATCAGGTTTCTCCAAGTACTTTACTTAAAAATCTTTATAAGTGAAAGATCTAGGAAAGTCCTGAGTTGGAGATATCAAAGAGCCTAAATTACTATGCATAGAGTAAATTAGGATTATTTAAGTGCTTGACTTAAGCTTGGTCCAACAATGTGAGAATCATGATGTAATGAATGAAAGGCTACCACATGGTATAAGCTAGAGTATAAAGGGCTAATTAGTAAAGGACAAGTGGCACAAGGATGACCAGTGAGCATGGGAGAGTCTGAGTGGTTGGTAGCTAGAAATTTATAAAGGCTCTTGTCCTTTAATATGATTTTCTCTTGACAAACAACCATCCAAATGTAAAAATAGCATGGGTCAATTTTAACTCCCTATAATGGAGACCCACATCCTTCTTTAAATAGGACATGGAAAAGTGAAAGATGCCATGCCATTTAAATGAAAAGATAAATGTAGTCATGCCAAGAAACAATGTTCTAGCTACTCATAACATGGATCCTAAAATGCATCAAAGAGAGGATTGAATGTATGGGAAGGGATTGATAATATTTGTGGTGATCTTAAGTAGCACATTTAGTAGCACAAGTGAGGATGACATTAGAGTCTTAGCCATCAATGACTTCTTCCTTCTTCCTTTTCTATCCCCCCCCTTTTCTGATATAAATAAGAGGCCTTGGAGCGAAGAAGTGGTCCTTGGATTGATGATAGAATTAATATACAAAAATCACTTTGTAAAAGACTCTTTTTAATCAATGCAAGGGAGACTTTTCTATTTCTAGTTAAAGACAAGTGTGCACATTTAGTTTGGCTTGTAAAATGTATGATCATTGTTCATCACCTACATTTTTTCCAAGCGCCTTGATTTTGATCCTTTTGGTTTTATGTATGATTGCATGAAGTGTCATTGTGTTGAGTTCCCTTTAAAGTGTTACTAGCTTATAGTGTCTCCCATAAACCTATTCTTATTATCCTTCAAATCAGAAAATTCTCCTTTGACCTCCATGCAAAAGCTCCAAGCATATGGCCTTGAGATAGAACTAGAATAGCCTGTGTCTTATTTGGTTTGATTAGTATTTAACTCTTTTCCATATTTAGTGGATCATTCTCTTTTGTTTCATCACCTCCCTTAGCTTATATTTATTTCTAAGCTATCTTCTTATCCCTTTTCCTTAGCCATAATAGATTTTAGTGTGGGAATCAAGAGCTAAAGTGAAACACCTGGGGGACTAGCCTCATTAAAAATCCTATAGGTTCAACGTCACCATAAGATACCCACATCCTGAGGTTGTCCCCATGCTTGTATTTGGAAGTGAGAGGGCCTAAATAACTCTCTCACAGGGGTGTAATTCCAAGCTATAATAGTTCTGGCACACCTAGTGGGACTCACTACCATTTTTACTTCCATTTTTATGGAATATTGGTCAATTTTTATGTTGTTTTGATTAATTTTTAGTAGTGGTATAGCAATAACTATCTTTCATCTTCTAACATCTGGTGACTCCAAAGAACACCCACCTATCTGGTGGTAGAGCAATAACTATCTTTCATGCCAAAGGTGACTACAAGATTGACTTCTATAGGTATTCCTTTTGAGTTTGTTAAATTACCTTTAAAACTAGTAAGAAGGTTAAGGTTCACCTATACTCACCCTTACGTAAGAAGCTACTTTCCTAAACTAGTCATAAGGCATATGTATGTGAGGAGATCCTTGTTAGCCCCTCTTGCTACCATGATTCCCCAAAGATATTTTGTGGGTTTCAATGCCCAAAGTCCTTTGAAATTTCCACAATATGACCCTATGCTAGTAGTATCCCTCAAAAGTGTCCCAAATTAAATAGGAAACCAAGTTGTAACTCCTACTGAACACATAACAAACATAACCAATTTTTACAACATCCATAATTTCACAATAGAAAATGTAGCTATTAGGATATTGGTTGTATCCTTTAAGGGAAAGGCATTGGATTAATATAGGGGTCTCGCTCCTAACTCTATCCAATCATGGGACTAGTTGGGAATAACCTTATGTAAGAGGTTTGTAGATAAGAGTGATCACTTGTCACTTGTAGAGCAGTTGACCACAATCAAGAGAGCTCCCCATGAAGTCATACAAGACTTCAAAATGAGATTCTAGAAGGTGTGGGATAGAATTCTAGTAGCTATTAGACCATCCCCAACCTTTTCTTTATTATATTATCTAAAGTCTCTAAACAATGATATAGTTGTAATGATCCAATCCATGGGAGTGGATATACTACTAAATGCATATGAAGTGGCCATTAAAGCAAAAAATTGCCTAGTTCAAGTGGGCAAGATTTCTACCAAACCCCCAAAACCTCTTTTTCCTAAGACTAGACCACCTCGTATAGCCATTCCTCCACTTGATGTTATACTTACAACACTAACAATTATTGTTGTGTCTTTAGCAAAGCACAAGAAGGCCTCCAATAGTGGATCTAGTGACTTCTAAGAGCAAAACAATTACTTGGAATTGAAGAGTATGATCCAATACTTGGGGAATGATGTGGTTAATGTTCAGAGGAAGAAAGCTTACAATAAGCTATATCAAGCTCCATACGACCTCAATATAAACCTTATCAAGCAAATAGTCCACCCTACAAAGGAAATTTCCAAGGATAGGGGTAACCTAACTATGCTAGATAGCATAATTATAATCCAAATGTTGTAGGCCATTCCAATTCCTTAGTTTTGGTTCATAAAAATATAGCTTAGGAGGTTGAAGGGATAATGCCTTAGAATCATTCTTTTAGGTAATCCATTAGCCCAACTAATGGCTCTAACTAGGCATTCAATGACCAAAGTAGTAGGCTATTGTTTATGGGTATATCTAAGATCTTATGGACCAAATCATGGAGGTTCCCATAATGATAAAGCAAGAGTAGCCTTCATAATAACAAGGCTCAGATCAGGTGTCAAACTAGCTAGAGGCCACAATGGTCATCAGTGAACAAAAGGAGTGCTATACATCTAATTAGTAGGCCATCCCTATTCTGGCTCACATCCCAGTCTCATCAAACACAAGATTCAAGAGAAGGAATATGGGTGATAACTAGGAAGCTTTCAAAGAACCTCTTGTCAATACTCTTTCATTAATAAAGCCAATAGTAGTAGCTCTCAAAACCTAGGCAAAGGTTGGTGGTATGTCAATTAACATTATAGAGCAAATAAAGAAAATAAACATGAGTTTACCAATGTGAGACATGATTTCCATGCCTATCCAAGTGGACATCCTTCAAGAAGGTTTGTCCAAGATGAGTTTTATGACAATTGTAGGTATACAACCAAGCAAGGAAGCTAAGGTCTTCTCTAATGAAACCAAGGGTACTTTGGGAGAAAGGTCAAGTAGTGTGACCAAGCCCCCTCCATTCTACATTTCATTAATCATTAGTGATTCCTTGATGCATAATTATTTGGTAGATAGTGGGGCTAGCACTTCAATAATGCCAAAATCAATAGCAGATTAGCTTGGTTTACAGTATGAACCCCAATCTAAGGGATTTTTTTAGTTTGATGGATCTTCCACTAAACCAACTGATATTATCAAAGGTCTCATCCTAACCTTACATTATTTTCTTAGTGTTTCAGTGGCTTAAGATGTGTTAATTCTAAAGGTGCCTCCTCATTTTTATCTATACTTATCTAGATAATTTAGAGACAAAATTGGGGGTTATCTTACAGTAGATTGGTCTTATATGGCATTTAGAACAAGGTACAGGACTAAAGTCTCAATCAAGGCTAAACCCATGGCACACTTTCACATTATACCCCATCATCTAGATATAATAAACCTCAATTATAGTATCCTTGATGAGGATGAGTTTAAAATTGACCAAGAGCTGAATACTTGTCCTGAAGAAATTCTAGATTTATTTTTAGATGACCTATGGGGAGATAATTAATTTCTCAAGCCTTTGGAAGGAGTTTCCAAAAGAGATATGGGTGTCTATCTACTTCATGAAGAAAATCAACTCATGCCTACCCTCATTGGACCTATATAAAACCCTAATGGTATATAGAAGTAATTATTTGATGGCTCAAAGAGCAAAATGGCATAGGTGCTGGGGCAATGTTAGTTTCCCTTTTAGGTAAAAATATTTTCTCCTCCTATAGGTTCCATTTTAGTTTCTCTTAAAATGCAAAAAAGTACGAAGGCTTGATCCATAGCCTTTAATGGGCCAATAAAAGAGAAATAAAAATTCTATAAGCATATGGGGATAGTGAGCTCATAGTGAACCAGGTCAGAGGCTTGAATATTACAAAGAATCCTTTGATGAGGTCATACAAAAATAGAGTGTGGGACCTAATTGAAGATTTTGAAGGCTTTAATATTTAATCTATCCTAAGAGATCAAAACTAGCATGTTGATAGGTTGTTTTCCATGGGAGCTTAGTTTGACTTTCTAAGTGAGCTAAAAGAAGCCAAGGTTTAGCCACATGTCAAGGTGGTGGTGAGGCCATTAGTGTCAAATAATGAATCTCACTAGTAGGTTTTTGAAAGTGACAAGCAAATTACTGTTTCTTATAGTAGGAAGTTGAATTATCATCCTCTAATCAAGCTAAATTGTAACATCAACATGAGGATCATATTATTTAGCTAAAATTGAACAAACTTCCTAAAGAGATAGTTACACTTGGGGGCCTTTTTCATGAAGGATACCATTATGAAAAAGTCCTCATCTTTAAGGATAAGCTTCTCAAGCTTGGGAAGATAAGCAGCAAGGCTGAGAGGCATGATTTTATAGCACTTTTCTCGGAATATGTAGACATTTTTGCTTGGGAGTAAAGTGACTTGAAAAGTTTTTATCTAAAGTTAGCTCAACATACCATAAAATTAGAGGCTAATTCCAAACATGCAATGGCTATTCAAACCAAAGATAGAAGAGTTAATGAGGAAAGACTTAACCAAATTAATCAAAAGTCTAGGATCATCTTTCCCATCAAACACTCATCATGGATAGCTAGCTTAGTTCTCATAAGGAAGAAGAGTGGGGAGATTAGGTTGTGTGTAAACTTAAAATATTTGAACAAAGTCTCCTTGAAGGATCCCTACCATCTACCATTCATGGAGCAACTTCTCCAAGTAGTTACAGGATCAAAATGCTTCTCTCTATTAGATGGATTTTTAGGCTACAACCAAGTCTAGGTAAAAGATGAATATCAGTACAAGACTACCTTCACCATCAAATGGGGCATGTATTCATACCAAAAGTTTCCCTTTGGTTTATCAAATGTTGGCATAACTTTTTGAAGAGCCATGGACATTGATTTTCAAGGGCTACTAAATCAAATGGTGCCAGTATAATTAGATGACATCATAGTTTTCTATAATAATGCCAATGAACACATGAACCACCTAAGGATAATTTTTAAAAGATGTAGGGAGTATGGTATTTATTTGAATCCCAAGAATTTCATGTTTGTCATTTATGAAGACAAGTTGTTGGGCCACATCATTTCAAAGGAAGGACTATCTATTGATCCTAATAGAATAAATGCCATCTTGGACTTATCCTTAACCAAGCATAAGAAGGGACTCCAATGTTTCCTTGGAAAGATAAAATTCATGAGAAGATTTATCCCTAGTTTTGCAAATTTGGTCAAGTTGAAGAAGAACCAAGTGTTCACTTGGTCAAATGAAGGTAAGTCAGTATTTGAGGCTATCAAGCAAGCCATTACTCAAGCACCCATACTTATGAGTCATGATTTATCAAGGGACTTCATATTGTATGCATTTTCCAATATTGATAATATATTAGCTATGCTGATGTAAAGGAATGGTGAGGGACTTGAGTAGCCAATAGCATTTTTCAATCAAGGACTTGAGGGTGAGGTATACTTTTGTAGAAAATCAAGTCCTTATAGGAGTAAGAGTCTTCAAAAAATTTAGTACAATTCTCTCCAACAACAAAATCTACCTTATGGTGTCTCATCCTAAAGTGAGGGATTTCTTTCTCAACAAAGACTTGAGTGAAAGGAGAGCTGGTTGGATTACTAAGGTCATGGAGTATGACATAGAGATAAAGGTCACTATGCTAGTAAGAGGTAAAGGCTTATCTGAGCATATGGTTTATGACCTTCATGAAGACAAAGAGGTCATCTTGGTAACACAAGATAACTCACAAATAGATGCACCTCCATCTCACACTAGCTAGTTCCATGATATGATGCACTTTCTGCTAATAGGTGAGTGCCCTCAAGGTATGGACAAAAACAAAGAAGGTATTTTAGACTTTAGTCCATACCTTATGCATTAGATAATGGGATTTTATTCAAAAGGGACCTAAATGGAATGCTCTTAAGGTGCATAGATGATGACCAAGTGGCCAAGATTCTGGATCATTTTCATGATGGACATGTAGGAGGTCATTTTGCACCAATGACTATACCAAAAAAGATAATTAGGAATGGCTATTACTAACCCAAGATCTTCAAGGATTCTTATGCATGGGTGAGGATGTGTTAATAATGTGATCTATTTATGGGTAAGCAAAGTTTATTAGATTTTCCTCTCAACCTAATTCAAGTAGAGAAACCATTCATGTAGTGGGTTTTAGATTTTATTAGAGTGATCAACCCCCCATCAAGTGTTAGGCATAAGTAGGTGCTTACCAAAATTGATTACTTCACCAAGTGGGTGGAAGAAATTGTATTAAAGGAAGCCGACAAAGGTGTAGTCTTAGATTTCTATGACAACATCATGACCAGGTTTGGTGTTCCATCCACTATCATATTTGATAATGCACTAGAATTCCTTAGTCTAAAAATGAGTCAATGGGATCTCAAGATGGTAATCTACCTCATCACCTCTTCCAACTATTATCCTCAAGGAAATGGACTGGTTGAGTCCAAACATAATAATTTGTTGAGAATCATTCAGAGGACTATGGAGGAGAACTAGAGAGTGTGACACACCAAACTAAAGACAACCTTATGGGCTGATAGGGTAACTCCTAAAGCTATTATTGGTAATTATTCATATGTTCTAGTATATGGAAGAGAGTCCAAGATACCCATTTATCTTGAGATGCCTACATTATAACTAGCCCATTAGCTATAGATATTGGGAGATGAACCCATGAATGTGAGATTGGTAGAACTCACAAAACTTTAGGAGAAAAGAGACCTTGCAATAAAGATGCTAGAGTCACATCAAGCTCAGGTCCAAAAAGATTTTGACAAGAGAGCCACAGAAAGGGACTTAAAGAAGGGAGACTTGGTCCTCAAATGGGATTCAAAAAAGGCCAAACCAGGCAACCATACTATGTTTATATCTTGTGGAGTGGCCCTTATTTGATCCATGGATGAAAACAACATAATAATTTCCAACTGACCCAACTATATGGAAAGGTATTACCCATCCCAGTCAAGGGGATTCATATAAAGTCATGTTATTATAAGATTTTACATTAATTATATGTTATTGTACATTTTTTTTTATAGATTTTCAAGTTTTTATCTAAGTGCCTTATGCACATCCATTTTAGTTGAGTGTTTTCCCTTCCCTGAGTGCCTTAGGCATAGGTTGTTTCATTTTGGTTCTTGTTTCTTCAAGGGAAATTTAAAAATAGATCCAACTTTGTATAAAAGTAGTGAATCCATGCCCAATGGATCAAATGAAGAAAATGAGTTGGGTTTTCAGGCATAATAGGCATGATTCCCTATGAGTAACCATAAATGTTGGCCATTTTTGGCCTACATACCAAAAATTTTCCCAAGTATGAGAAGGTGGACATTTAAGCAAAAGTGGAAAGTTAAGACAACCTCAAGTTATCCAAAGTATAAGTCTTTGGGATTTCAAAGTTGTAAGACTTTGGGTTTCTGAGGGCATAAGACAAATTAGATTTCTAGTAGTGCTTGACTTCTAAATGTTTTATAAATAGAAGTAATTTAGGTTTATGAACTGAATTACTAATAGATAGTGTATTTTGGGTTCTCCAAGTAGCAATAATTTATGACTTCATAAGTTGTGAGTAGTCAAAATCCTAAAATAATTAAAAGGGCTTGACAAACCTGATTTGGTCTAAAAAATAACACTTCTTGGGTTCTTCAAGGGACAAGTCTTCTCCAAAAATAGAAGGTCATTTTCACTTTTTTGAAGGGCCTTTCAAAAAACTTGAAGGTATACTTCAAAAATCTGAAGGGCATTTCCAAAATGTTGAAGGGCCTTTTTTAGGCAAAAGAGATCTTTTCAAAATTTCAAAAGACTAGTTAAATTTTTTGAAGGTCACTTTCCTAAATCCAAAGGGCTTTTCCTTCTCCAAGTGGATAGTTGCAAGTTTCCTAAAGGGTATGTTACCCTTCAAAAGGACCATTTAAAAATTCCCAAAGGGTATATTTCCATTCAAGAGGATCATTTGTGAAACTTTGAAATGATGACAGGGAGCCTAAAGGGTATCTCACCCTTAGAGAAAGTCCATTTTAAAAAGTTTGAAAGGTATTTTCTAAAGGAAGAGAGTAATAAAGAAGATTTAGAAAAACAAATTTAAGGAATTCCTTCAGACAAATTATCCCAAGGAATTCCTTTGGGATATTTTCTTGAGACAAATAGGAGCTCATAGAATAAAGAAGACTTCTAGATGCAGAAGCCTAAAGACTTCAAGATGGATAAGTCCAAAGTAAGTAATCTTAGAGAACCCAAATTACTCTACATATAGTAAATTGGGTTTCTCCAAGTACTTTACTAAAAAACCTTTATAATTAAAGGATCTAGGAAAGTTTGAAGTTGGAGAGATCAAAGAACCTAAATTATTCTACATAGAGTAAATTGGTATTATTTAAGTACTTGACTTAAGCTTGGTATAGTAGTGTGAGAATCATGATGCAAAAAATTAAAGGCTACCATGTGGCATAAGCTAGATTAGAAATGGCTAATCAGTAAAGGACAAGTGGCATAAGGATGACCAATGAGCATAAGAGAGTCTGAGCGACTGGTAGTTGTAAATTTATGAAGGCTCTTATCCTTCAATATGGTTTGCTCTCAAAAAATAACCATCCAAACATAGAAATAACATGGGTCAATTTGAAATCCTAGGCATGGAGACCTATGTCCTTCAAATAAGACACACAAAAGTGAAATATTCCATGTTGTTTAAATGAAAAGATAAATGTAGTTGTGCCAAGAAGTGATGTTCTAGTTGCTCATAACATGGCTCCTAAAATATGCCAAAGAGAGGCTTGAATTTATGGGAAGGGCTTGAGAATATCTAAAATGATTCTAAGTGGTGTATTTAGTAGCATAAGGGAGGATGACATCAGAGTCCCAACCATCAGTGACTTCTTCCTTTTTCTCTTTCTCTCCCCCCCCTTTTTTGATATTTATAAGAGGCCTTGGATCTAAGAAGTGAACCCCAAATTGGTGATATAATTACTCTATATAAATCACTTTGTAAAGGAATATTTTAAATAAATGTAAGGAAGACTTTTCTATTTTTGGTTAAAGACAAGTGTGCACATTTGGTTTGGCTTATAGAATGTATGATTGTTGTTCATCACTTGAATTTTTTCCAAGCACCTTGCTTTTGATCCTTTTGGTTTTGTGCAAGATTTCATGAAGTGTCATTGTGTTGAGATCCCTTTGAAGTGTAACCATATTATAGTGTCTCTTGTAGACCTATTATTTTTATCCTTCAAATACAAATATCTCCTTTGACCTCCATGCAAAAGCTCCTGCTTATGGCCTTGAGATATAACCAAAATAGCTTGTGTCCTATTTGGTTTCATTAGTAGTTGACTCTTTTCCATATTCAATGGATCATTCTCTTTTGGTGCATAGCCTCCCTTAGCTTAGATTTATTTCAAATTTATCCTCCTATCCATTTTCCTTATCCATAGTATTTTCTAGTGTGGGAATCAAGAGCTAAAGTGAAACCCCTGAGGAACTAGCCTCATTAGAAATACTAGAGGTTTAACCTCACCATAGGATACCCACGTCTTGAGGTTGTCCCCATGCTTTTAGATGGAAGTGAGAAAGCATTAATAACTCTCTCATAGGGGTGAAATTCCAAGTTATAATATGTCTCATGGATTTTCCTTAAAAAAAGGGGTCTCCCTTAGGGTATTAGATGTAATGATATTTTAAAGACAAAAATATCAACATGTTGTTCTTGATATTTTACATTGGTTAGATATTAAACACATAAGGTTGATATTTTTAAATAGATATTATAGGGTTTATTTTAGAGTTATTCCATAATTATGAATTTTAATTTTTACTTCTTATTGTGTTTTTCATCTTTGAAACTAGTTCTCCTAATTTTAATGGTATTTATGTATAAATTTCCTAATTAAGAGTGCATTAAAATTCATAAAATTTAAAGTTTCAATTGGTTTTAGTTTGAATATATTATTCAATCAACATTATTTATATCCTTAATTATTTCAAAGATCCTTTAGTGAATACATAAATGATTTGGGTTGTATAAGTTTGGGTTTTCAAATATAAATAGTGTTTCATATTATAAAAGCCTTTTTTTAATTTTCAACATAGTATAAATTTTAAGATCAAGTAAAGGTATTTTTTAAATGCATGATTTTCAAGAGTAAAAAATTTTATACACTATTTAATAATTATATATCACCTTAGTCTTGTACACTTATAAAATACATATCACGGATGTACCTTCAACTTCTAAATGTTTTCATTACCAAAAGGCTTGATTACATCATCTATTTTTTTCTTATTGATTATATCTTAGTCTAACTAATGTTATTATGATGAATTATAAATTATATCATAACCAAAATTTTACAAAATTGATTATCTTATATCTTCAAGTTTTGAACCTATACCTATTTTTGAGCTACTTGGGCACTTGTATCTTAGTTAGACACTTACATCAACATAAGAGTTTTATTCTAACGTAAGTATATAGTGACCTAAAATAATAAAATTTACAAATTTAATGTATTCATATGGTCAATATAAGTGATTTGATGTGATATATTCTCCAAATATATTGGTATGTATTCATGATCAATCTTCATTCATTCTTCACCTATCATAGACCAAATAACTCACAAGGAAACTTATCAATGACATTAAATTAAATAATAAAATGAGAAAAGCTTCCCTATTTACCCTATTTCCATATAAATCGTAGGGATAACACATATATATGTTTGAAGTAATGAATAAGCATCCCATGAGCCACATTTGATAACTTAAAAACTAGGTCACTTTATGTACTTTCTTATCACACATTGCATCCTTATGCACATAAGAAAACATATAGGGGATACAAACAATTCTAAATCCCTATTTAGAGTATTATATATGTAGGTATTACTCATTGATAGAGGGGTATTTGGGGTAGATTGAAACTATGTGCCCACTAACCCATTTTCCTTATAACCACTATGAAGATGAAGAACTAGAGTTTTTTAATTTAAAAAGAAGTAACAATCCATGATCCAAATATAAGCACATAAAAGTTAAGGTGAAATATAACCCTAAATATTTTATGTGGTTGAATCAATATCTATTATATATTTTATACAAAACACATGCATCTAGGTTAGATAAAAGTGTTGGCATAACCATCTAAGGTTGATGCAAGTGTATAAGGTCATAAAAGTGATTAATACAAAATTTTATGGAAATCTCATAATCCACTTCCAAAATTATTCCACCCTATTATATATTTAGATATATATTATAATAATAAATAGCTAACTATATTATTTTCATTATCATAATATCTAACATAGCTATACTTTATATTTTTAGCATATCTCAACTTAACAAATTTTACATATGTTTATCTAAGTTTATAAATTAATTGGCCTACTATAGAGATATTTTATCACTCTTGTTCCCTAAGATATCTCTATCCCATTTAATCCTAGATTCCCCAATATATATTTTAGAATTAATATATAAATGTGCCCCTTTAATCCTAGATTCCCCAATATATACTTTAGGTTTAATATATAATATGTGCCTCCTAATCCACAACTAGTGATAAAATCTAAGGGTTATGACCTTTTTTACAAACTTAGTAACATGCATGTTAATATCTCAATCATCAAACTTATAAATAAATCCACTATCTATAAGGATATCCTATATGAGGCATTACATGATACCCAAGTTCCAAATTATATTGAACTAGATTAATTTGTAGATATTATTCAAGACATTAAAAATAATTTAAAACTTATTACCTTTGATCCAAAATATTTACCATCCAAGGATATCATTGACCAAGATTTACCTTTGTTCATATAAGTGACTATGCATAACAAGGGAGTAAAAATATTTCTCATTGATAATGAATTGGTTTTAAAAATTTGTATCGTGTGATAACCACCATGGGTAGTAGCACCAATATTATTAAAAAAATGGCTCTCCATATCAAGGTATTTGATAATTCACATAGCCCTCTCATTGGTCAAATGATAATGGATGTTAGATTGGGACCAAAAATAGTTCCAACCACATTTCATGTAATGTCTCAATCATTAATTTATAATACCATTTTTGGTAGACCTTGAATACATATAATGGATGTTGTCCCATATAATTTTAATCAATGTGTAAAATTCATACATGATGGGATATTATTAATAATGCCAACCAATAATGAACCATTCATTTTTTTTAGAATAATAAATTTTGATATAGAGTGTATTCCTATAGTGGCACCATCTACATAATGTATCCTACTTGATAACATATAGAAGTTTGAAATAGGTTAGTCAAGTAAAATGTTTCCTTTATCTCCTAATATAAATTTAACAATACTTACCAAGATGCACATAAATACACATGAAGATAAAGAACCATTGAAAAAGGAACCAATGATGTTGAAACCAAAATAAAATAAAACAATTGAGATGTCTTTGTTAGTAAATATGAAGCAACTAGATGTCCATGTTTTAGATTTTTATGATAGTGATCATAATATATCCCATGATATGACATATGAGGCATTGTAAAAACTTAACTTTGATTGAGTTGACCATATTTTTTATAAACTTTTTCAATTATAGATCCTGGTACATATAATCTAAACTCACCTATATAAGATATAAATCCAAATCTAGGGAAAATAAAAAATAGAAGATGAACATTTAAATGTTTGTTATTCAATACATCCCTCTTGGATTCACACATTAACTTAGCCTTAAAAGGGCCAAAAGTAGATACATAATGTAATAATGTGGAGGTCTCTCATAATACTCCATAATAGATTATACAGATCATAATAAACCAAGATACTAGAGATACAATACTTATGGATATATAACTTACCATGTTGCTTGAATATCACATGATATCTTTACATACTAATAGGCACTGATTAGGAAATAAGACTTTTCCTAAAAATGAATTACCATATTATAACTATCATCAGATCATTGGTCATCACACAAATCAATTAAGGACATTTCAATAATGGATTAAAAAATATAATAATGAGGTTTGCATGCAATTCATACTCGAGAAGAGAATAAGACAAACTACTTTGAAATATTCACATGAAAACCATCCTTCAAAATGAGAAAGGCATAAAGATCTAACTACTCTTTTAAATATCGATGGGCTTTGTTACCAACATCTTATGGTGGATAAACACAAGTGGAACACAATTTGTATTCTTACCACACTACAATAGATGAGACATAATATATATGATTCACAATATTTTCCAATTTTTCCATGATCTCTTAGTTACATTTTACTACCCATTGCATGTGGACAAAAGGTAGTAGACCTTACTACATGGTTAATGTATCAAAAACCAAATGTGAATTTACATACTATGTAATAATGGTTGAATGATATGAAAGTAAATATTAGTAATTAAAACCAATACCTTAATTTACAACATGACAACCAAAAACATTATCCCGCATGATGGATATGATAGCAACTAGATACTGATAGTTACCAATAGATAATTAACAACAAATACAAAATAATTGTTAATAAGACAAAATAAAAAAATTTATAAAACAAGGCCACCACATATTACCTTAGATCCTAAATTTTAGGACTTGTTGGACTAAGTGGTTCCACACCTCAATCATTTTCCAAAACTACTAAAAAAATATTAAAAATTATAAAATTAAAAATATTTTCAACATTTACATGTTCTATTAACTCCTTGGAATATATGTTTTTGTTTCCATGTTGGTAGATAACATATAATTCATTCATATGTGTTTCATTAATTTTGAGTATGATACATGCATACACAAATACATGATCTATGCACTTTCAAATGTTGGGACTTCCCTTTACTTATGTCATGTGGGCATTGGGACATATGCTTATTTGGTCATGATACACGTAGGATATATCATTTTATGATCATTTTCCATTGTCATGTTTGATATTATATACTTACACATCTATTTATCCATGCTTATATCTTTCATCATCTACTTGATATGTTATGTACTTAATATTTTTTTCTAACACATTATCCATGGATTAGTATGTTATGTTATGCTAGTTATTCATTATATATGTTCTCATTTTTTCACTTCCTTGAGTGTGTTCCTTGATCACTATTATCATGAAATATATTAATTTTTCATTGATTTGAATATGCTCCATTGATTGTGGCCCTTGTGCTTATGTTTTCTTATTATGACATTTGTATATGCATTGTTGAATGTTGACATTTGAATATGTCATTCTTGCTTTGTGGACATTTGACTAAGTTATGTCCCTTAAATTGTGCATCCTTTGAACATGCCCTTTGTTTTAGGTCTCCTTGGTCAATTGTCTTTTTATTTGATTTTGACTACTCTTGTATGTGTGTTGAATTACTTGTTGAGCTTATAGTGTTGCTATTTAGATGTTTCCATGATTCACATAATGCATTTGAGGACTTGATGTGATTGTATTATATGTGTTTCATTGATATATATACCTAGACATGCTAATTATATATGATACATGTTTCATAAACAAATTATATAGTTAAATTATCCTTTTCAGGTAAGGTGACTACTAGTTTATACTTCCCCTCACCTCAAAAGGGGGGCATATTTGTGGGGACATTCCATAGAGGCATGGCTTCCACATTTTTCACAATTAACCAAATATATATATATATATATATATATATATATATATATATGTATGTATGTATGTATGTATGTATGTATGTATGTATGTATGTATGTATGTATGTATGTATGTATGTATAGTGGGGGAATTTAATGGAAACATGTTCTCCACAGTTTTTAAATTGGCCAACATTACACAATTATGGTAGAATTCTATCAATTACTATCATTACTATACCCAAGTTTTAGCACAATCCATATATGATGTGTATATTCAATGTAAATGGAACCTAAATTACAAAATCAATATCAATTTTATATTTCAAAACACTTCTATGGATTGTCATCACTGACTAGGTTGGACTATTATGGACTATATTGAGATAATCTATTATAGTAGTTAGTTCACTCTTTGGTGTGGTCAAGGGGATTAAAGTAATCACTCTTTATAAGTTTATATTTTGTAATTTATTACATCATACAACCTCACCATATTTATAGTATGGGTTAACCTGATTCATGCACACTCACTAGGTTAAAGTATTATTAGGTTACATGGTTGAGCTAATCTCAACTGTTAGGTGGAAACTCACCTTTTTCTCTAAGGTTGGATGAAATTTTTTTCCTTATATATTTATATTTATACTAATACTGGTTTCTATTATTCATAATGATACATCTTTTCCAAATCAAATTTCCAAAAGGCAAGGCAGTTGCATAGATACATAGGAAAACTCCTAAACCTTTCTCTCTTTAATTTCAATAATTTCAAATGATTTAAATTTTAATATTATATGCATTGATTATATAATGTAACATGCTCTTTTTTTATTTTAATCACCAACAAATCACTCAATTTAGACTCATGCAAAGAAAAGGTGTGTTGTACACAACTAGGTATGATTTTCTTCTCCTTTAAACTAAGAATTTAATTATAAAATTAAAGGGAGATCAATTTTAAACACTATTTATAAATTATATATCACCTTAGTCTTATACACTTGTAAAATACATATCATGTATGTACATTCAAATTCTAGACCTTATCAATGTTGAAAGGCTCTCATACACTCTCTTTATTCCTATTACTTATCTCTTATTCTAACCAATGTTATTATGATGACCTATACCTTATATCATACCCAAATTTCTAAAAACTTTCTTATATTACATCTCTAATTTTTTTTACATGTGCCTATTTTCCATTTGCCTAAATACTTGTATCCTAATTAGACACTTACATCAATGTAAGTGCCATATTCCAATGCAAGTGTCCAATGCCATAAAGTCATCCAATTTATAAATGAAACATATTTAGATGTTTGACCTAAGTGATTTAATGTGGGATATTATCTAAAAGGATTGGTATATATAGATGATCAATCCTCATTCATTATATACCTATAACATAATAAAGAACTCAAAGGTAACATACCAAAGGCATTTAATCAATAACTCAAGTGTGTAAAGCTTTCATATTTTCCCATATTTCCATATTAATAATAGGGAAAACACACAAAACACACACACACACACACACACACACACACACATCTATGTATAAAGTAATAAATGAGCATCCCATAATCCACATTTATAAGTTATAAGCTAGGTCACTATTTGTACTTGCTTATCACACATGCATACTTATGCACACACAAGCTAACACATAAGGGATAATGAAATAATTCTGAGGCCCTCTTTAGAGTATTATCTATATAAGAAATAGTCATTGATATATGGGTATTTGGGGTAGCTTGACACCATATTTACACTTACCCATTTTTCCCATAACCACTGTTAATATGAAGAACTAAGGTTTTTATATTTGACAAGGAACAATAATACATGATCAAAATCTAATCACATTAGAGTTAAGGTGACACAAAACCTAGAATATTCTAAGTGGTCACATCTAGATATAGTAAGTATTTCATAAAAAACACCTACATATAATTTAGATAGAGGCATTGATGCAACCATTTGAGGTTGATGCAAGTAACTAAGGTCACAAAAGTGCTTAATCCAAAATTTGATGCCAAACTTGAAATCCACTTCTAATTTGATCCTTCTTGTTCTAGATTTAGATCTATATTAGCATCAAAACCAACTATGTATCTTATTTTCATTATCATTGAAATATCTATCCTAGCTTTACTTTCTATTTTTAACATATCTTAACATAATAAATTTAGTATATGTTTATCTAAGTTTTTAAATTAATTGGGCTACTATAGAGATAGTTTATCACCCATATACCCTCAATTATCTCTATCCCCTTTAACCCTAGATTATCTAATCTATATTTTGGGGTTAAAAAAAATATATTATTTATTGATTTCAATTTTTATTTTAACACATAAGATAAACCCTAAATTACATATTTATCTTTTAGATATATAAATTTATTAGGAAAATGATAAAAATTACATATGGTAAATGATTGCATTTATCATATGGTTTTATTGAATCAAAAAGTTTTATAGTCATTCTTCCTTTAGTATTTTCAAAATTTAAATGATTTTGTTTGATGATTGAAAATAAACCAAAATATCTTGTCTTGTATTTTTGTTTATTTTTATTATAGAGACAAGATGTCAAGTTGGATCTAGGGATCTAATAGTTTGACGAGAAATAAATTTTTGGGTATATATAGCCAAAAACAATAGTATGAACCAAATGATTTAGGTAATTCCCAAGGCATATATTTTAGGGATAAATCACCTCTAGTAAATCTACATGAAATTTTAATAATGGCACTTTATTATCTTTGCATTTCAATGCCAATGATCATAATTTTTCAAATGTGCTACATATGATGCCTCATAGTACCTTTCTTCACATGGCCATAATTATTTGAGAGGATACTAAATAGGCAATTAGAAATATTGTCTAATTTGGGTGAGATTAACAAACTATTTATTCCCATTAGATGTATACAATAAATAATGAAACCCATACACATGATGAATTTCTACTTCAAAATGTTGAAATAACTCATTCTAAAGCCACTAAAGATATTTCTGTTGCTATTCCTCATAATGTCTCATCTTCTAGTCTAAACATACTAGTATCCTTTTTTCCACACCTATGGTAACACATCTCTTCAAAAGATTCAAACTAGTTATGTATGTTGTGTCTATAGGTGTTAATATGATTGAGTTTCCAACCACACCACTTGAGTACATGGAATAAAAATTTGAGAAAGGATAACTTCTTATTAATAAATTTTATAATTAGAATCAACTATTTGAATGTAATCTTAATAGTTTCCATCTTCAAATGTGTTTGTTTATTTCAACTAATTAGAATATTATTGTAGTATATAGTTTTTGGTTTTTGTGAATACATTGACTTAAAATTAGATATATGGTTATGGAAACTTTATCATAGTTTTATTATAGTGTATTATATACTTGCAGTAAAATTTTGATGTTGGATTTAGTTAACTAGTTAGTCTATTTAACTTATTTTCTATATGTTTTTTTGGTAAAAATTATAAATTTATATTTTTGATTGACAATGTGAATGTTTATTTATTTTTTCATTCTTGAAGGATATGTTTTATAAATGATTATATGCAAATTATGGATTAAATTATTTAGAATTAGTCATTACAATTAATCATTTGGCACAATAACATGTATTAATGACTAAATCAAGTAATTAAGTAAGAGACTCCCTACCAATCTATTAGAAGGTTATTTTTATCCATTAAAAATATTTTATATATTAATTTTAAAATAGGTTCACTTTATGAACTTATTATTCTTATTATAAGTCTAATTATAAATAGTGAAATTTTGATAAAGTAATTTAGATTTATTTTAAGTTAACTAAAGAGTTAGTTAGAAATTAGAGTACGACTAAATTATAAAATAGAGGATTTAAGAAAACTTAAAGGACATCATTTGAAGAGAGGAATAAATATAGGTAGAAGTGGTATGATGTTAAAATTTGATATTGAGTTTTCTCTTCTATTAAAAAATCTTTGAGATTGAGTACTGATTATAGGAAGACCAAATAACATATTCTTTTAAGGTAAAGTGTCTAGTTAGGTATACATATGTATATCCAACTTAATTATTTGATTTATAAAATAACTATCTATAAATGACCAAAATTATTAATATTTTGATGATTGTAGAATAATTTAGTCATATGCATAGTTTACATATGTATAATTCCTGAGTAATGAATAATACTTTGTATTATATATGAAATAATGTTGAATTTTCACAAGCTACTTATTTTTCTCATCATTATTGTAATCATTTATGGAAATCTTACTTTATCAATAAAATTTATATTTTTTATCACTTGAGTTCAATTTTTTTGATTTTAATTAGTAAGTTTTATTATTTATTTCTAGCTTAGTTTATATCTCTTTAAATTTTTTGTATCACAATTATTTATTTCCTAATCCTTTATTAACATAACATAGTTTTTAAGAAATTTAATCTTTCTTATTTCTAATCTTTATTAATGGTTTCACTTTAACTTACATAGTGTATATTTTTATTTTATCTCTTTATTTTTATTTTTTTTATTTGGTTTGAATTTTGTGGGAATATTAAGGAAACAATCTTAGTGAATAAAGAGGAATGAATATTTGATTTTTGGTATAAACCAAAGTGTTCGATCCTACAAGATATTAATTCTTCTATAGGCTTTACTCTATTGGGTAAGATTGATAATATTTTATAAAACTCTAACATACATTATGAGATAAAATGGAAAACACTTTTTATGGATACATTTATTAATATAAAATATTATAGTGAAGGTTATATTAATATAAGCTTGTCTGAATTATAATTGATTTAACGATTGATATTTCATTTTTACCTTGATCATTTGAAGCTAATATTATGTAAATGATAAAAAGTGATTGATACTTGTATTAAAATATTTTATTTAATTCAATAGGTAACATTTTTCCTAGGAATATTCTATTTAATATGTTTGATAACATTATTTAAACTCTATATATATATATATATATATATATATATATATATATATATATATATATATATATACATATACTAATTGACAATATTTAACTAATGTTTTGGTTATATTTTAAGTCTAGTATTTTATATGTTTCCTTGCTTATCTCTTGCATATTAAGAATTAATAATTCACGTAGCTTTAAAATACATTTTTACATGACTTATAACTGATTTTTGAGTTACAGGTTCCTATGATTAAACTAGTATGATTCCACATTAACCTCCATGATATGAATACATGTAGATTCATTGATGTTATAAAAACTTTCAATAAAAAAATTGGTGACTCTTCTAGGGAATTAACAATTTATTTCAAATGAGTATAAATCTTTTCATCTATGAAAATTTTCAGAAATCATCCTATTATCCAACTTGGTATTGACATTACTAATGAACAAGTTAATATTTCATCTAATATAACCTATTTTAGATGGTATAATTACCAATAAAAACCTATAACATATATTTATTGTTATCAATTTTGAGGAAAATGGATCATTTGAAATACAAATATATTATTTTTTTTAATTTTGAACTCAAAATCATATAGTTAAGATAAATCAATGCTTGAGACAATATAGAGAATAAATCATAGCTTTAAATCCCCAACCCTAAGTTAGATTTCTTTATGATAAACCACCAAAGGATCATGAAGTGAGTTAATTTAATGGTTGATTAAGATATAAATAAAATTAGGTATGACTTCATTAGTTTATAAAAATTTAGAGAACAAGATGAAATAATTAATAATATTATGATGTTGAGGATACACCTGGTTAAGTTTACAAATTTGGAGACAAAAAGGGGCTGGTGGACATGTTTTTCTTGAAAATTAAGAAATCTCAACTTATGTAGATAATTTGAGAAGGCTACACTCAAAATTTGAGGATGGTATAAGAATATGAATTGTAGCATTTTTTGTCTATCTTATAAAACACTCATTTTTAAAAAAAATGGTTAATAATAAATAGTTAAAACATCTAAAATTTGAATAAGAACTCATATGTTTAGGAAAACAGAGTAGATAGTTGGTCATGCAGCCCCTCATTTTTTATCATCATTTAATATTGTTTAGAACCATTTGGTGAAAATTTAGATAATATAATCTAATATGTAACCTATATACTTTTATAATTTTTTGATGAATAGTTTTTTATTTTTTTAACAAGTAAATAAATCCTAAAAACTAATAAAAAAATAGATAGCCAGTTGTGTGGCCAACTAACTACCTCAAAAAAATGAAAACTAGTTTGTTTTTGAATGCATGTAGAATTAGGCCTAGTTTGTAACCACATATTTTGTTTTGCATTTGTATCAATGAAAAAAAGATACACAAGACTATATAGGCATGCATATTTGTGGCATGTAGTGGCCTAAAAATCTATAGTTAGGAATCAACATAGATTGAAACCTTAAAATGGTCTAGGAATTATAAATATCATTTTTTTGGAAAGAGGAGAGCATGATCATCATCATGGTAATAATTTTATTATTTTTATCATTGAAATTCATAGTGTATTTTGTGATGGAAGTTTAATTTTTTTGTTTTATATCAAAACTCTTAGATTCTACTATGTGTTGATAGTCCAAGCATTTGGCTTAAGAATCCAAACCATTTCTAATCAAAAGGCTTCATTTTTGACCTAAGCAAAACATAGTTCATACATGTTATAATGCATATGTGTTATAATGTGTACGCATTCCTTTCACATATCACTAAAATGTATAAAATTTTTATATTTATATTATTACTTTTATAATAATTTTACATTAAATTTATTTTAGTAAATATAAGAAATTAGGGTCACTCTACATATGATAGAGTTAGTCTCATAGATGCATGCATTATGATGTGGGAGATAGTTTTTCAAAATCCAATATGGTCAGTACTTAGTAATTTTTAGAGTCTCAACATTGAACTTAGGGATTTTATGACAACTTTTTCAATTGATGTCCATTTTTGGTAACCATAATCATTTTTTAGGTTCTTGTTCCTTTTATATTGCTTGTTGGCATTTGTAGGAGACCTAGGTTTGTCAAAATTGATGTTTACAAACTACTCACTTTAAATTCAAGACAAAATGGTGTGATTAAGGTGGCATAAGTCACATTGATGACCTACACACATCAAGTTACCCATTTATGTTAATTTCACTTAGTCATCATCCTTTCATCATCCCTTATCATTTCATCCTCATCCCTCATCATCTTTAATCACTCTCTCCTTATTCATATTTTTACCTTATCACTCCCTCATTGACCCTCACCATCCCTCATCATCTCTAATAACTACCTCATCATCCCTAATCACTCCCTCATTAATCCTCACCATCCCTCATCATTTTTAATCACTCCTTTATCATCAAACTAACAATCTATAATAGCTCCCTCCTCATCCCCAATCATCCCTAATCACTCCTTCATTAATCTTTACCACCCCTCACCATCCCTAATCACTCTCTCATCATCCATAATCACTATATAATTGACCTCCACCATCCTTAATGATTCTTCCATCATCCATTATCATCCCTAATTACTTCCCAATTATCCCTCATAATTCTTAATCACTCCCTCCTTATCTTCCTTCACCCTTACCATCCTTCATAGATAGTAAGGTAAACATATAGTCACTTTATACATTTTTGTGCCTTATAGATTTCTTGTTGGAATTTATAGGAGTCCTAGGTTTGTAAAAAGTGAATTTTAAAAACTAATCACTTTGAATTCAAGCCATATTAGTATGATTTGGGTAATATAGGTTACATTTATGATCTACATAAATCAAATGACTAATTTGTGTTAGTTTGACTTGCTCATCATCCCTCCCTCATCCCTAATAAATTCTTCCTCATCCATAATCACACCTAATAACTCTCTCATCATTCTTCATTATCCCTAATCACTTCATAATTGACCCTCATTATCCCTCATCATCTCTAATCACTCCCTCATGATCTCTAATTGACCCTCCTCATCCCTAATCACTCCCTCCTCATCCCTAATAAAACCTAATCAATACCTCCTCATCCATACCCATCCCTAATCACTGCTTAATTGACATTCACCATACCTAATCACTCCCTCATCATCCATAATCACTCCTTCATTTAACTTCAACATCCCTCATCATCCATAATCACTCCTTCTTAATAACTTATCATCCCTAATCAATACTTATTAATAATATATCATCCCCAATCACTCTCCCCTTATCCTTTATAATCCCTAATCATTCCCTCCTCATACTTATTGACACTCACCACCCCTAATAGACAAAAAGATAAACATATAGTTATTTTTTAGGTTTTTATTATTTTAAGATTGCTTGTTGGGATTTATAGAAGTCATAGGTTTGTCAAAATTAAAGTTTACAAACCACACTTTGAAGTCAAGCTAAAGTGGGGTGAATAGGGTAGCATAGGTCACATTGATGACCTGTACACATCAAATGACTACTTTATGTTAGTTCCAATTACTCATCATAATCCCTAATCACTTCTTCCTCATCCTTCATCACCCCTAATCACTCTCTCTTTAGTACTCATTATTCATAATCACTCCCTCATAGACCCTCATCATCCTTAATCATCTACAATCACTCCCTAATTAAACCTTAATAATCCTCATAATCCCTAATCTCTCCATCATCACTCATAATCTTTAATCTCTCCCTACTCATACCTCATAATACTTAATCACTCCCTCATTGAGACTCACCATCACTCATCATCCCTAATCACTCCATCATCATCCTTAATCACTCCATCATTGTCCCTCACCATCCCTTACCATACATAATTACTCATTCATCATCCCCCATCATCCTTAATCACTCCACCTATCATCCCTAATAATCCCTAATCACTCCCTCCTTGTTATCATTAACCCTCACCATCCCTCACCATCCCTAATCACTCCCTCATCATCCCTAATAACTGCCTCACTAACCCTTACCATCAATCATCATCCTTAATGATTCAATCATCATCTATTATCATCCATACTAACTACCTCCTCATCCCTCCTCATCTTTCCTCATCCCTAATCACTCCATCCAATACTTTGATGGTGAGTGCAATGGATTATTTCTTGTACTTGATTGGCTTATGTTATAATTCTAAATTTTTCTCACTCAAATAAGGCCCTAGTAAAATCTTTTTCATTAATCCTATTTAAATAAAAAAATTAACATGTATATGTCATTTGATTATCTAGTGGGATTAAAAGATATATATGGTGATCCACACCTAAACCCTAGAGATAATGTGTATTTAGAGGTTCAGGCCAAAACAAATATTCAATTAAGAGAGTAAAGGGTGGGATGAAATTGTATTAATTAAATTTACAATACTAGGATTTTGGCATCTAAGACACCCCTTAATTTTAGTTTTACTTGTGATTAGGTCCCTTATAGTCTAAAACCTAACACAAAAACACCATATCTACTTATGATCAAGGTAAATTCAAACTAGGCCCACCACACCAATGCATCCCATACATAGTGAAGTCCATTCAATGAAGTCAAGTAATTGAAACCAAATATTGTATTAATAAGTTAGGAACTAAATATAACACCATGTTACCTTAAAATTTAATTAATTATGTATCACATCAACATCATGAAATATGTATAAATATGACATCAATTTATTCTTGGATATGGATATGTATTACATCACACAAATAATTCATATCATATTTAGCATTATGCATCACCATGTATGATAAGAATGAATCTATATATTAGGAATAAAACTTCCCTTGCCTTATTGATTATGTCATACCAAAGTAGGGAGGGTAAGAACACAAATATCTATTACAAGTCAAGCTTCTCTTGATATCTATGCATTAATCCAAAAGCAAATCAAATCTAGATATTAGGAAGGAAAACTTCCCTTGATATGCTATATTAGGTGAAGCAAACCTAAGTATCAAGAAGGAAATATTTCCTTTCCTTAATCCTTGACATAGTTTAAGTAGGTAAGGAAAAGGGCGGGATGATTTTATCACTATATATATATATATATATATATATATATATATATATATATATATATATATATATATATATATATATATATATATGTATGTATGTATGTATGTATGTATGTATGTATGTGTGTGTGTGTCTATATGTGTGTGTGTGTGTATATATGTATGTATGTATATATATATATTTATACATATATACATACATACATATACATATATATAATATATATATACATATAGATACATACATACATACATATATATATATATATATACATATAGAAACACACACACATACACACACACACATACATATATATAGGGATTTGGTCATCTATGAATCCTAATCCCTAAGTTGATATATCCAAATTTATATCTATATACATAGTGATGACTAGAGACTAGTAAAAATTTCCAATCCCAACCCAATATTTTACTTCTCATTTTCTTTATATTTCATTGAGAGTATGTCTATAGTAGAATTAGATTGATAAAGAGATAGATAGGAATTCATGAATCTGGTATTCAATAGAGTGTGTTTCCAAACCCTAATTGATATATGCCCAACCTAATCTATACCCAAATTGATATATGAAGGGAATGAAGGGCATATACCTTAATCAAGTATATTAGGTAGGGGATACTTAGAGCTTGGGAATGGACCAAAGGGCCATAAAGGCCAAAATGGGGCCATGTCATAATCTAAGTATGCCTTAGTCCCAAATAAAATATATTAAAGGATAACATAGGAATGGGGAGGCATTATAGATATATAGGGGTCATTATTTTGAAGGCCCCCTACCATAATCTCAAATTTCCCTACTTGATATACAAAAAAGGAAGCTTTCCCTACCTAATTCATCTATGTCAAGGAGTAAGAAAATAAAATATTTCCTTTTTGATATCTAATGTTTCTTTACATTATAGTTTTTCTCATCCTAATCACTCCATCTAATACCTTTATTTCAAGTTTAGTGGCTTTATTATTGTGCACAATTATCCATAATCACTCATTTATCTATATAGGTTAGAATTACCCCTCTCCTTTCAAGATATGGATCAATAGTGACCCATCATCTAAAGTATGTGTTTTAGTACCCATTCAATAAGAAGGAATGGAATGAATTAATATTGCACACATGGGGTAGAGAAGGTCACCCAGATAATAGATATTATCCATTATATATATATATATATATATATATATATATATATATATATATATATATATATATATATATATATATATATATATAATGGATAATATCTATTATTTGGGTGACCTTCTCCACCCCATGTGTGCAATATTAAAATACATTTTCATTATCACTCATCATCCTTAATCACTCCATTATCAACCCTCATTGTCCCTAATCACTCCCTCATTAACCCTCATCATCCATAGCCACTCCCTCATCATCCATATCCATTCCCTTCTCATTCCTTATCCTTAATCACTCCCCAATTCACCCTCATCATCCCTCATCACTATTTCCATGTCATTTCTTATCCCTAATCACTCCCTCTAATACCTTTATAGTGGGTATAGTGGATTTTTACTTCTACTCGATCATCCCTAATCACTCCTTTATCTAAATAGGTTAGAATTCCCCCTCTTTTTAAGATATGATTGGGTATTAAATAAGGTATTGAATTAGGTATCAATTATTAAAAATATTATTAGGTAATATAAATATGATTAGGATTATATATGGGTACTCAATATCAATATATGGCTTGGATATTTTATCAGGTAGGGAATACTTAAGTAGGTATGAAAATAAGGATAGGTAGGTAGAGAATACTCAAGTGAGTATGGAAATAAGCATATGTAATTAGGGAATACTCAAATATAATAAGTTAGGTAGGGAATAGTCAAGATCAAGATATGGCTTAGTTATTTAGGTAGGGCATACTTAAGATCAAGATATGGTTTAGATATTCAATCAAGTAGGGCATATTAAAATAGATAAAGTAGGTAGGGTATACTTAATTAGGTAAATTAGGTCGGTAATACTCAATAATATAGTTATATTACATGTGTAACATGATTTAAAAATTCATTTCTCATTATATCTATCGATAAAAAAGCTTCCCTTGGAAATAATAAAAGCTAAGTACGTGGGGCATACCTAAGTGGGTAGGGAAAGAATATATGTAAGCTATAGATCAAGAAGCAAGCTTCCCTTGATATTAAAGAATATATTATAGAAAGGGAAAGTAGGTATGAAAATATATATATATATATATATATATATATATATATATATATATATATATATATATATATATATATATATCATGAATGAAGCTCCCCTTACCTTATTAAGTAAGGCATAGCTAAGTAGGTATGGTAAGAACAAAACTATCTATCATAAATTAAGATTCTCTTATAGCCATGCCTTAATATAGAATCAAATAAATTATATATAATAGGGAGGAAATTTTCCATTTATAGTTTAAATTAATCCATTTCTATCCATTGAGAAATAAATATTCCCTTGATATGATATTAGGTGAAGTAAATATGGATATCAAAAAGGAAAGCTTCCCTTACCTTACTCCTTAACATAAATGAAGTATGTAGGGAAATTTTGAGATTGGATTAGGTCCTTTATTATGGTGCCCCAAAAATATATATGGTAGGCCCTCCATTCATATGTTATCATTTAAAAAACTAAATTGATGATTGAGGAATACTCAAAGTATAATAAGGACACAGTTTGACCTTTAGGTCCACTCAGTGATATCAACGTAAGCTCTAAGTGGCCCCTCCTTGATATACTATATTAAGGCATATGCTCTTAATTCCTTTCATATATCAAGTTGGGTATAGATTGGGCTACTTACAGATTGATTTGGGTTTGGAAACACACTTTATAATATATTAGATTAGAACACACTCTACCATATTGGTGACCACCTAGTTATCAGATATCAATATGGTCTACTATGGACATAATCTCAGTGACATATAGAGAAAATGAGAAGTCAACTATGGGGTTGGGATTGGAATTATCAGCTTTTTTCTAGTCACCCCTATTTATATAGATATAAATTTGGATTTTCAACTTTAGGATTGAGATTATTAGATGACCAAATCCTAATCTACGTATGTAAGTAATAAAATTTCATCCCACCTTTTACTCAATTTCCTACCTATTTATTATAGTCTAGGGCTCTAGCTACACACTCTCTCCATAGTCTAGGTGTGGATCACCATATAGATCTTTGAATCCCACTAGATAATAAAATAATATATCTGAGTTCCTTATTTGAGTAAGAGGATGAGTGAAAGAAGAGATTCTTTAAACCTTATTTGAGGAGTAAAATTTGAAATTAGAACATAATCCAATCACACACAACCTAGAAACTACTACACCCACAATCAAGGTATTTTTATCAAAATATGACATCATTTTTACCTTTCACTGATTATCTCAAGCTTTATGTTTGATAGATGTGGTTATCTAAGGCCATTTATGTTTAAAACTCTAAATCTTTCCAAATAGATTAAATTTTGTTATTTCCAGTGAAGACCAAGTTTTCACCTTGGTGAAACCATCTTTTGCATCCCTCCATTATTCCACCCTTGACATGCATATTTATTTATAAATCTCTCCCATATTATATATTTCTTATCCTTCATTTATTTCATACATATTAGTTTTGTGATTTTTTTACCATATAGAGATTTATATTTGAACTTTTCCTTTTTAAATAAAAGTTACATCTTTGAGTAGTTGTGAGATACTCTATTAGTCATTTCCTTATATTTATAAGATTTGTCTTAGTTATGTTTGGGACCTTGAGTTTTCAATTCACTTTTTGTAGACCTTATGGTTATGTTTCTCCCATTAAAGCTTACATGTTTCACCTTTTTTTGGGCCATATATTCTCATTCCTACTTTTCATGATTTATTTATCTATTTTCTTGGGTATTTGGTTCTATTTTAGCCTTAACATTTTATCTTGCTAATTTTCCCTTATTATTGTCTTCTTCCTTGGATATTTTGGTTGTAATTTAGCCTTATTATTCATGGATTACCAATTTTTGGGGTTCTAAAATATTTTTGAGTGTTTTTAATTTAATTCCATTTATTTACCATCATGCATATATGTGCATTAATTTTATTCCATTATTATCCTCATACCATTATAACAAACATATGTAACTTGTGTCATGACCAATATTACAACATTCACATCCAATATTATCAACATAAATTTAAGTAAAGGTATTTATGTATATATATTACTTTAATTTGTTCATTCATTAGCATTTATTTTATTTTTTCATGTTTATTTTTATCTTTCCAAAAAAAATCATCCTACATTACACTATTGTGACACATGATGAGCTTAGGGTGGGACATATTTATACATTGGTGTTATTCATATTTATCATTTACTAATAAAATATTTTGTAGGACTCACTAGTGAATTAATATCCTTGATTTCACATCTGAAGTAGGGAATAATAAAATGGGTGGGTTTTTCTCATATTAATTCAGGATATGTTTTCATACTATTCAATCACATGTACAACACTATTAGCCTAGTCCCCCCTATCACCCCTGAGTCTCTTTCCCATTTTCCTTATCCCTTTACTTTTATTCATTTTTTCAACCTCCCTATATTTCTTACTATATAATCATTATTAATATAGTTTTTTCATACCTATTTATCCATATACCATATAGACATTATCGATATAATCACAAACTTTACATGTCTTCCATCTAGTATCATGACTGATGATATATTTTATTGTTATCTTATATAATTATATTGTATCAATATAGATTGAAAATATTATCCTGGATTCAAATTTTATTTATAGTTTTAGATCCATATATATATGGGTGATAAATATCATTTCCAACCCATATAACACTCATGATTATCTAATGCTCACATTTCTAAACTTAAATAGTAAAATGAGGAACTAATGGATAGAGGCTTATTATGGAGGACATCAAGACTTGATCAAGATTATTTAATATAAATAGTAGGAAGTTGAATTAAAAATTAGACCCTTAGTATTTAGAGTCCCTGACTAAGGACATTTATGTCTTCATCCTATTCATTTGAGGTCTTCACCTATAACATCTCTTGAAAAGTGCCACTAGAGAAAAGAGGGAGATTGATGTGTTATAAATTCAACCCAAGGTAGATATCTATATCCCTATTCTCCTTCATTTTATTTAATTAATAAATAGAATTTTTTTGCTTATTATTAGATTAGTGTGTATGTTGTTGTCATTAGCCTTTCCTATGTTTGCTTTATGTTGAATGGTGGCATGTTATAGGGTTCTTAAGATTTTTAATGCAATCATAGTTTATGACTTTGTCTAGACTATATTTTACTAGATAGACCCCATATCCCATATCTTATGCATAGATTTTAAACCCTACACCATTGATATTGATTTTGGATTAATGTCTAGTATATCCAAAACTATATACACTTTTTGGTTACATCACTATATTTTCATGTGCATAGGCTCTAGTTTTGTCTTATACTTATATCATATTTTATAGAGAGAAATACTATCATTAACTTGATCATATTAGCCCATATTAACCTACTAATAATAACTCTACTAAATTTATGATCCACTAAGCAATAGATGGGTCGAATCAAAGTAATGGTAATGAGAATGTACCTTGGTTGAAATTATAACCTATTACTTGATTTCATTATTCCATGGTCATCTATATTAAAATAGTTGTTGGTAAATAATTTACCTCCATTGTCACTTACAGTAGATTAGTCATTTTATCTTACATTTAGATTAGAATTTGGTAGTAGAGGCTGATGAAAATTTAGTGGTTGAGAGATGAATTATTTATAGTAAAATCTAAATCTAATAGAATACCCCACACCTAGTGGCATAATAAAATATTTTTTTAAGTAATTAACATTACTAGTAAATTGTCCAAGTTTAGATGTAAATAGTCATGAATTTGATGTAATAATGAGTAGTCTATATATTTTATAAGATTCTATAAATTTTTCTATGATGGATAATGTTGTTAAAGGTTTATAAAAACCATTAATAGCTTGGTTACTATGGTTTTAAGTTGTACACTTAATTTTAGGTTAGTATGATCTAGAATATTTATGTGTAGATGATATTTTATGATTATATAACAACTTAGTCTTATATAATTTAAAAACTTAGACCTTGGATATTTCTTTCAGTTATTTACCTTTCTCATTTCTATAAGTCTCACATCTACTCTATATTTTTTCCTATTGATCTATATATCCTAGTCCAATAAATTTTATGTTTATGACCTAGTTCTTATATCTTGACCAGAATGTTAAAAATGTATCTATCTTCCATCTCTACAAGTTTAAAACTTATACCTACTTTCCTACTCCTGGACACTAATCTCCAAGATAGATAATAAAATCAATGTTACTATCTTGTCCTTACGTAAGTGTCTAGTTCCCTAAAGTTATCCAATTTAAAAATGAAATTTATCCTAATGGTATTCCTAAAGGCCTTAATGTGAGTTATTACTCCAAAGAGATTGATATAAATAAAATATAAATCCTCACTCATTCCACACCTATAAAAATACTAAAGAGACAAAGACAACTTATTAAAAACATTCTA
Source organism: Torreya grandis (assembly GCA_037957365.1). Lineage (NCBI taxonomy): Eukaryota > Viridiplantae > Streptophyta > Pinopsida > Cupressales > Taxaceae > Torreya > Torreya grandis. Next base: position 2,718,514 of record JARHVA010001732.1, read on the forward strand.
TTAATCATTTAATTGAATAAACTTCCATATTTCCATAACAGTCATAGGTACAACATATCTACAAGTTTGAAGTACTAAAGGAGCACCTCAAGAGCCTAATTTACTAGGTTACAAGCTAGGTCACTATTTTACTTGATTTGTACATATTGTATGATTAACACACAAGTTAACACATAAGAGAGAACTACATTAGTATGAGGCCCTCTTTTGGTGTGTTGGTTATGTAGGAAGTACCCTCTAATAGTGGCAACTTTGGGGTCAGCTCAACACTATTTGCCAACTAACCCATTTTACCCCAAGGTCACTATGAAGATGGAGAACTATAGTTTTGGCATTTCACAATGAACAATAGTCCATAAAATAAAATTGAATATACTAGAGTGAAGGTGAAGCAAAACATAGAATCTTCTAGGTGGTTACATCCTATTTTAGTAGGTATTAAACCCAAACAATAAAATATATGTAACCATCCCAAGATGATGTTACTATCTAGAGTTCTAGAAGTGTTAGATCTAGAATATCTCTTTCTAGCCCAATTTATCCTTGTTCTAGATTAAGATTTATATTACCGTAAGAAAAAGATAAGTACATCACTTATTTGTCATTTATATATTTAGCATAGTTATAATTTCCATATTTAGACTATCTCAACATAATAAATTCAATGTATGTTTATATCTAAATTTAACATATAATTGTCCTATTATAGATATGATTATCACCCATGTGATATTTCATTTCTACATACCCCTTTAATGGAAAAATCTAGGATAATGATAGGATTACCTTAGATCAAAATTTTAGGGTTAAACATTTAGTGAACCAAATCTTTAAACATAAAACCATATGACAAATTGGGGTTTTATGATTGCTATCCCTTATTGCAAATTTTAAATTTTTCATTTGTGAAGTAATATAAAATGTTACTGTAAAACTTGATTCCAAATGGAAGATAGATAAAAATGTATTACTCATCTCAATAATAAAAATGGATTAATGGATGCAATTTTGTATGTTACAAGAGATTAAATAATTAAAAAAGATAAAACCAAGGTTGCTTCACCTAGTAATGGTGAATCCTTAGAAGGTACTATAAGTTAGACCACACTTATCAATCCACCTGAATCTAGTAGGGGCATGAGTTATGTGTTTAAACCTTTGTTTCCTAAAACTACTATTGATAAATCTATCATGGAATTACCCATTATTTCAACACATATATTATTTTTAATGCCTAATACTACTCTAAACATGTTTTCATCCCCTTTAGTGACTACTCAAATTCCTAATCTAAATCGCATTGGGCCTACAGTTCAGTCACTCCTTCAAGTTATTAAAACCTTGGAGGACAAGGTTACAAACATTGAATAAAGTGATTTAAAATACCCTCATGATATATATTCTCAAGATGTATTACACAAACCCCTTGTACTTGAGATTTCATTGCACCCTTTGCCAATGGACTTACTTGCACCTAAATTCATATTTTATGATGGAAAAGGTGATCCTAAGTAACATATTCAAAAAAATTATACGGCATGCCTTGACTATTCTTCTAATGATAAATTTTTTACCAAATTATTTCCAAGAAGCCTCAAGGAATATTATTTAATGTGGTTCTATGATTTACCTCTATAGTCTGTAAAAACATTCAAACCTCTTATAGAATAGTTTTTAACACATTTTTCCATTAATATTTTTGAAAAGGTTTCCTATGCTCAAATTAAAAAAATCAAACAAGGAACCAATGAACCTATTAATGAATATGTTTTGAGATATAAGATAATGCTAGCAAAAATGACCAATCTTATGGTAGACAAAGAGTTTCAATATATATTCAAGAAAATTTTGCTTGCTCCTTTATGAGTCCATTGTTCTTAAGAAGTTCAAATCTTTTGATGACTTAATCCATGTTGTATTAGACCATGAAATGAAAATTATGTCATTAAATAATCTCAAGTATGTAGAAAACACACCATATGCATCTACATCTAATAAAAAAATCATGATTAAACCAAGTTATAAGGTAAAACCTCCTAACCTTAAAATTGAAACAGCCACCATGGTTAACATAGTTTCCCAATAGCCATATTAACTTGTATTATGCAATACACCAAGGAGATAATTTACATGGTTACCTGAGTCCATAACTTCATTACTCCCATAATTATTAGCCTTTCATCTTATATCTCCCCCTAATCCTAATCAAGGTTGATATGAGTCAACCTATACCTAAAATATTTGATGTGAATGCTTATGTTTATTATCATTAGGGACCAAGACATTCCATATTATATTATTTACCTTGAAAAACAATATCAAATATATTATCGATGACCAAAAACTTATATTTAAGGATCCTCTATAGGAATTAGGCTTGGAACTTGGTGATCACCATCAATAAAAAATATTTAACAATCCTTTTCAAGACCATTCTACGAATGAACCAAAATTCCATATGGCATATAATTCACATCCTCATCTATCACATTATGGGCACCCATTAAATTGGATTATTGGTACTTACATGTGACATATACCTCGTTTGGTTTAGATACCTTCTATTTCCTTTTATGATAGTGAAATTAAGGATGATGACAATAAAATTCATTATTTATTCATTAGATCATACCTTGATAAGCACCCAATATGTAGTGTTAAGATTGATAATGGTGAAAGAAAAAATGTTTACACCATGACATTAATTACACACTTGGGTTATACTCATCATGATTTACATCCTTCTACTAGATAAGTTACAGAATTCAATGGGACCTCCTAAAAGGTTATTTGAGAGATTGAATTACCTTTATAGATTTCTCACACACATGTGGTTACCACCTTTTTAGTTATCCTTTCCACATGCATATTTGATATATTATTGGGAAGACCTTGGATACACACTCTTTGAGCAATACCATCTATAATGCATGGGTGTGTTAAATACATTCATGACAATTAGGTAATTACAATTTATATAATTTTATATGAGCATCATCTTTAAAAAAATAAACTTATACCCAAACAACTAGTTATCAAGCCTACTAAGGCTAATTCACCATAAAAGGTTAATCAATAGGCAATCCCCTTTACTAGGCATCCATTACTTGAGACCATTACATCAGAGACATACAGTGGATTCCATGGAATATCCATCTTCTAATATACACCATGATTAGATATCTAGAACACCTAAAAATGTACATATTACATCTATTCCAAAAAAACAAACAAACACTCAATGATGGGTTTCAAGAAACTCTACTCATGTTACTCTTACTATTACTACATGACCACTGATTCATATTTTACATACATGAGAACACCATTGATACCATAGTGACAAATATTACATATATATATGCTCTTTATTAAATTAAATGGGGTATTACACTAGATTCATAGTGGGGAGATATTTATGCCTATCTATTAGATGGCATCATAGGATGATCCTTCCTCTTTAAAAATTCCATAAATACTAAAAAAATAAAAAAACATCTAAAAATATAGAAACATTTTCAAAACCTACATATTATATTGGCTTCTTGGCATATATGTGTTAGTTCCATGTTGATGGATGACATAATCAGTTACTATTGCATATACATATGTGTCACACTACTATTGAGTGTGATACAAACATAAACAGATACATGATATATTCTTATTTTCAAATTTTGGGCCTTCCTTATACTCATGTCATGTAGATATTAGTGGAATACACTTATTTGATCTTGATACACATAGGTTACATGATTTGATGATCACTCTAAATTATCATGTCTAAGATTATATATGTAATTTCCATGCCTTTATCTATGGTTGTATCTTGCTTAGGGTAATTAACATGATATACACTTGACATTTTTTATTAATAACATTGGATCCATGGGTTACTATGACATGTTTATGTTAGTTTTTTATGCTTTAGTTTATGTACTTCCTTGAGTGTCTTACCTTAATATTGTATTCCTTGTTTGATAATTTGAATATACTCCTTTGTTTGTGTCCCCCATACATATGTATGATTTCATTACCAATTTCATACGTCATTATTTATTATATGGAAATTTGAATAGGTCATTCTTATTTTTATGAACATTTGAATAAGTAATGTCCCTTAGATTGTGTGGCATTTGAACATGCCCCTTATTTATGGTTGCCTTGGACCATTGCCTTTTGACTTGATTTTGGGTGCTCTTTGATAACTCCTGAACCAAAATAGGTTGAACCTTGTCCCCACTTAGTGCGAGTGCACAAGTATTTTATTAATTTCAAAAAAAATAAGTACATAAGGGTGCCTTTACTCCATTAACCCTTTTACAATACAAACATGGATTTATATAATTTTTACCCATGACCGGTAAAAATAACTAATCCTATAACCAACTAAATATGGGAAAACAACCCGTAAGGTAATTCTAATTAATAAATATAAAACATTAAAACTACCTAATAATTAAACTAAGTAAGTTTATTTTATGGGGGTGTCTTTACTAAAAAATGCATGCCCCATTTACAATAATTATTTATTACCTACCAAAAATCTAACCTAACGTTAAGACTTTGGAACAAGTCCTAACAAACCCCCCTATGATCCAAAGTCAGGTCTTTGGACACATACCAAGAATTTTTCTAAATTTTTCAAATTTGATTCTGTCAAGGGGTTTTGTGAAGATATCAATTGTCTGATCAACAGTTGGGAAATATATTGGATCAAGAGTTTTCTTTGCCACCAGCATTCGTAGATAATGGTATTTGACATCCATATGTTTTGTTTTGGCATGAAACACTAGATTCTTGGACATCTTGATTGCACTCTGATTATCAATGTATAACTGTGTAGGAGCAAATTGAGAAACTTGAAGATATTCAAGAATATGATGAAGGTAAACAATTTCTATAGAAGCATCCAATGCTACAATATACTTTGATTCTACTAATGAATTTACCACTATATCCTACTTCTTACAACACCAAGCAATGGTAGCTAAACCCATATGAATAGTATATCCTATGGTTAACACTTTGTCATCCACACATCTGCTAAAATATGCATCAAAATATCCAACAAGTTTGAAGTTCTTGTTGTGGTAGTATTCAAGGCCATATGTTTTCATTCCCTGAAGGTAATGAAGTACTCATTTTGCTGCATGCCAATGAATTTCTCTAGGCTCATGCATAAACCTAGATAAAATTCCAACTAAAAATGAAATATCAGGCCTAGTAATCATCAAGTATATCAAACCTCCCACCAATTGTCTATATGTGGTGCCATCAAAAATGGCACTACTATCATCCTTAGACAATTTCAAATTACTTTCCATGGGAGTGAGGGTAGGTTTGTAATCAGTCATGCCAAACCTCTCTAATAACTCAAAAATATACTTAGTTTGTGAAATGAAAATACTATGCTCTTTTTGAGTTACCTCTATGCCTAGATAGTAGTGAAGAAGTCCAAGATCTATCATCTCAAACCCATATTTTAATTCCTTCTTCACAGACTTGTTATAGTTTTCATCATTACCTGTGAGAAACAAGTCATCGACATAGAGAACAAGTATCACCATTTTCTTACCCTGCATTTGAAAATAGAGAGTATCATCAGATTCCCTATGATGAAAACCAATGGATTTCAAGTATGAATCCATTTTCTCATACCAAGCCCTGAGTGCGTATTTGAGTCCATACAAAGCTTTTATCCATTTACATACTTTGTGTTCAGCACCCACCTATTAAAAACCTTGAGGTTGTTTCATATATACTTCTTCCTGTAAATCACCATTTAAAAAAGCACTTTTAACATCCAATTGATGTACTTTCCAACTATTTTGTGTTACTAAGGCAAGTACCATATGAATAATGTGCCATTTGGTAGTTGGTACAAATGTTTCCTCATAGTCAATACCTTGTTATTGTGCATATCCGTTTGCAACAAGTCGTGTCTTATGTTTATCAATGGAGCCATCTGATTTATACTTATTTCTATAAACCCATTTACATCCGATGGTTTTAACATGTGGAGGAGGATCAACTAAAACCCATGTATTATTGTTAAGTATGGAATCATACTCACACTTCATTGCCTATTGCCAAAAAATCAATAGATGCCTCCTCAAAAGTGGATGGCTCAGTGGAAGAAGTAGTAACAACCATAGCATAGTTTACCTATTTTTGAGAATTCCTGGGCCTTGTTAAACCAACTTCATCTTTTGTCAAGTTAGAAAAAGTACTTTGAGCCCATTTTGGATACTTAGACAAATTATTCAAATCAAGGACTCCAGAATTCTCAACATGTGCATCATTCGAAGGGGGACTTAGAGAATTTTCAACAATTTCTAAGTCATCAACCTGTGAACTTGTAGATGAAGGAGAGGAAAGTGAAGGAATTTGAGTCTCATACCATAAATTCAAATATTTCTCCCCATTATTCAAACCCTTATCTCTTTTTGTATTTTTCCTCTCTAATCTATCAAGTTGAGAATCAATCTCTGCAGTGTTCATAGTTCCAAACTCATCAAATATTACATCTCGACTCACTATGAATTTGTTTGAATCCTATGCAAGCAAACAAAACCCCTTTTTATCTTCAAAATAAGCAAGAAAGATGTATTTTTGACTTCATGGTTCCAACTTAGTTCTATGTTTAATAGGAACCAAAGCAAAACAAACACATCCAAACACTTTCAAGTGTTTAACTTTTGGTTTAAATCCATACCATACCTCATATGGAGTTTGTCCCAAAAGTGCAACTATGGGGGACCTGTTTCTCAAATACACTGAAGTACCAATAGCTTCAGCCCAAAACTTATCATCAAGCTATGGAGTATAAGCATTACTATATTGTCGATGAATACCATGTTCTCGACAATAATCTAAAAATTCATTAGAGGTATACTCACCTCCATTATCTTAATAAAGAGTGGCCAAATGTGAACCTGTTTCTTTTTTGACTAAGTGTAACCAATCGAAAAACTTAGTGAAAACTTTAGATTTATTTTTCATAAAGAATACCCAAGTCATCCTAGAAAAGTCATCAATAAACAAGACAATATCTACACCCACCAATGGATGCCTTTTTCATGTCACATACATCACTATGAACTAACTGTAAACATTTGTTAGCTCTCTAAGATGATTGTTTAGGAAATTTTCCCTAATTTTGTTTGCCCAAAACACATGACTCATAAAGAATACTATCTTTATGAAAAGTGGGCAACCCATTCACCATACCATATCTCTACAAATCCACTAAAGAGTGGATATTCAAATGTCCATAGCGGAGATGCCATAACCGCTGTGTAGACATAGTACTTGTACCTGTGTCAACAACTACTGCAAGTTCTATATTGGGAGGAAGCACCTTACAATGCAATCTAACCAAGTTTCCATCTTCATATCCTGTATACATTGTTTTATAATCATCCTTCACTAAATTGATGTAAATGAGCCCATTTTCAAGCACAATTTGATAACCTTTCTTTCAAATTGTTACCAAAGAAAGTAAGTGTTTCTTCAATGTGGGAACATACCAAACAGCCTCCAAGTATTTTATAGACCCATTAAGAAGAAGAATCCGAATAGATCCAAGTCCTAGTGGTGTATGGATAGACTTATCTACTAAGGCAACTAGAGAGAGAGAAGCTTCCTTATAAGACCAAAATAAATCTCTCCTAATGTTATGTGTTTTGTTGCTCCTATGTCTAAAACCCATACATCTATGAACTCATCTCTAGCCTCATATTCAATATAATCAATGTGCCCCAAAGTAGTGAATGCAGATTCATGGGAAACATTACTAGATTCATCATAGTCATGATTTTCATACTGAGCAGAGTTAGTCTTAGTCACTTTTTATGGCCTCTGAATTTTATCAAAAGGAATCCTACATTATGAGGCAATGTGACCAAATTTTCCACATCTATGACACTGAATGTCTGATCTACCTCAACCTCTGCCCCTATATGAGTTGTGACCATGTCCTCGATCACTTGTTTCATGTGAATGTGATTGATTAGATTGTTGATTATTTAAATGACCCCTACCTCTATTTTTATGTCTACCTCCTCTGTAACCTCGACCCCCTCTATAATTGTTTCCTCTATTATTTTGATGCCCAGATGAAGATGAACTAGGCTTTGACTCCAAAACATGGGCTTCTTTAGTTTTCTTGGATTTCTTGGGTAGAGAGAGGTCATGTTGGATGAGCAACTCAGCCAACTTATCAAAGGTGATGCATGTGATCTTGTCAGAGACATGCAACATTTCAACAAAATTTCTATAGGACCCTGGTAGTCCTTTCAAAGTAGCAGTAACTATGAGTTCATCATCTAGTTTTCCAAAACTAGCCTTAGTGTACTTAGTAGTGATATTTTTCAACTTAGACATATATTCTCCCATATCCCCATATTCATCTAATGACAAAGTAAACAACTGCATATGAATATCTATCTTCTTATGCTTAGGTTTCTTATCATACAAATCTGACAATGTTTTCCATGTAGTGTAACTATGAGGAGAGTTTTCAATATGAACATAAGTATCACGAGTACAACAACATTTAATGAGAGATAAGGCCTTAGAATCACACAAATTGAATATATCTAATTTAGCCTGCTCTGTTGGCAATGTGGGATTTTCATTCTTAACAATATCCCATAACTCATTAAACACTAGTGAAGCCTCCATCAATCATTTCCAATCTGAATAATTGGAAATTGTTAATCTATCACCATCTGAAAGAAAATTTTGAATTTTTGGCATTTTGAAATGAAAGCAAGTGTAGTAGAGAAAAGTGCAACAAAATGTAAAAGAAATGAAACAAATATCACACTCATTGCACAAGACACTGCTTCTACGGGGTTTTGCACTTAACCTCTGTGTAGAGTGTAAAAGAAAAATAAGTATTTTTGATGGGTTTTGCCCTTAACTTCACCAAAAAATCAATGATTACACCCTTATTTCACCAAATTACAACCTTATCTCACCACAATAATGGAAAATAACTATGATTGAATTTCCCCTTTTTTGAAAAATTAAATAACACAATACAATAAGTATGTGTTTTACAATATTTAGATTTAAAAAGGGAATATTCCTTTTTTTGAAAAGCATATTCCAAAGCAAAAAAAAATTCTCCAAAAAGAAGGGATTTGAACCCTTGACCTCCTCCTTTGTAAGCTTATAACAAAGTAAGCTTAACCAATTTCTTTAAGAGCATTTGCAAAACATTATACTCAAAAATTTATACTTATTCCAAATTTTGTGTATGAGGGAAATTTTAAAAAAAAATTACATATGAGTAAATAAATTCAAATTTTTCCCTTTTTGCAGCCTTCTCAAGCAAGCTTACTCCCGTGGGACCCACTAAGACAAATTTTGATATAAAAAAACATTAGAAACATCAAAATTAAATTTATAAATTTTATTGCAGTGCCAAGTTTGCATGGGATGCCATGGCAGCTCCTGGGAATTTTCTTTTCACCTATTTTCTCTCTCATAGGCCGTACAAATCTGTACAGGCTGGATAAAAAGGATTTTCACTAAATTTTTACAAATTTTTTGAGGTGTATTTACAGGGAATGAGATCAAAATAAATCTTAGGCATTGGAAGGCCATACCACAGGTCGTATAAGTTCAAAAAATTCTCAGATTTATAATTTGAATGCAAAAAATTAGGGGTTTAATATCATTTGATCAAGATTGGCAGGTGTTTTAGCTATTAAGAGGCCTGAGAATGAGATGAATCAATAATGGCAGCCATGAATAAATATTACAGAGATTTTTTTTCAAATAAATAGGCCATACAAATCTAGTTTTGGACAAAAAATAATGAATTTAATAACATTAAAATGCTAAAAAATCATTTTTATGCCAGATGAGGAGGTTTGAACACAAGACAATGGAGTATGAATGATCAAAAAAGACCAGACGTGGTATATGGAAAATATACAAGTTTAAATATAAATAATATTTGAAAAATTAAAATAATTTAATAATTTTTCAAAATATTTAAACCAATACTATATGGCATACCTTATTTCATGCCAAATGATATCACGTGAATTAATTTTTCACCTTGCTCCTTCAAATTCACCAAGCTCCCAAAATAACCATGCTCTGATACCACTAATAACTCCTGAACCAAAATAGGTTGAACCTTGTCCTTGCTTAGTGTGAGTGCACAAGTATTTTATTAATTTCAAAAAAAATAAGTACATAAGTGTGCTTTTACTCCGTTAACCATTTTACAATGCAAACATGGATTTATATAGTTTTTACCAATGACCGATAAAAAGAACTAATCCTATAACCAACCAAATACAGGAAAACAACCCATAAGGTAATTCTAATTAATAAATATAAAACATTAGAACTACCTAATAATTGAACTAAGTTTATTTTATGGGGGTGTCTTTACTAAAAGATGCATGCCCCATTTACAATAGTTATTTATTACCTACCAAAAATCTAACCTAACGTTAAGACTTTAGAACAAGTCCTAACACTCTTATGTGTGTGTTTGTTTGCTTGTTAACAATGTAATATTACTATCTAAATGTTTTCATGATATTTATCATGCATGTTAGAACTACATGCGATCACATTGGTTCTATGCATTTTAATGTTCTACCTATACATGTTCCTTATATTAACTACATGGTTACATTCATAGATTATATAGTTGTCTTATCCTTTTGAGGTGAGGTAACTACTAGTTCCTATCTTTCCCTCACCTCAAAGAGGGGGCATATTAGTGTGATAATCTCATAGAGGCATGTTATCCACACTTGGAATAATTTTCAAATTAAGTGGGGGCATGATTTAGAATCATGTTCTCCACCCACATTTAGTATGTGGTACTTATAGTAGTTTTTAGATTTAGTGGGGTCATGTCATATGGACATGGATTCCACACATTCATAGTTCTTAGATCTAGTGGGGGCATGATCTATATGCATATTATTTAGACATATTTAATATTCATCATCCCCATATTATATTGGGGGAATGTTTTGGAAACATGTCCTCCACATTGGTACTTATATCAATGTTTTATATTTCTCCATATATAGTGGGGGCATGCTTTATAAGCATGTTCTCCACACTTATAAAGTTTTTTGAATTGGCCAAAGTAAATAGTTATATGATACAAATTCATAGTTTTAGTATAATTATATATATTAATACTATTATTATACATAGTTTTAACACAAAACATATATAAGGTGTATATTCTATGTAACATGTGCCTAGTATTAAAAAATATAAATCAGGTTTAGATTCCAAAACTCTTTTATGGACTATCACCATATCATGGAATTTTTCATACTGATACCCCATAGACTTTATTGATCCAATATACTATATTATTTGGTTCACCTTATGGTATGTTTGATGTGATCAAATAACTCAATCTTGCCATGTTTTTAGGTTGTAATTGATTATCTAGCCTCACTAGGTTAAAATTATCATTGGGTTTCACGGTTGAGCTAATATCAACTACTAGGTGGCAACTCAATTTTGTTCCAAATTTGGGGCACATGTCTTCCAATCTCTATCTCTTTCTCTCTATCTCCTTGGATATATGCACTTTGAATATTTATCTATATTTATCCTAATCTTAGTTTTAGTGCCTTATAATGATACATATTTTTTAAAATAACTTGTCAATAGGTTAGGTTATTACATCAACACACAAGTGTAATAATATACTTTTATCTTTAAATTTTATTCTATTTTAAGTACTTACAATCCTATATTATATACACTAAATTTATACTATAACATTCTCTTGGTTGTAGTTCAGTCACTAACAAATCAATCAAATTGGGCACACATAAAGACAAGGCATGCACACACACCCATGTACACATCCTTTTCCTTTAAACTAGAAATTTCATTATTATATTAAGGGGATGGGAATGTATATGATATTTTATGATTATATATTACCTTAGTCTTATAAAATTAGAAAACTCAAACCTTGGTTATTCCTCTTAGTTCTTTACCTTTCCCATTTTCACAAGTCTTGCATCTATTCTATCTTTGTGCCCTTTGATATATATCTCTTAGTCCAAATATTTTTATGTTGATGACCTAGGTCTTTTATCTTTCCCATAATGATTAAAATGTACTTATCTTCCATGTCTACAATTTCAAAACCTATAAATACTTTCTTAATCCTTTGACACTAATGTTTGGGATAAACAATAGCGTTGATGTTAATGTCATAAATTGACATAAGTTTTTAGTGTCCTAAAGTCATTTAATTTTAAAATTAAATGCATACTAATGTTTGACTTAAGGGATTTAATATGAGTTATTACTCTGAAGGGATTGATATAAATACAAGATCAAACCTCATTCATTCCTCAACTAGAAAAATAATAAAGAGACCAAAGCATCTTATCAAAAACACTCTATCAAGCATTCAATTTAACAAAGCTTCCCTATTTCCATACCATTCATAGGTACAACATATCTATAGTTCTAAATTACTAAATGAGTATCCTAATAGCCTAATTTGACAAGTTATAAGCTAGGTCATTATTGTACTTAATTTGCACATATTTTATGATTCACACATAAGCTAACATGTATGATATAAATACATGAGTATAAGGCCTTATTTTGGATTATTGGTTATATAGGTAGTGACCTCTTATAGTGGGGTCTGTGGGATTAGATTGACACTATGTGCCTACTAACCCATTTTTTCCCAAGGTCACTATGAATATGGATAACTAGGGTTTTATCATTTCATAAGGAGTGAAAGTCCACAACCTAGATCTAAATACACAAAAGTGAAGGTAAATCAAAACCCAAAATAATTCATATGGTTGCAACCTATTTCAAAAGGTATTCCATATAGGATAATAGCATCAAATCCATATAGTAATATTGACACAACCATCCCATGATGATGTTAGTGTCCAGAGCACTAGAAGTGTTAGATCTAGAATTTAATGACTATTTTAAAATATCCTTCCATCCTATTTTCTCCCTATTCCATATCTAAAACTACATTAGCATTGGAACAAGCTATGTAAATCACTTCTTTATCATTTCTACATCTATCATAGTTGTACTTTCCATATTTAGATTATCTCAACATAATAAATTTAGTGTATACTTATATCTAAGTTTAGAATCTAATTATCATTATATAGATATGATTATAACCCTTGTTCCATTTCATTTATATATACCCCTTTAATGCAAAAATCTAGGTTTAATGATAAGATCACATTAGATCAACATTTAAGGGTTAAACAATATGATGTGATTGGCCATAGAAACCTAATATAGATTTCTAGGTAACTATGAAATATGAGTCTAAAATGATATGCAATCATTATTGAACTAAGAATATAATATGATGATGTGTAACTAAGACCACAAAATTAATAATTGTTAACTATTTTAAAGTATGAATGGATAGTGAATTATGGTATTTTTTGAAATAGTGAATCATGATGGAAATGTGAATATGAGAAATTATGATGATTTATGAAGTATATTAAATGTAAAACTAGAAACCTTTGATTAATATTTTACTTATCCTTAGTGGTCACTAAAAAACTTATAAAATTGATTGAACTAAATTCATAGATGTTATCGAAATAGATAAACTATGCTCCCATTTTTTGAAGTGAAAGCATATTTTTTATTTTAATTGCTTATATGATTTGATGACAATCCTTGAAAAAAATTGAGGGTAGTACCATATAACATGGGTGGTATGGGTCTCCTGTGTGTTACATTAGGCATGATCACTTTGTAGAGATTATATAAATTTTATTTCCTATAGATCATTATGTTTTTATTATTCTATTATGATAGGTCGATTTAAGGAAACCCTGGGGATTGAGTTATGAACTTAGGAATGTGAAAGATATGATGGTTGTTAAAATCCTTACTATAATTGAGAGTATATTACTTAATATGGATGAAATAATATGGAATCATTGATGCCTAAATATTATAGCCATAAAAATGCATACATAGTACATATAATTATAAATGTATTATTTATTTAGTGGGTATACATTAGGAATGTATTATTTCCTAATCTGGTTCACTATCTAGAGTTGTATTTTTTCACATAGTATTGACTTGTACACACACTATTTTGTCCTTTTTGATAATATAGTATCTACCTTTATCATAATGTGTAGGTCCACTCTTTATGGAAAAGAGGTTTGTGAGGGATCTGAAGGGATATTTGGTTGGAGGTAAACTTACAATGATTCTTCTCCCTCTTCTTATGTATTTTTTAGCTTTAATGGTAAATCTCCTAGTTCCTCAGTGTTCATATTGAGAAGACATTTTATTTTCATATTCCTATCATAAAAAAAGAAGGTAATCATTTATTATATTATTTTTAAAAGATGTAATATGGTAAATTATAAATACTAATGTGATCACCTGATTCATATAGATTGAGATATTGATATGTAGTTATACATTTTATTTATTGAAATATAAATATTGAATTATTTTAAATTTTTATATTTTTGTAAGATGTATTCTGATTTATATAAAATGAATAATTTATGAAAGCATGTATTTTTATTTATTAATAAAATAAAAGTAGATAAATTTGATGACTTAAAATATGTTATCATGGATGTTTTATAAATGGAAAACTAATTCTATAATTATGCACTTTAATTCATATTAGTTTTATTATTTAATTTTTTAACATGTGTCATTAAGATTAGTTAATAATCCTTTGGGAGGATGAATTAGAACCACATGGGAAAAGATCCAAGTCATTTCTTGGTATCTAATCAAAGAGGTTCTTATATTACACCTCCTAAGGATAGATTATTACATATTGGATCAGAATGCCTAGGGTTTCCATAAACCCTTGTTTTTAATGTTTCTTTCCATTATAGGGCTAACCCTTACATTTTTGTGTCATATTATTATATTTATACCTTACTTGTGCCTAGTATTTTTTGTATTACATTACATGCTCCATTTACATTTAGGATTGGATATTGTTGTGATTATTATGGATCTAATTTTTCTAGGGATGTACTCAATTTTTCCTCAACTATTAGCCCTAGTTCCTTGTGATTATCTTAAGGTATCTTCATATATTTACATTGTGTTGTGCCCTCCTATTAGGTTTATATATTGTGTACCTATAGGTTTGATTTTTCTTGGGTTTTTTGGTTTAATATATTTAAATTCAATATCTTTACACTTGTTTTAAACCCTAATTTAATTTTGATGGCTCATCCTTTGTATGTATGTATTTATGATGTTGTATATGATTTAATGAAATCCATGCCATTTTATAATGATGTAAAAAATAGTAATTTTTAATATTATCATATTATATATAATTATTATTATAGTTAATATTATGTAAATGAATAATTAGGGTTGCTAAATTTTAAATTGATAGGGAAAATTAAAATGAAAATTATATGAATTTTTGGGGTGTTAGTTTCTTTATATGAGCCCTCATGATTATGGAATGAAAAATATGAAAAAATAAAATACTAGGGAAATATGTGTTAGTATTGAGAAAAAAAATAGATAAATATGGTTTTACAAACAAATGTGCACAAAAACATGTTGATTCTGATATAAAACATAATGTGAATGATAATACTTATCTTTTTTATTATTCTTTGAATGCTAGTGTTGATTGTGATATCAATGCTCATACCCCTCAAGATGAT
Organism: Torreya grandis; assembly: GCA_037957365.1. Taxonomy (NCBI): domain Eukaryota; kingdom Viridiplantae; phylum Streptophyta; class Pinopsida; order Cupressales; family Taxaceae; genus Torreya; species Torreya grandis. The sequence goes on from JARHVA010001732.1 coordinate 2,734,215, forward strand.
TATTGGATTGTAAATAATGATGAATATGATATTAAATATAAAATGGATGCATAATATAGTGATGCATTTATTGAAACTATTATAACATATGTTATGGAAAATAATTCTCATTATGTTAAGATTATAGGCATGTTGAAATAAATAACTAGTCTAAATCCTGATTGTGTTTTAAATGATGTTCATTTTTTTATATTGATTACTCTCCTTATTCATATATTATTCTAAATACATTTAATAAATTTATGACTTCTTTTGGAAACCTAAATTTGACATGAGCCCCTTATTCTCAGTGTCTTGTTCACAATTTACGTTATTTGGAAAAATTATACATTTAGCCTATTTCTAGGACTTTTACAGACCCATAATAGGTTTATACATGGTCCATTGGGCCTAAATATACCTTAACACTTATATAAAAAAATTATATGTGAACAAATATAGACTATTTCTCACTTATCACCTAGCCTTATCTCAAAAACAAATCCATAATCATCTCCTTAATAGACTTATACATTGTATAGACACATCTTGGACAAGCTTGTACACCTAAAAGGGTTTTCCCTTTTTGTTTTTTTGGTTTTTTATCCATTTTTAATGAATATTCTACCTTTACTCTTATTTTTATACATTCACATGGTTGGAAAGTGTGCTTAAGTTATCCTAGATCAACCTATACATAAAATTTATAACCAAGTCCTTTATCTATTTAGATGGAATATATGACATATATATCTAAGGAAATAACAATACATTTCAAAATATAAATATCCCATCATCACTTAACCAAAGCATTGATCAAATCTAAAATAATTATGACATTATCATCCTATCTTGGTCTCTCTACATTTCCTTTATGCAAAATGAGGGTATTAAACTGCATGTTGCTATGTCATCACTTATAGTAAAGAGTAGGTTCATTAACTCTTTCTCACAATATTCCATACACTCACTCATATAACTACATGAAGATATAATGTTATGCACATGGGATACATATTTTGCAACACCACCTCAACATTTTCTTGACTCCATAATTATTTATATTATTGTAGAGTGAAAACTAGGTCAAAGAAGAAATTTCACATAATCACATTATTATTGTCATATCAACCAATTGAAGGTACACATGTAATAAGAAGGATATAACACATAAGTGAGAAAAAAATAAATTGAAAAAAAACTAGTAAGAGAAAACATGTTGTAGTAGGATAAATCCAGCCATAGCCAAATAATCATGACTTTATGGGTCTATCCTAATGAAAAAATATATCTAAAAGGATCACAAAATTTCCAAATTTTAGGGGAAATTATCACACAGTCTTTCAAATGCATCTACAATCTCACAATAACTAGGTTTTTCCTACTATAGTCAAATTTATCCTTCTAGGGTTTCATAATCTAGCTTTTCCATCACATGTGCACTACATCCTTCTAATTTTTCCTATACATTTATTATAAAATATAAATGGTGGGATGTGAATAATATATGAATAATTATATTACACTCCAAAACAAAACAAATAATTATGGAGTTGGAAAACCACCAAGCACATCATCATAAATTATCTATCTTGCACACACAAAATCATACCTCCTTGTTATTTTGGGTTGTGTAGATGTAATAACTTGAGTGAGGATTTATGAACCTCCTTTTTAATAGAAGTGATGATAAAAATACATGCAATATAATATGATCCTTTGGAACAAGGGAAATATAGAGAGAAAAAGATAAAATGACAATGTCATAATTATATGAGATTTGATAAAGCTTTATTTGAGTGATGTTTGGCTCTAAGATTAACCTCATATGTGACACAAATATTGATATTTGTATGTGTATTATGCTTAATTATAAATAATAAATGGCTTGGTTAAACCATATATATAGGATAACCTAAGATAACTTATGTACGCATGCCAACTATGGTAATGCATAAAAAAAGAGTAAAGGTGAAAAATTCACAACAATGAGGTAACAAACCCACAAAACAAAAATGTAAAAACTCTTAGGGTGTTTTTTTTGGTCCAAGATGGACCTATATAGTGTACAGATATGTCCAAGATATAATTATGGATTTTTTTTTTAGGCAAGGTTAAGTGACAAGTAAGAAATAGTATAGATGAGTATTTGATACCTTTCTGATGAGTGTTGAGGTGATTTTAGGTGTTTTATCTTATTTTTGATTTAGTGGTCTAAATAAGCCCAAAAATTGAGACTAATTTAGATTATATAATATATGTCTAAATTAATAAAATATGAATTTAAATATGAGTATAAATAATTTATTTCAATTACTATGAATGGAAATGGCATAGAAGATAGGGTACTTATCTTGTTTAGTTGTGTTTTAGTCTATGATAGGGTACATACGTCAACTAGAATCTACAGGGCTCTATTTTGAACTAATTTAGGAAACATTTAGTGAAAATAAAAAATATGAGTCTAATACTACTTGGATGCCTATGATAACTACCATAATTTATGCTCTACCAAATTTATCCAAAAATATTGTGTTAATCTATGATAGTTTATATCATTACTCTTACATCTATAAATAGAAATTGTGTATTTAGATACCTTCACAGATGTGTGAATGGATATATTTTAATTAAACCTATAGTTTAAACCCTTTAAACTAATGTGACCTATAAAAATGGGTTATGAAGGAGGGGTTGAGTTGACCTTGACCACCCTCTATTGATCAAATAATCATTACCTACATTCCAATACTCTGAAGAGGGATCAAATTGCACATACTTTTCCCACATAATTTTGGTGTGCATCATTATATTACTAGCATGTTGTGAAATCTTATGTATGGATTTCAATAATTGAAAACACATTATTTTTATCTTTAAATGACATATAGACTTGGCTCAAGGCCTAAGTGTTTTAGATTTGGAATATTTATGTAATTGTGTAGATATTTTCCATTAACAAATAAATTTTTTCTAGATCTTAATAGGCTTAAGCATGCTATGCTTATATAGTTGAATTTTTAGGTAGTTTAACTCTAAAATAATATTTAAATGTATGTTCTAACCTAAAGGAAGGATTTGAATTTTGGAAAATAACTATTAAATGGTGTGAAAATGAGTCAAGCCAAGGTAGACAACTCTAATAATTAGATCCATCATATTATGGATTGAGGCATTTAGAAAGTAGGAAAAAATAATCTAGGATCAATTAATAGTCTAAGTAATACTATAAGTTATTCAAGAAGAGACTAAGAAGTTCTATGTTTTAACAAAAATAATTTGGGAAGGTTAAGTCCATAGATACGAGAATGGATAAGAAAAATAATGAGAAAAAATTAGTTTGTCTACACACAAGTCATGTACACTAATGCTTGGTCAAAATTGATATTTTCAGGTGTATAATACCAGATTTGAGTGTCTATGTTTTCCCTCATTTTATTATAGTAATTTTAATTAATATGATACAAGGATAAAGTGACATACTTTAGTATTTCTATTTTACTAAATTTAAGAAACTATAAGTTTAATTTCCTAAATAGTAAAGGGGTCTGGATTAAGGGGAAAATTAGTAAATAAACATGCCTTAATTAACCTACTAATTTATTTAATTTTGAAGTGTTTAATTGATTTATAAAAATAGAAAAAAGGGGATAGAGAGTAAAACTTAGCTGATCCTAAACAAGAGCATCAAAAATGGGACACCTAGAGTTATAGCACTATAGTCCAAGTTTTGGCACTACAGTCCTTAGTGTCTGAGCTTTCTTGGTTCTATTAATCTACTTTGAGAGACCCTGTGCCTAAAATATCAAGACCTAGTTATTCATGAAGCTCTGTGTGTAGTTAATTTTATCTTTAAGAATCCTAGTTCCTCTTCATACTTGGTATATGATCTTGAATCCAACTAAAAAATGGGATTAGTGGGTAATATACACTAAACATGTGATCACACCCCATGTGAGGGCACATTGCATACATACCAATACTCTAAAGAGGGATCAAGGCCAATGTAGTTCTCCCAATTTGAATGTGTATTATGTAATCTTGTGCATGCAATGTAACTGTATGTGAATTTGGGCAAGATTGAGATGACTCATGACTGGTTTAAGAGCTTGGATAGGCTAGAAATAATAGTTATTGGTTGTATGTAGAGAATAGGAATATTTTCTTGAGTGTGCTTTAGTATATTTCTAGATTGTGCCTTTTGAATGATTTCCAACCCTTATAAATGACTTTTAAATGGGATTTTATAGGGAAACTAGTGATCCTAGGTTAGATGAACTTTCATTAGGCTGACAAGGGAAAATATAAGGATTTGGTAAAATTTAACCATTTGAGGCTATTGTGGATTTGGAAAACAATGCTAAAAAGTGGACACCCTGGGTCCCATCATTCTAGTCCAACTTGTAGCACTATTGTCTAGGGGGAAGGGGACCTTGGGGGATAGATCTGCACCTAGGAGATGAATTTGATATAATAAAGGCTGAATTTATTAGGCTTTAAATGATTGGTAAATAGTGAAAACATGCCTAAGGGGGTTGTGTAAGAGAGTAGGAGAGACCTATGGTTTGGTTGTCACAAGTCATGCTCAAGTTGTAAAAATTGCATTTTAGTATAACTACATTCCCCCCCCCCCATTTATTCTAAGTATGAAACAAATTGAAATACTAGGATAAATGAAAAAAAGAGAAGCATAACTAAAATTATCTATGAGGCTAAGCCCAAGAAGGTGTGTGATGTTAGGTTGCATTTAGTGAGAGCACATTATACTATGTAAGTCTACAAAAAGGAAAGTGAAAGTAGATAATTTTTTACTAGATACACTATATCTAAAATAATAACATACAAAAATGGGTAAAGAAAGAGGAAGGAAGAGAAAGGAATGAATACACCTCATTGGGTATGTGAACCAATACACAACCTATTATGCTACTAGGTTATGTTGGGTAATGCTAGAAGTATGTTAAACCAAGATTTATATCGATGAATGAGTTGAGTACTTAATCCCCTAGAATTTGGCTTAAGAATGAAAAGGTAGGCCCTTTGGCTCCATCATCACCAACTATGTGAAGTTAACAAATCATGCATGTGATAATCAACGTTTGGACCATGTGTCATATTCTTCTAAATAGGTGGCTCAAGAATATAAAGGCTAGCTAGTCATTTGGCTCCATCATTTCCATATGATGTGAAGCTAAATGAGAAAATACTAGTATAGATGAATGTCATATGAGATGGCTCATGTATCCCTTAAATGTGTTGTTATTTGATAATGTTGTCATGGATAGCTAAATGTAAATTAGAAACTAGGCCACTATTGGCCACCTATAAAGATGGAGATTGGACTTGTATAGAAGCCCCTCCTAAAACTAAAATCAAGGCTTAATAACTCAAGTAAGTGGGAAGTAAACTTATATGAAATTTTACTTGAATGTGATGTCAACCACTTAAAAATGGAGTAAGGCATGTAACTACTGGGAATGTGTAAGAAAATACAATAAACTCAGAAATAGAGAAGGCCCATGTGTCACACACTTTGCCCCCAATATTTGTTGTCTAAAACATAGATTATAAATTAAAAGTTGTATCAACTACCATCTCTAAACTAAAAATGAAAACACTCATAATGTATATGATGCCCCCTATATCTAAATTCTCTGAGTGAAATAAGTGTTGAAAACTATTGATTTCTAGACTGAATTGTACTATAAAAATTATGATTAAACTCACCTCTCTACCTAATTTTAGAAAAGCTAAATATTTTATTGTTTGGATAACAACACCAGAAACTAGACACTTTGGGGTCTAGTGTTGTAGTCCCATTTTTGGCAATATTTTCTAGAGCTAAAACTAATGACTTATTTAGATTCTCCATTGTCTACCTAGTTTAGTTTGCTTGTGTTGAATTCTACATTTTGGACTATACTATTCTAAAATTACTTTTTTGACTATTAGGAGCTCTAATCTCTATGACAAAGCCCTTATTTATTTCCCCTTATTTTGAGGGTAGGAATGAAGACCCTAAAATGATTTCCCTTAGAAGAAGAAGCCCTAAAAGTGTGTTAATCTATGAAAACATTTGATATAACATTGATATACATTATCTCAAGATATACAAAAAGTTGTAGAGATATATTTTTAGATCCATAGGGGTATGCCTAGATAGATATAATAATGTAATAACACGTGCATAAGATTAAACTAGAATTCAAAATGTTAGTTTTTAGTTGTTAGTGGCATGGAGGAATGGAGCATGATGTTCATCATGGCATCCAAGATGCAAGGTAAATACATGACTGGAATCATGACATTACACACAAAGATAATAAATCAAGAAACAAGCATATAAATCAAGAAACAAGAAACACATAAGGGTAGCTAAGGGGCTATATAAGCATGCAAGGCATATGAGGAATGTTCAAATGTTTCATATACACACAATAAGAACAATAAAATATTGGCATAAGGGCTATCAGCACATGAAAGGCACACATAAAGGACATTGGCAAGTGTCCAAAGCCACACACATATAGATAAGAACAAAGGACATTGGCAAATATCCTAAAACACAAGCAAGAAGAAAACAAGAACTAGAAAATGGAAACACATCTAGCTAATCAAAGTGAAGAGTGGAAGCATGAAAAGTACTAGAAATACAAACATACATCTAACTATGGAAATAAAAATCAAGAGTATACAAAATATATAATATAAGACTAATGTATATGCTATGAAATAAAGAAGTGTGATATATGCTAATGGATGTCGATGTGATATATGTGTAAGCAAGTAAGAAACATACTATAATAATATGTCTAGAGTGTATAGTGTAAGAATGACATAACCTAGATGGTGTAGTCATGTAGAGTATGGCCCTAATGGGTAGATGTATCGATATGTAGCTAGAATGTAGAAGTAGGATGCCCCGTTGATGGGTGGAGTGAAGCAATCAAGGTTCTAAATGCACTGCACACACTCAAATAAGATTAAGTGAAGCTTGGAAATATAGATAAATTAATAATCAATAGCATAGAATAGTGTAATGTAAGTCTAGAATAATGGTTAGTAATGTAAAACATAGATGATGCATACAATTGACATGTTTTTGTATTTTTGAAATATTATATTATTTTTATATTTTGAAATATTTGAGCTATGTAAAATAAAGTAGAGGAAACTATGCGTAATCAAGTAGGAGATAATATGTACAATCAATGCTAGAAATAAATTATACTAACTGATGAGCCTCAAATGAGACTCCCTGTCATGGTGTCTTATATAGAAGAGTAAAATCATGCGTGATCATGAAGCATATGGTAATGCTAAGACTATGGCTCTAAAATTTGTATATGTTGTAAATGCTCTGAAATATTTGAAGTAAAAATTGACTATGGGGACCCTCTATAATTTTGAGAAGTGGATGAAATTGTAGGGCTCGTAGGGACCCATCTGGAGGTAGGAAAAACTCATTAAACATGTGATCTATGTGTAGATGTATGAGATCTCAATGAAAATGCTATGGGTGTGAATACTATAGCTAAAAGATATCTAGAATATTGAAGTGGTGGAGTTGTATGAACCATTTGTATTGGTGATGGATATCATATATGTGTCTAATGTTGAATTGGAGAAAAAAATGGTGGCAGAGATAGAACTCATAATGAAACTAAAACTAGCTCTAGAACTAAAACTAGCTTTGAAACTGGAAGTGGTAACTTGTACGAAATTCTAGTAACTATGATAACATGATTAGTGTGATTGCATTTCATGCATTTATGTATTGTAGATGGAATTGCTCAGAGTTTTTGTATCTAAGGTCTACCAAGTAACATGTCAAAAACTCGTATGGTAGGAATTATAGTAAACGAGGTGTTCATGTGTATAGGACCAACCTATAGAGGAATGAGGATCTCACCCAATGTAGTCTGACTATGTCCATTGAATCCACTGATAATTTTATTTGTTTGAGTAATATCTTGCTCTGTATAACCCAAGTGTTATAGTAGTTTCATATTACACATGTTAACATTGGATCCATTATCAAGTAGAACACTCTGAATAAGATGACCATGAATAAAATATCTAATGAAGAGAACATGATAATATTTGTCATCCTCAATAATATCATACTTAGAAAAGGAGATGGAAGGTTGAACTAGAATGATAGAATGAAAAGTACCAATCATGTGGCTCAATGGATGTGAATTATCTATCAAATAAGAGGATTGAATGCATTAACTAACTCATTCATTAAAATGTGCATTAACTGACTAATGCATTAACTGATTATGCATTAAAATTTGCTAGGAACATGTTGACAAAAGTATTGAATGCATTAACTAACTAATTTGATGAACTATAAAACCATTGTAATGCACAATCCTTAAGGATCTTAAAAAATAATTTAGTTAATATCTATTAATTTGGTACATAATCCAAAAATGTTGCATGAAAGGCTCTCAAATGTGTCTCTAAATCACCCTTGCCATCATAAAGAGTGAGCTTAGGTTGTAGAAATCTAGGTGGCAAGGGTGTAGTAGCTATATGTTGTGCCAAAGGTGTATGCAATAGAGTGAAGGAGTCCAATGCCTATGTATATCTAGTGGTACCTTACTCAAGATGTTGCAACTTGTATTAAAGAGATTGAATCTCAAGAGCAACCACATCAGGAGATAGGGATGTACTAGCTACAACTAGTGGCATAGAAGAAGGTTGGACTGTTATAGGGGGTTGTTGTGACATAGTTTCCCCCTAGTGTTATGTGCAACTGGTGAATCTATAGTTTAATAAAACTCAACTTTTTTGGCCTTATTTAGTTATATGATAGATTTTAAGATGTTAGCATGATCATGGGGCTATTCCCTAAGTCTTTCTCTAAAATTTTACAAAATCAAATCTTTGTTGAGTACATATTCATTGTCAACAATGGGTGGAAGTGGATCAGTAGTCTAATGTGATAAAACATGAGCATCAATATGTGTCTCATCATTATTATTCTCATATTTCTCATTATCAAAATCATGTTCATTGAAATTAGTGTAATCTAGATATGCAAGATCTATAATAGGGACCTGAGTTGATTGTTTATCCATGTTATAGAAATGGGTTGTAGGAATCTAATTGAATTTAGAAGGGTTACCACTAAGTCTTGCACTCCATCTCAAAGGAAGAGATGCAAGGAGTTTAGATGGAATAATGAAAACAATTTAGAAAATAACATATTAGATTACATAAAAATAATCTAAACATTGAATGGGAATATGCATAAAAAGGATATCAAACCCCAAGTATGTAAGGTGATAGCTCAAGATGCAAAGTAGGGACTAGTATATGCAACTAGGGATTTTTTGGAAATATTATTTGCAAAATACTATGAAATTTTGAGTTTTAAATTGATTCTCTGAGATAGGTATGCGAGATAAAATTTAGAAAATTATGAGAAATTACTTGTTTGAACAGGGCCTACTATATGTAACTAGGGTTTTGAGACAACTAAATTTTTTGGAATTACTATGAATAGTTGAAATTTGAAGTGATTTTTTTATATTAATATTCAATCAAAATTTGTAGAAAATAAGTGGAATATAGGGTTTTAGGGAATTATTGAAAATATTTTAATTAATCTATAGTTTTATGATTTTTAAATTTAAAAAAAAAACTTGAAAAACATTACAAAAAATCATAAATAATTATCCCTAAGGTTTTTTTGGTTTTTGTGTGAAAATTTGAAGTTGGGTTCACCAAATGTTTTACTAAATTTGAGAAACTATAAGTTTAATTTCCTAAATAGTAAAGGGGTCTGTATTAAGGGGAAAATCAATAAATAAATTTGACTTAAATAACCTACTGATTTATTGAATCTTGAAGTGCTTAATTGATTTCTAAAAATAGCAAACAAGGGGATAGAGAGTAAAACTTAGTTGATTTTAGGCTGAGATAGAGGAGATAAGCTACAAATTGCTGATATGGCTAGGCAGACTATCATAAATAGGATCCAAAAGTCTATTTTATGCCTAGATAAGAGCACCAAAAATGGGATACCTTAAAGTCAAGTGATATAGTCCAAGATTTTGTGATGTATTCCTTAGTGTCTAAGCTTTCTTAGGTTTTTGGGTTTTGTTCTTCTACTCTAAGAGACTATATGCCTGAAATATCAAGTCTTGGTTGTTCATGAATTCTATGTGTAATTGATTTTGTCTTCAAGGATCCTAGTTCCTCTTCATGCTTGATAGGTGATCTTGAATCCAACTAGAAAAAGGGGTTAGTGGGTAATATGCATTGAATGTGTGATCACACCCCATGTGTGGGCACACTACCTACATACCAATACTCTGAAGAGGGATCAAGGCCAATGTAGTTCTCCCAATTTGAATGTGTATTATGAAATTGTGTGTATGAAATGCAAGTGTATGTGAATTTGGGAAAGCTTGAGATGACTCATGACTGGTGTGGGAGCTTGGATAGGCTAGAAATAATAGTGGTTGGTTATATGCAGAGAATAAGAAGATTTTCTTGAGTGTGATTTAGTATATTTCTAGCTTATGCCTTTTGAATGATTGCCAACCCTTCTAAATGACATTTGAATGGGATTTTGTAAGGAAACTAGTGATCCTAGGTTAGATGAAATTGCATTAGGATAACAAGGGAAAAGATAAGGATTTAGGAAAATTTGACCATTTGAGGCTATTGTGGACTTGGACAATAGTGCTAAAAAGTGGATGCCCTAGGTCCTAGTGATATAGTCCAACCTATGGCATTGTTGTCCAAGGGGAAAGGGACCTTAGAGGATAGATATGCGTTTGGGAGAGGATTTTGGGACAATAGAGGCTGAATATAGAAGGCTTTAGATGACTGGGAAATAGTGAAAACATGCATAAGCATGATGTGTAAGTGAGTAGGAGAGACCTATGGTTTGGGTGTCACAAGTCATGCTATAGTTATACAAATTGCATTTTAGTATGACTACAATATCCATGGTGGGTTTGTTTATGTATATGTTGAGTATTGTGCTTGATCCATGCAAAACCTATAATGGAGCATGTAGAGATCCATTTTCACTTATGATATAAAATCTAAATTAAAAACATTAAACATATTTTAAATTGTAATAACAAGTAATAGATACATCTATCTGCATGCAAACCAAGACACCATCTAAAGTCAGTGGAGAATGGGGTGATTATGCCTTATGGAGATGTTAGTGTTAAAATAATGGGTTGAATTAAATATGACCTAACCCTTATTGGATACGAAGAAGTGTTTTTATGTTAAATCACACATAATATCAACCATACTACTCATTATATTTTATGTAATCATTGTGAATGGGACCAACCATGGGTTTTGTTATCAATTAGGAGTGTTACCCTTGTGAGAATGTGTGCTTCTTCCCAGTCCTTCTAAGATAAAATAATCTCTCTAAAGTGTGGGTGACTTTGAGTTAGAGATAATCTCTAGATAGATGGCTAGTTCTTTTGATACACTCACTAAATTTGTATCTAATCCTACTTACTATTAATTTTTGACTAAGGGAAAGGGTGAAGGGATAATGATTACACTGGAATTGACATTAAAACTTAAAATAAAGGTGATGCACCAATGTTTATGACCACTTTTTCTTGTAATTAACACTCTTAGGAAGCAAAGGAGCCTACACACATTATACGGATTCTATAATAGTGTTTCACACAAAAGTACTAACAAAACTCACTCTTTGCATGGAAGGAATGAAAATTTGTTGAATTCACTTCTAATTTTGGACTAAGATTGAACCTAGACACTTAGTATGACCTATATAAACTCATATATGCTACATAAATGTATAAAAACTAGACATTAACATAGGTAAATTACTGATTCACTAAGTTATGTCAATAGAAATCACACATACACTTCACACAGCAACCCAAAAATGGAGGATAACATCTTATTTCTTTAAAAGGTGTAGTAAAATAATTTTATATCCTTTCAACATAGCCAAAGCAAAAAGTCATATGTTAATTTTGGAAAATAAGATACAAATAGAAGAAAGGGTAGGAGAGGGGAGACAAAGCAACCCCAAAATAAGGATAACTCACTTTGTCTTCACAACCTTAAAATACTACATAGTGATTCCTAGAATTTCTCTATCTTTCCTTAACAAAAGTGGTGGAGTTATATTTAGAATTTTTTTGAAGTCTTAAATAAGTTTTGAGCATTTATTGATGAAGTTTAACCCATTGGAGTGCTTATATCCTTGTTTGCATACCTTATATACTAATTTGCATGTATTTCTTGGAATAAATATTCTTCCATGAAAATAGGTATTCAAGTCTACATTAATTCATCCATTTAATACTTCTTCTCATCTATTTTGAGGTCTCTCCACTTTGTTGTGGCTGTTAGAAATCTCTTAAAGCTTCTTTGACTTTGTCTCCTTGACTTGCCATAAAAGAGGGATAATGTCTTCTTAAGGTAGTTTATGACTCTTTAAAACATTTGAATGTATCTTGAAATTATATCTTGAGATTTTATTGTAATCTATGTAACATTTAAGGTGAGAAGTAACCTTGAAAATCATGTTGAATAACTCTTATGCATTGACTTGGGTGTTTAATCATTTAAACTACTCTTTTTAAAATATGGTGTAGAAGGTGAGAAAACTTGATTTTTCATAGAAGAAAATAATTTTACTCAATGGATGTATTTTAAACCTCATATTAGATCTTTAAAAAGACACTTGGAGCCATCAAATAGTTCAAAATATGTGATTTTGCTCTAAAAGGTCTCATTTGGCCTCATTCCTTATAACCCTCAAAATAGGTAAATCTCTTGATTCAAAAGAATGTATTAGTGGTAATTTATAAATTAAAAAATTCTTGAAGACCTAGTATCTTCTTACATATCCATGCCAAGTTTTAGGACTTGAAACCAAGTGGAAGTACACTTTTTTTTCTATTTTTTCTCTCTAATTAGGCCTGCATTATGCCTCCTTGCCTAAAAATTAAGATTTGGCCAAAAATAACTCACACACATGTGAAAATTAAAATAATCATTTGATTAAATTTACCTATGAAAATAACATTCTCCATGTCAACTTTTATCTCTTGATACCCTATACAGATGGGTAAACCTGAAATGGACAAAAACCCTAGTCTAGGCACTTCTACTTACTTAAGAGACTTTTGAAGTTTTTTTAATGAAATTTTCAAGTTTTTTTCTTGAAATAGGATTTTTTAGGTCTAAAAAACCTTTTCAAAACTCAATCTCTTGAGGATAGGCCTTTTGAAGAACTTCATAGGCCTATAACTTCTCCTTTTAGCTTGTAAAACTGAGTTTTATTCACATTTTGAACCAAGTAGCCTACTTTTATAGATAATATAACTCCTTATGAGGAATTAATATGTGTTTTTAAGGTTTATTAACCTTTATTAAACCTTAATTTACCTCTTCCCATGGTTTTTAATCCATTTCATACCTTCCTTCAATAAACACCTATAGCCATGTTTTTCAGCATATTATATACACTTGTACCTATAACTTTACTATAAAGTACCATATTTAGATTCTCATGGGACCTATATATTTCATTAAAAAAATTATAGGTTGAATCATTCCATTTTGGTCAGTTAAATAATCATTTTCCTTAATCAAGTGCTTTAGAAGGGTTTAGCAAGTGTTTAAGGGGCTTGCCATCTTAACGATGGTTCATAAAGCACATGGGACCAAATAAAGAAATAATACTAGGATTAAGAGTAGGGTGATCCCTCAAAAATACCTTTTGGATTTATTTCCCATACATATTGGCATGAAACATTTGAGCATTAAAAAATGAGCTTTGACTAGCAAACTATGCATTTTATGAGGCTAAGAGCGAAAATGCCTAAAAGTGTAATTTTTTGTGTTTTATTATGAGTGATAATTCATAAAAAAGGTCTAAATCATTCCTTATGACCTTATCCAATTATTTACATTATCATTTCTTCCCTCAAGACCCTCTACAACATCATTGACTGTGATTAAGGGTTTATGAACAAGTTAGTCATTTTGACCCTAACACTCTAGTTTCCACCTCTCTAGATTTACCAAGGATATGAATCATGTTATAAAAATTTTATAGTTTCCTCCACATCCTATATAAACTCCATATTCAAAATTTAAAACAAAACTTTCACCATTTCTAATTTATCATGTCAAGACTACCCTTAGTTGTAGATACATATTAGACCCTTCTTGATTGTAACTTTATGAGTGAGAACTCTTTAATGGATTTTATGATAGCCTTTATGTTATAAAAATTATTAGATGTGTCATAAATTAGGTTTAAAAAATCTTTGTTCTTGCATTATATCTCCAACAATCACCTTTCTTCATAATCTTACTCCAAGAAATAACTACCTGTACTAAAGTCTTTGGCTATAAGTGCATATTTAGATGCATAGACTATAATTTTAGGAATGATAAATATTTAATCGAGTTTATAAATCTTTTTTTAGTCTTAAAACCTCTTTAAAACATCTTCCATTAGGTCTAAAAGGACCTTATTCCTATACTTGCTCATAAGCATCAGACTTCTTAAGAAGTTCATACACAGGCTTATTTGGTATAATAAGACTCATTGATCCTCTCATTTATAACAATCACCTTCATAATATCTTTAAGAGAGTGTTATTAATATATATATATGATGAAAATATCACATTTTTTCTACTTGATCAACCATTATGAGAGGAAAGTGAGACAGGTACACAATCACTAGGAGAAATGAAACTGCAATTAATGCAAAACACATTATTGGAAAGTAATAGTCATGGTTGTGATCTTAAAATATTCCAAAAAATTCAATATACTATACCATCAGATCCCTATCTAGTCAAATTCTAATCAATAAAATCCTCATACTTTACATGACCTTTCAATCTCCATATCTTCAATTTGACCATGCATATGTCTTAATACTTTCTCAAAGGCTAGCTGTAGGTGATTATTGGCTAAGAGTTCTCCCTTTATCTCATTATTAGATAGTTCAAAACATAATTTCACTTCCTTTAATATTTCACTACCTTATCAGGGCCTCTTTACTTTCATTCTTCCTCTAAAAACACTTAAACTTACCAACTCTTCACACTTAACACACATGGCACTATAGTCTTAACAATCTCACCAAAATTTATAAATTTATTTATTTTCCCTCCTCATTTTTTCTCTTTTTCATCAAATATTTTATTTTAATCTATTCATATAACATGTAATTCCAAACTGTGACATCTAGGATCCTATTCAACTTCAAAATTGAAAACCTCATGAGTTCATACACAAGCATGTGTATACCTATTTAGTCTTGATGAGCCTAATTAAAATCTTGATATCTCTTAAATTATAGTATTATAAAATATTCAAACCTCATGAGTATATAATTTAATTATTCATCACCTTTATAGGCCCTATCATATGCTTTTTAATGCATGCTCTCTCATAAGCCTAACCGTATAGTTATGGCTGAGTGAATGTTGGGTTTGGACTGTATCTTGTATGAGCCTAGATGAATTTTAAATGATGTTTTTAATACCTTATGAGTATTTTTTTATTTTCATACATATTTTTCACTCACTCAATCTTACCCCTTAATGCACATATTCAACCCCATGCTCTTAATAGCCCTGATTGTATCATCATTACTCATAGTAAGGTTGTAGATGATCATTTAGAATTTTATACTAAAAGGAAGATATGATAAGGTTTATAAAATTAAAAAAGTTTACTAATAATCTCATTTACTATACTTATACTTTCATTAACTTGGAGAATCATCAAATTAGTATGAAAAATCTTGATTAGCAAGAAACCAAAATATGATTTTTACCTTAAATGTTATTAAACAATCTTAATTTTTCTAAATTGACAATAAAATATTTCTTGGTGTTCCAAGAGTGAAATATATTGAGATTAAATCTCATTATTTATGAAATAACTTGGCATGATCTTGAAGAATGCTTAAACCAACCTTAAAACTTACAAATAGTGGAGATATCTTGTTACCTTAAACTTTACTAACAAACCTTAAACAATGCTAAAATATGCTTAAAAGTCCTCTTTTATTATTCTAATTTATACATTGGTGGTATTTTTAAAATTATCATCCCTATAATTGGATTATATCACCTTTAATATTCATTTTACACCTTCATAGTTCATCTTCATGTGTGCACAGTCCACTTGAAGTTTAATTTGATCATGATACACAAACATGTCTGTGTCATTATAATTTATAAGGTATAATTGGATATTTTCTCTCTAGAATGTCACTAGTCACCCTTAATAAATTTAGATATTGATCTAAAACTACCTAATTCTCTTATACCAACCTCTTTATCTTCATGGCTCCTCTCTATGATCTTGTTACATCATTGTTCATCACTTTGTTTATTGAAGTCCATGGGGAAAAGTCTATACAATAAGGCCCATGAGTGATCTATTGAGACTTAAGAGATCATTTTATGTTTAGTTTCATTTCGACTATCTTATTGAAATGAAAAAATCTTTCCATTTATATACCTGTCAAGATCCTATGATGACCTTAAAAAGAACTTTTACATCAGGAACTCATGCTTTTATGATTGTACCTTGCTAAAAGACTACCTCACTATAATCAATCTCAAGGAATCCATCCTTCAATATGGAGGTATATGATTTTTTTTAAATTAATAGTTTCATCATGAATTAAATATAAATCTAAGAACCCTTGAAGATGAAGACATTCAATTACCAGATCAAAACATGATTTCTAGCTAATGGATTTGACAACTAATTTTCTACCAAAAGACCATTATTAAATCATGGTACCTAATGAATACAACATGGAATATTTCATATTTGACCCTAAAATCATCTCACCATAATCATTTTTCTCCATTGAATTTTGAATTAAATAAATAGAGGTAAACCTGGACCCTATCTGGATGACTAGGACATAATGAACCCCTTACATTCTTAATGATTGTTCATAAATATGGGGAGATGAATATGAAAACCAGTGCCAAAAATTTTAAGGTCATTATGGTCCCTATAATTTATGAAGATATCTTTACCTGACCTTCTCTCTCCTATCCATACTAGGCAAAAATTGTTAACCCCCCTTGAGCTGCCAAAGAAGCTAATAAGAGAGATGAATGGGTTTTATACATTATATCACTTAGAACTCCTTAAAAACCATGTATTTTATATTTAGGAGGATAAATTAAGTCTTGAATATTCTTTAAAGTCAATTTCACCTTGAAAACTTGTATAGATAGCTTTAAAATAGCCCTTTTTAACACTAAAACTACCATGATCACTTAATAAACCTGATGTAAATGTTTTAAAAGGTAATCACAAGAACTTTACATGTCTAAAAAGGTGTATCATAACATTATTATATTAATATACTACCATTACCTTTTAAAACCTTCTCTATAAGCCATCAAATGATCCAAAATGAAACCAACTAGATTATGATGTTAGTCAATAATATCACCAAGTTTTTTAATCACTTGTAAAGCATGACATGATCTTGACACATTATATGATACCTATAAAGACACCCTATGCCCCTTTCATCACTTGAAACTCACTAGAATAGGTTAAGAAGTGACTAGGCATGCACATAACAATGATGAACAAAACCTTAAACTTATCAAATTTACCTTAAACTTTGATAACCAAGATTTCAAGTGACAATTTTAAGGACATAACAAGACCAACATAATGATAAATAGGGTAAAAAATCATGATGAGAAAAGTTTCAAATTGTAAGGGTGATAGTTTGACCTAGGAGGTCAAACTTTTCAACATTTTGGTGACTCAGCTAGGAAGGATGCCTGCTATACTTATAAACCAATAACTTTGAGTCTTTTTCAAGCTCACAAAGTCTCTCTCACACTCTAAAGTGAACATAAATAGACTTTGACCAATGACTACAAATCTTGATTCAAAACAAAACAACTATTTTCCTTCCAAAAACAAGGAAATAAAGACACACAAAATAAGGAGAAACTAACTAACAAGACACACATTCTATCTAATAACTTATTTAAAAAAACATAAACAATCTAATGAGCTAGGTTTACACTTTGAGGAAAATAGAACAAACTATGTACAAAAGAACTTATTTCTTAGCAATAATGTTTCAGATGTATCCCATTGACTATGATTGATAAATATTCACCATCCATCTTGGCAAGTTGGAAGGCATTGTGAGATTTACAGATATATATTGTGTAAATATAACTCCAAAGTGAGTCAACCTTGGTGTGACTTCCTATTTTATCTCTGTCCTCATCCCACTTGAGAATCAAGTCACCTTCTTTAAATTTTTTTGAAGATGTTCCTCTATCAAAGGTTCTCTTCACTTTGATTGATGAATTTCCATGGCCAACATGGATTGATTTATCACTTTTTATAGCTCCATAATCTCATCATACCTCACCTCTATAGATTCATTCTCCAACAACTCTTTTTAATGAATTAGTTCCAAAGCAAGGAGCTCAAGTGAAATTGGAAACCTTGCTTCTCTTCCATAGATAAGCTTGTATGTTGAATTATATGTATACATTTTAAAGGTAATTCTATCAACCAATAGATTTTAATTAAGATTAAAATTCCATGTCCTCTGATAATCTTTAATGGTTCTCCTTATGATCTTTAGTAGGTTCTAATTTATGGAATCATCAAGGCCATTGCCTTGTGGGTAATAATTTGATGAAGTGATGAGGTATACACCATGTTGTACATCCCATTGAATGATATTATCTACCACAAAATCCATGGAATTATCTTAAATTATGATGGAGGGAATGTAAAAACTTGTAATCAAACCTTCATAAAAATCTAACATACTAGATTTGTTTACTTCCTTCAAAGCCACTACCTCTTTCTATCTTGTGAAGTAATCTATGGTAGTAAGGATCCACTTATGACCCAAGATTTAAGGTGAATTTATAAGGCCAATTAAGTATAAATCCCATTGTAAAAAGTGTTGATCCACTAAAATAGGTTGAAGAGGTAAGGCAACAAGTCTTTTTTTTCCTATAAATATTACACATTTATTACACTTCCTCGCCCAAGCATGGAAATATTTGAATCTATTTACCCAATAATATCCACCCCTAATTATCTTAAGGGTTATTATCCTTTATAATAAGTGACCTCTACATTTTCCATCATGTAATTATTTAAGCAATCTTTCAACCTAGCTTGGCTCTATGCACCTCAATAACATGTCATCGATGTCCTTAAAAAACACTCCATCAACAAGGAGAAAAGGAATGGAATGCAATCTTAAATACCTTATCCTTGATTAAATTAATTTGGGAGGATAAAAACCATTTTGGAGGTACATAACCATGTATTGTAACCATCTTGATGATGATGCATGATTAATGCAATTTCTTAACCATTCAAAACTATAATTATCTCCTTATTCTCATGTAAGTCTTTGGCTAAGTGTTCATAGAATATTTTACCTCTAATCATCTTAGTCATATTTATCTCAACATCATAATCCATAAATATTATTATCCAATCTTCCCTTTTCTCACTTATGTCCTTTTTAAACAAGAACCCTTGATACTAGGATGAGAAACCATTAGATATATCTTGTTGTTAGATAGCAAGTGTCTAAACTTCTTAAGACATCTGATGATTGAAATTACAAGTTTATCTACATAGGTGTACCTTGTCTCATATTCCTCCAAGCCTCGATTTAATAATGTTATGGGATACTTCAAGGTTTTTTGATTTTATTACATGAGTATACCTTAAATTTTTTCCACATTAGCATATGCATATAAGATAAAATCCCTTGAAAAATTAGGATTAAATAGAGCAGGAGCACTAGCTATTTCTTTTTTTATCTCTTCAAAATTCCTCAAGCACTCCTTGGTACAAAGAAAGATTTGAATTTTATTAAGCATGGTTATAATTGGATTTGATAATGTTAAAAAATTATATATGTATATTCTTACTAAATCTATTTTTCTAAGAAAACTTTGTAATTCCTTATTATATTTAGGTAAGGATAACTCAAGAATGGAATATATCCTTTCAATATCAATGCTTAAACCATGTTTAGAGAAAACATGTATAATAAGATTACCTTAATGTACCAAAAACACACACTTATTGGGGTTAACTAACACCCCATATTGTTTACATATCTCAAACACTTCCTTGAGATAAATCATGTGCTCACTTTCATTATTTGAAAATACAGTAATGTCATCCAAGTATACAAGAACCAACCTATTGATTAGACCTTGAAATTCCATATCCATGGATCTTTACAATGTTTCTCCAACATTGGAAAATCAAAATGGAATTTCCTATAATAAAAATTTCCCCACTTGGTAGTGAAGAATGTATTAAATTGATCTTTCTCCTTGACAAGTATCTAGTTATATCCAGTTTAACCATCCAATAATGAGAACCTTTCCAAACTAGCTACTAGTTTCAATATTTGTTCCATTGATGGAAATGGATAATGATATTTAAGAGAGGCCTTATTCAAATGAAAAAAATCCACACAAAATCTGATTTATCTATTTTTATTTCTCATAGGAACAAGGTTTACCACCCAAGTAGAATGTTTTATGGGGAAGATGATGGCTAATTCAATTAGCTTATGAAGTTCAATTCTCATTAAAGGTTTCATCTTAGGATTGATTGGTCTTTATATTTATCTTACTAACTTTGTATCATCCTCTATCTCAATGGTGTGTTGAGATAAACTAAGATATACCCCTTAAAATCATTATACTTCCATGTAAAGACATCAACAAATTCTCTACATAAATCAACAAATGACTCCTTTTGAGATGGAGAACATACATTACCCACTTTGAGTCTTTCCATCTGCTTTCTCAATATTAGCATAGTGTTCCTCCTTGGTAGACAATCAATACTTCTCTCTTCTCACCTCATCACCTCTACTGAATATGTTCTCAAGCATGACAAGACCTTTGGGTAGCTTTTTGGATTTGAGTTGGAAAATCTGATCGTCATATTGTTGCAAGAGATTTTAATAGTTTCTAGAATATAATTAAACCTCCTATTGCAAGAAGTGAATAATATGATTATAATATTCAAAAAAATTCTAGTTATCATGATTTTCAAGAATTTAAGGCCTCACCATAATCTTGATATGTGACTAATTTTTCTCATTCCTTACATCAGCTGGAATGTTGAACTGAGCTCCTATGGCAACCTATATATCTGCATGTTTATTATTTTCTCTAAGTACTACTTTGATATCAAAAGCATAAAATTATTAAAGGAGATCCAAAAATCTATGTTTATAAGACCTTATCAAGGAATTTTTACATACATTCATCCATCTCACTTGGTGAACCACAAGTTCACTATCACCAAAATTTTATAAGAGGTTGTTTCCCATCTCCCTGCCCCATTGTAAACCATGGACTAGAGCTTCTTACTGTACTACATTGTTAGAATATCCAAAATAAAATTTAATAGTATAATAATAACTTTGTTTAGTGGGTGAGATTAGAATCACTCCATCCCTATTACCATGCTTGTTCTTTGAGCCACTAAAGTAGAGCTATCAAATACCATCTTTTGATCCATCTTCCTTGACTATAGCTAAAATTTGTGCATCGTTCTCATGAAGACAATATAAATTGAGTCTTTCCTCTTCTATAATTTTTTAAGGATAAATTTCATGAAATTTATAAACCCATTCATCAATAAATAAATTATGAATTCCTTCAAGAGGTGATTTGGCCTCTACTTCACTAGCTTGTTCCACCTCATCCGAGATGACATAGTTTGTATTCACAACACTTGGCATATATGGTTCCAAATTAAAGAATGTAATAGGTTAAAAGTGAATTTTTAAATTGGTTACATAATTTTGACTGAACATTAGATAAGTCCAAAAAAATGAAAGGTAACCACCTATATTTTATGTAAAATATCATGACAAACACATGGCAAAATATGAAGGCAAGTCCATTACCACTACATCTTGTTGAATGGTTACATTTGAGCAAGCATGTAATGCTAATTTGAGGTTATTAATCATGTCAAAATTCTTATTTGGATATCCATAAAATTTTTAAATACCTTTGGTGTTTTTTTCATACACCAAACCTAACTTATTTGTAATTTGCTCAGGCATCACTGTAGTACTATCTCAACTATAAACCATATAATTATGAACTAAGGTATTGCCAAAAATTAATGAGAGATAAAATATAGGAATTTTATCCATTTTTACCTCATATTTATTCACTTTTATCTCCTTATGTACCTATTTTACTTTTTTTATAGGCTGATCTAAATTAGCTAGAACCACACTCTCTTTCTCAACTGGTTTGGTAGATAATTTGAGGGCTAAAAGCTCCTAAATAAGCATGTATTTTTATCTTGGGATTTACAATAATCCCACATAATCATGATTATATTATAATTATTCATGTGATCAAAAATACTGAAAGGATATCTACCCATATTTAGATGTACCCTTGGAGTAACTAGATGATCTTGCACTTGAGATACTTGTTGAGTTTTGCCAACCTCTATATTTTGATTTTTTTGAGGTGTTGGGATATAAATATGAGAATTAACACCTTTATAAATAATAGGATTAATGTTTGAAACATGAACCACCTCTTGAGTCCCATTAATGGCCCTTTTATTATATCTAGTAATGGTTGTAACTACATTATTTGATGTACTAGAGTCACCAACTTGATTCAAAGACACATGGTCATCAATATGTCAATTTAAAAAGGTTGTATCAGGATGCCCTTGTCCATTATGAACTTTGCCTTGTTGTATCATATCCTCATTATGTTGAATTTATTAAATAAAATATTATTCTTGGGTCATTTAAGGAATCACCATAGATTAAGTCACCAAAGTTTAGTTATGCATATCATTTAGATTAGATGTCTACCAGCCTCACTCTTGCATTAGTTATTTTGTGTTGGTACTGGTACAATGGCTTTAAATGAAAAAGGATCATTTGGATCAACTACAAAATAAGGCTTAGATTGTGTGATAACTCCTTGAGCTTGATATGAAGGTTTTTTTTCTCTAAATCCTTGATAAAGAGGTCTATAGTCTATGAAAGGATGATTAGGTTATTAGTAAGTCCCATTAACTTGGTATTATTGCCTTTTTAGCTAGACTATTTCATTTCCAAAAGATTGAAAATTTCCATTGAGTTTACCAATCTCACTTTATAGACCAGGAGGAGTTGTAATTTGAGCTTGAGGGGATAGAATTAGAACCATTGATGGATCTTGAGGGGTTGAAATTGGATATGTTTGTATAAAAATGGGAGTAAGAGGTCTAGGGGCTAACTTTCCATCCTGAATCAAGTTGTTTTCTACTCTAATAGACACTTCATATACATCTAGAATTGTAGTACCACCCATATACTGAATCATGTTAGAGATATCAAAATTTAAAGATCTTAGGAAATATAAAAAAGCATACTCTATATATGGCCTAATAATGATAGGTATCCTAGTCTATGTCATTTAAAACATGAGATTAAAATTAGTCATGAACTCATGGGGATCCCTCTTAATGGTTGTGAGATATTCAACTAGGGATAAGTGATCATATTTATCCTCAAACTACCCTAAAAAGGCTGCACCTAAGTCATCACATGAATCAATAGAGTTAAAATAGAGGTTTCCATACCATTTTAATGATTTTACTTTGAAAGGTGTAATAAGCATATGGATAACAACATTCCCTTGGATAAAATTATGGACATAATAAAGGTTGGATACATATTTAATGTGTCAATAGGTGTGGTTTTATGTTACCCTAAGAAATAAGGTATGATATTAAGAGATAATTTTGGTATATCATCAAACTAATAAATATTCAGTGGGTTTCCTCTATTGAATGAGAAAAACACTTGGTTCCTAGGGACAACCATTTGGATGGTGGGGATTGAATTATCTTGCGTAATGGGTTGATTAGGGGATTGAAATAATTTCCTATGATAAGGTTTTGTTTTTATTATTCTTTTTATTTTATAATAATGAGAAGGTAAATAATAAAATCCAAAAGGAATACCTTATTTTTAATATCTTATGGTAACCTTTGGCATGAAACTTGTGTTGGCTTGTTGCTAAGAATCTTTCAACTTCAAAGAATCTTATGGTTTAAGAATGAATAATGTCTTATGTTGCTAAAAATATATTTATTCATATCCAAAATTTATCTATACCAAGGAATACGTGTCCCATAATTCATGCCAAAAATTGTTATTTACTCAAACTTTCACCCTTGTGAAGGTTGTTTATAGCCTTCACAATTTGGAGTAACATAGAGACAATCCTAAGCTATGGGTGACTTTGAGTTGGAGAGAATATCTAGATAGAGGGTTTGTTCCCTTGATTCACTCACTAAATTTGTATCTAATATTACTTACTATTTATTTTTGACTAAGGGAAAGGGTGAAGGGATAATGCTTGCACTCAAATTGACATAAAAACTTGAAATAAAGGTGATGCACCAATGTTTATGACCACTTTTTCTTTTAATTAATACTCTTAGGAAGTAAAGGATCCTACACACATTCTCTTCACTTTAGGTATATGGATTATATAATAGTTTTTCATACAAAGGTACTAAAAACACTAACTCTTTACATGAAAGTAGTGAAAGTTTGTTGAATTCACTTCCAAGTTTGGATTGATATTGAACCTAGACACTTAGTATGACCCGTTGAAACTCAAATATGATGAAATAAGGTATAAAAACTAGACAATAACATAGGAATATTATTGATTCACTAAGTTATGTCAATGTAAATCACACATACACTTCACATAAAACCTAAAAATAGAGGAAACCAGCTTCTTATTTCTTCAAAAGGTGTAGTATAAAATTTTGATAGACTTTCAACATTACCAAAGAAAAAAGTGATATGTTAATTATGGAAAAGAAGATACAAATATAAGAAAAGGTAAGAGAGGGGAGACAAAGTAACCCCAAAATAGGGATGATTCACTTTGTCCTCACACCCTTTAAATTCTACATAGTGTTTCCTAGATTCTTTCTCTCTTTCCTTCACAAAAGTGGTGTAGGAATTAGACAT
The DNA here is from genome assembly GCA_037957365.1 of Torreya grandis. NCBI lineage: Eukaryota > Viridiplantae > Streptophyta > Pinopsida > Cupressales > Taxaceae > Torreya > Torreya grandis. Next base: position 2,759,287 of record JARHVA010001732.1, read on the forward strand.
AGCATATTTTTTTAAGTCTTGAAGAATTATTCAGCATTTATTGGTGAATTTTTACCCATTAGAGTGCCTATATCCTTGCTTTCATACCATATATACTAACTTGCATGTCTTCCTTGATGAATAAGTCTTCTTCCATGAAAATAGGTCTTCAAGTATTCATCAATTCCTCCATTGAATACTTATTCTCATCCATTTATGAGGTCTCTCCACTTTTTTTGGGATGTTATAAATTATTGAAATTTCTTTGACTTTGTATCCTTGACTTGGTATATGAGAGGGAGTAGTTATTCTTAAGGTAGTTAATGACTCTTTCAAATGTTTGAATACTTCTTGTAGTTGGATCTTGACCTTTTCTTGTCCTCCAAGTGGCATAGAAGGTGATAATAAACCTTAAAAATCATATTGAATATATCTTATGTATTGAATTGGTTATTTGATCACTTGAACTCCTCTTGCAATATGGTGTAGAAGGTGAGAAAACTTGATTTTGTCTTGAAGAAAGAAATTTTACTCCATGGATGGATTTTCAACCTCATATCAGACCTAAAACAAGACACTTTTAAAATCTTGAAAATAATTTTACATTGTAGTAATGTCAGGTTGAAGTCATAATAATAGTATATATGTCATATTAGCTCAATTTTTACTCTAAAAAAGGTAGTTTTATAAGTTTGTATGGAATGGGGGTATTTGTTTATAGGTGAAAACACCTTTAAAATGCCTCTTAGTCTTCTACAGGTCATATCCATGAGTTTTAAGCTTTCATAATTCTTGAAACTGAAAAAAATGGTTTTAAACTTGCATCTCTCCATTGATAAGCTTACAAAGTTAATCATGAGAATGATAGACATTGAAAAAGGACTATATACCAAGATAATGCCAAGAAAGTTGATGAAATCCATTGGCATGTAGAAAGGTATTGAGAAAACATTATAACATAAGGAGTGATATGATGTAGAGGTTTATCAAATGGATACAAGAAGGTAGGTAACCTTAACAAAACACCTACAGTCAAGACAAATATAGCCAATGAGAGCCTACAGGCCTGATTTATTAATTGAAGATGCATACATAATTTAAGCATATAAGTGATCTGAGAGAAGATAAAAATAATTTAATAATTATTCTCTAGTGATATCATAACCTTATATGATCCTTTCAAGTAGTGAAATAGATGGCAAGGTTAATAGGTCTATTTAGACCTATTTGTACTAAGATCACACATACAATCTTATATGTATAGTTTGGTGATGAAAGTTTATTTTTAGGAGGGTTTTATGAAGACTTGAGGACACCAAAAAAGTGTTAGATCCTCAAATATAAATTCATGTTGTTTTATATTCTTCTGAAAGTGAGGAAGATAAAGAATCCTTAGCCAATCCAAGCCTAAAATGTCACACATGCCTGTTTGTGTCAATTACATAGAAGGATAAGAAGTGTAAAATAGTGAGAATGTATTTTATTGGGATTTGAAAAGTAAAATAATTAATTCTAGGTCAAATATACATAAATATAAATTTCAAAGAGAAAATGACTAAACAAGATACACTCTAACCTTATAGACACAGTCAACAAGACACCTACAAGCCCATTGAAAGCATGTGAGGAGTTTGAATGAAATGTCATGAATTTGAGATTAGGGTTTGGATAGATAAAAAAATCATTGGAATTCATCAAGTCTAAAATTTTCTTGAATAACATATAGAGAAGTGATACAAATGAAATGGACTCAAAAACATAACAAACTAGATCTTCACCTACAATCAGACTTATGTGTGTAAATTTTTCAAGAGAACAATGAGATAATAAATTTAAAAAAAGGTTTTATGGTGAAAATTGTTAAATTAGGTTTATATATACCTATTAAATATATTCCTTACACTTACTCTCCCTATTGAAGGCAAAGAATTCAGAAAACACACATACAGACTTAAGAGTGACTTTCAGGTCTACTCATAAAGATTTGATTGTTTGTGCATATATGGAGTTGGATATAAATATTTTTGGGTTATGAATATCCATAAATATTATTAAATATCCTATAAAACTCTATAATATTCAAACTTAGGATCATTTAGAATAAATTACCTATGACAGTCAGCTAGGGTCAAAAGTACATGATGTTCTTCAAACCCTCAATGCATGAAACATAAAGTGATAGAGATTATGGTGGATAAATTACAATTGGGTGTGATTATAAAACATAAAATTAGGTTTTTAAACATAAATCAGTCATCATAAACTTAAAATAAGTTTCAAATCACCACCTTTAAACCTCATTTCTCTCTCAACCTCACAAATACACAGTCTACCAACCTAAGGTATAGTTTGATATGCTCATATATTTCATGAGAAGATACATGGTGTATAGTGATATTAGGGGGAGATAAAGGGGTATATTTACTAAAAATTCATGTAATTAATTATTCCATTCATGTCATGTACTTTATGAATCATCGTTAAGATGATAAGGCACTCATAGGCTATTAAGAAGACTACTAATGACCAGTTTTAGAATTTGAATTCTTAATCACTTGAAATGAGTTGGATGACCCTTGAAAATACATGAGAATAATTATTAAATATATGAGGAACCTTACCATGGTACTTTCATGTAATTGAAACTATATATATGCATTAAAAATTGTACTTTTATGATTTTTTGGGATCCAAATAGGGTATAGAAGATCATGAATAGTTACATGTTATTGGATAGATTGACTTGGGTTGTATTAAACTTATACAAGTCCAAAAATTCATAAAATTCACCCTATAATTTCTCAAACAAATCTTATTTTTCAAGTTGATTTGAAATAGGTTTGAGGAAGCGCTAGTTTTGTGGCCATTTCTTGGTTTGCCCACCTACACAAGGTTCCAGAAGCCCAAAATTTGCATGGAGGATGGTTATAGCATGGTTAAAGTGAATCAAAACATATTTAAGGTTTTACATGTGCGTTATAAGTTTGGAATAAAAACTTAGTTTCTAGGCAAGGAGGCCTAATAGAGACCTAATTAGAGAGAGAAAATGAGATAAATATGTACTTCCATTCAGAGTTAGACCTTGAAACTTGGTATGGAGCTGTAAGGGGATACTAGGTCCTAAAATATGTGCTCAATTTCCTAGGTATCCTCCATACATTTTTATACACAAGGATGTTTACCTAGTTTGAGGTCTATAAGGAATTGAGAGGAAAGCAAGGTAAAAGTACAAAACCAAGTTTTTTGGAGTGTTTGATGACTTCAACTAAATTTTTTTAGGTCTAGTATGATGTAAAGAGGCCATACATGGAGATATTTTATTTTCTTAAATTTAAATTCAAGTTTTCACCTTTTTACACCTCATTTTAAAGGAGGATTAAGTTATCAAACCATCAAATCAATGAATAAGAGATTTTCAAAAGGCTTCATCAATGTTACTCCTTGTTTGCCATGCCAAGTCAAGCAAGAAAAGGTCAAGATTTAGTTTCAAGAAACATTTAAATGATTGGATTCTTCAACAACCTTGAAGAGACCTTTCCTCTCTCCTACACCAACCATGAAGACAAAGTCAAACATGTTTTAAGATCATTCAAATAGCCCTATCAAAGTGTAGATACATCATGAGAAGATTGAAGGAGTCAATTGAGGACCCTAATGTGAATTAAAGTCCTATTTTCAAGGGGGTGGCTTCTTCATAGAGAACATAAGATATGTAAGCAAGGATATAGGCACATGAATGTTTTAAACTAAAAACATCAATGCTAAGACTTATTCAAACCTTCCAAACAAGTCTAACTATTCCCCCTATGCCATTTTCAAGAGAAGAAAGAGATAATTTAGCAAGTACAACATAGGAGTTGAAGGAGGACTAGGCAGATGATGTTGGAACACAAGGGGGTTAAATTAATAGATAAAATAATCAATATTCCTTAAAATAAATTTTAAATGGATTATAAATCATATGTAGATTAAATAAAATATGCAAATATCACACACACACACACAAGTACACATGACACCATATATATGCATGGAAAACCCATTGGGAAAAACCATGATGAGAATAGATGCTAAAATATACTGTTATAATCTAGCCTCACTATCAAAACCTCACTAGTTACACATTTAAGGGCACTAAACCTAAGGAGGCACCTATCCCCTTGTTAATAAAACACCAACTCTAAGGAAGCACCCACTCCCTAACTAAGCACCAACTCAGCTTGTCTAATGACACTAACCGATCAAATCTACTATGGAGCTACAACTTCAAATTACAATGTTGATTTATAAGAGAATCCAATCTCAATTCTCTATTATAGGTCTGATCTGTAATTTCTCATACTCTGCACATTCTCTTCCTTTTCTTCTTGTTTGCCCCTATATTTTTGTGTCTATATTTATCTCTATTCAACACACTTTATCTCTCTCTCACTTTTCTCCTTTATGTCTCTACATTTTATGTTTTACATAATTCAAATAAATATAATAGCATTTTCCTCTCTCTCTCTCTCTCTCTCTCTCTCTCTCTCTCTCTCTCTCTCTCTCTCTCTCTCTCTCTCTCTCTCTCTCTCTCTCTCTCTCTCTCTCTCTCTCTCTCTCTCTCTCTCTCTCTCTCTCTCTCTCTCTCTCTCTCTCTCTCTCTCTCTCTCACACACACACACACACACACACACACACACAATAGATTGATCTAGGGTTCGTATCTCATCTATGTTCACACTAGTTTGCTAACACATCATGCTCATTTCTATTGGACTTAATTTCCTATCTTTATCTACAAGTTTCCCACATCTTGAACTCATGCTCCACCACCATGATTTTTGGTATTTTTACTATTTATATAATTTACTAGACTCTAGTTTTGATGCGCATGCCTTATTACATAGATCTGATCAATTACAATAATGAGTCTCATTATCTATATTTTAATATATGGATTACCCACATGTTCCTATGCTTGATCATTAGGATGATTATATATTTAAATATCTACCATTGATCTTAAGTTTTACACCATGATCTAATGGTCTTAATTCAAATTACTCATCTTTAAAATGCATCTATTTGATCGATCTATGATAGGCTTATGTGCTCCATTTGATCTTTGTATGCTTCTAAACTTTAATTGACTAAATTTAAAATGCATCTATTAATATGCCTAATTTGAGATCATATGTGCCATTGGATCTTCAACTTAGCATAGTCTTTATCTCTATTTAATGTTAAAACTTGACATCTTTATCTCGTATCACTACTTCTTGAGTCTTTGGAATGCTTATGCTCCATCGATCTCTTCAATAGTTTCTCAAACTTTAACTCACCTTTGAGTCATTAAACATTGAGCACTTTATCTCATTGATTCCAATTGCTCTATTGGATCTCCTTTGCATGATCATCCACTCACCATAAGATATTCTAACAAGCTCTATTTATCTCTACTTATCTCTCAAGAATGTGACACTTAGCATTAGTGCATTCCTTCTACACATTGTTATCATTTCTCACTATTGAGACACTTGGTAATCCTACATTTCTCACTAACCTTTTGACTTTAAACCACTCTGTATATTTATTGTGAAAGCTTCATGATAGTGACACTTATCACTAGTATGTTTACTCAAAGGTGCCTTTGACAAATTGACTTTTTTATGCTTTGTTGGATCTTTAGCATATAATTAAGCATTGATCATTGATAAAACTAGAACAAATATTAAATCAAGGACTTAAGGAAATATAAAGTCTTAAAAACATTTTTTCAAGCTAGTAATTACTAGGTCAAAGGGGTCGATTTCAAAATGATGACAAGGACTTAAGTTACTAGGTCCTAGCTATATCTAGTCAACACAAAAATTGAACATGCCTATTGATGCCATGAATAAATCTCATAGGGTTTTATTGTGAAACCCTATTAATGGTTGAGAGCCAAAATAAATCATTTTTGAGCTCATCACTCTTCATCTAAACCTGATAACCATATATTTAAGATGCTCATGAAAAACCCATAATAGATCTTCTATCTGATTCACTTCAAACATCCATAAATAGTCTCTATAAAATCAAGAAATTTTTTTATTGTGCAACCTATAAAAGATGCTCTTTTATCCATCAATCATGACTGATCCTTTTGACATCAATGACATCCATAGTATCCCTTTTGACATCAATGACAATCAAATTTCCAAAAATTTCCCCCTTTGGCATTGATGTCGAACTAAATACTCTAATCTCCTAATACTTTGCTCCTTTATCATTATTTGCATTGGATTGAACTAAAGTTGTTCATACCAAAACATAACTTGGACACAATGTAGCTTCTAGCATTTCTCCCCATTAAGTAATGACACATTTAGCAAAACTCAATTTGGACACATGTTATGCTATTTTAAAATTTTATAGAGAGAATTTTTCACTTCTCCCAACTTTTATATAAATAATTTGCACTCTTTCTCCCCCTTTGACATCAATGTCAAAGGGACTCTTTCTCACTATTTGTTCAAATTTTTCTCCCCCTTTATCAAATAAGGATATTTTCCAAGAATTTACAACCATCAACTCATTATAAATTTTCAAAAATATGCATACCTGAGTTCCCTTTTCTCTCTTGTTTTAGGGATTAATAAGGCTTCTATGATTCTCCCCCTAGAATCATGCCCTATCATTAAGATCTAGTGATGTGGTGTACAAGCCACCAATCCCAAATTTTGTCTTAGATATTCAAATTATTCTTTTGGAAGAGGTTTTGTGAATATATCTATAATTTGATCCTTACTTGGCACATACTCCATTGTGACCTCTTGATTTTAAACCTTTTCTCTTAAGAAGTGATACTTGTTTGATATGTGCTTCGTTCTAGAATGCATCACTAGATTCTTTGATATGTTAGTAACAATTGAATTATCACAAAAAATAGGGATAGGTGACTTGTACTCTACCATGATATCTTTGAGCATTTACTTCATCCACAAGAATTGAGTGAAAAATACCACTACTGCAACATATTCTTCTTCTACTATGGAAAGAGTAACTAACTTTTCATTTTTTCTCAGCCATGAAACAAATTTGTTTCTAAGGAATAATGCACCACAACTAGTGTTTCTTCTATCATCCACACTTCCTATCAAATCAGCATCTGTATATGATATCAACATGAAATCTTCACCTTTGGAATACCATAGTCCATAGTCAATTATGCTCTTGATATATCTAAATATTCTTTTTACTGAATTGACATGTGACTCTTTAGGAGTAGCTTGAAATATTAAAACCATGCATACTGCTTACATATTATCATATCTTGATGCAATTAGGTATAACAAGATACCTATCATTGATCTATACATAGTTTGATTTGCATCAAGGGACTCATCCTCTTTACTCAACTTACATCTAGTTATCATGGGAGTACCAACTATCATGTTGTCTTCCATTCCAAACTTCTTGAGCATTTCCATATCATACTTGGTCTGGGATATGAATATCCCTTCATCATATTGTGTTATTTGTGGACCAAGAAAGAAATAAAATTATCCAAACATAGACATATCAAACTCATTTTGAATTTGAGTAGAAAATTCTTTGCATATCCTATTATTTCTACCACTAAAAATGATGTCATATACATGTACAACAACAATTAACATGCTCACCTTCAGATTTGAAGTACAGATTGCTATTTGCACAACCTTTGTTAAATCCTTTTTATTGTAAGTACTGGTCTAATCTTGAGTACCATGATCTAGGTGCTTGTTTCAGACCATACAAATCTTTATTAAGTCTAAAAATAAAATCTTTTTGTTCTAAAATCTGAAAACCTTCTAGTTTTTTAATATAGACTTCCACTTCTACGTTCCCATTCAAGAAAGTAGACTTGACATCCATTTGATAGACTTTGAACTTATTATAAATAGATACTGATAGAAACACTTTTATGGCTTCCAATCTATCAACTAGATCAAATGTTTCCTCAAAATATATGCCCTCAACTTTTGTATATCTTTTCCACACCAATCTTACCTTATTCCTTATAACAATTCCATCCTCGTTGAGTTTATTTCTAAAGACCCACTTTGTAACTATCACATTCTTATTAGAAGGTCTTAGAACTAACTACCAATTTTGGTTATTTTTAATTTGGCTAAGTTCTTCTTCCATGTATTTTAGCTAATTTTTATCCTTGTTGGCTTCAACATAGCTCTTAGGTTCAATTTTAGACATTAGAGCAAAACTTACTTGCTCATTGTTTTGTGCAACTCTACTCCTTGTTTAAACTCCTTCATTCTTATTTCCAATGATCTACTCTATAGGATGATATTTTTGGACAAATTTTATAGGTGCCTTTTTATTCATTTCCTCACCCTCTTCATTATCTACTTCTTATTCAAGATCTAATTCTTTAATACAAATTACCTTATTAGGTTCAACATGTTTCAATACTTCTTCAACCTTGACATTAATGTTCTCTAAAATCTTGTGTAGCCTTTTATTGTAACATATGTAAGCTTTGATTTGGGTAGAATAACCAAGAAATATTCCTTTATCACATATTGACTCAAAGCTTTTGAATTTGTCCTCCTTTATTCTCATGTAGCATTTGCTTCCAAACACTTTGAAGTAATTAACAAAGGTAGGCTTTCTATACCATAGCTCATAAGGAGTTTTGTCACTATTTACCCTTAGGTGAACTCTATCCAAGATGTATATTATTGTTTGGATTGCTTCTCTCTACTATCCATCAAGTAACTTGGCCTCTTCAACAATGTTCTAGCCATCTCCTTGACTATCTTGTTCTTTCTCTCAATAACTCCATTCTATTGTGGAGTCCTTGCTTCAAGATAATTCCTTTTAATCCCATGATTTTCACAATACTCTATGAACTCATTTGAGGTGAATTTTCCACCTTTATTAGATCTTAAGCATTTGATTTTCATCCAATCTCATTTTCCACCATGAACCTAAAGATCTTGAATCTCTCAAATGTCTATGACCTGTTATTCAAAAAGGTTACCCATGTCATTCTTGAATAATAATCTAAAAATAACATGAATTATCTCTCTCCTTTAGACCCTCTTGTTTTAGTAGGACCAAAAAGATCAGTATGAACTAATTCTAGAGGCTTTGTAGTTGCATACTCTTTTGTTTGAAATCAGACCCTTATCTGCTTGCCTAGTTGACATTCATTGCAAGTAGTGTCTACAGGTTTGGTTATCTTATGCAAGTGTCTAACACACTTATTTGAGCTCACTTTGACTAGGTTATCAAAATTTACATGACCCATTATTCTATGGCATAACCAACTCTCATCAATATTTATTATAAGGAAACTATTTCCATTTACTTCACTGAGATTATAGATATTACTTTCAATTATTTTCCCTTATATAACTATTCTTATAGATCTCCTTATCTTGTATCCTTCTAAATTGAATGTGACCTTATATCCATTGTCACACATTTAACTGACACTTAGTAGATTATGATTCAATATGTCAACATAAAGGACATCATGTGTAGGAAATTTTCCATTTATGTTCAAGATTCCTTTACCTCTAATATTTAATATAGTATTATCTCCCAATCTGATAGATCCTTCTTTACATTTACTTAGTTTGATGAACTTTCTCTTATCACCAGTCATGTGCTTTGAGAAACCACTATCTATTACCCATAAATTCTACTCCTTGACATGGAGTGAAGTTTGAGCAATCATATATTGATATTTCACTCTCCACATATCCTTAGTTTTCTTGTTGGGCTTATTTTTCTCTTTTTCAAAGACAAGTGAACCTTTGTTCACATTGGGAGGCATGTTTTTCTTTTTAATTTTTACCTTTGGTCTTATAAATCTTATTCTAAATTATTTATCTATGTGAACAAAATTATTATAGTTATAACATATTACATTTTTATCTAGCAATGGTGCAAATAAAATTTTTATTACAAAGCTTGTTCTTCTTTTAGGTACACCCTACATTCACTAGCCCTATGACCAAACTTATTACAAGTATAACAATAACAATAGAAATATGAGTAATACTTGGTCATAGCATTGTTGTATGTCAGATGAGGAGGTTTTCTCAAGACTGGCTTCTTCAAGTCTCTCACCTTTATGTAACCATCTGCATCAGTTACCTTTATCTTTTTCATCTTCCTTGAATTTGCATAGATTGACTAATTGTCCTTATTTTCTTTACGATTATTTTCATATTTCTTCTCATTAGTAGTGTTTGTGTCTTTCTTTGTATCATTTCAAGATTTGAAGTTGTCATCCAGGTTTGCAGATATATTGGTTATGGAGCTTTTCCCTTTTTCATAACCAAGACTGGATCTCTCTTTTTAAGGATTTTGAGAGTTGGTTAACTCATCAATAATGTCTAAACCTACTTTTAGTTTCAAAAAATTTTACATTTATACTTTATCCTTTTTAAGTTCTTTTCTCAAAGCCACTATTTTTTCTTCTCACTTCATACTTTTATTAGATTTAGATTATAGTTCAAGTTTGACTACATCTTCTATTCTTTTGGCATCTTCAACTTGTGTCTTTAGGATCACTACCATATGATTATATCTTTCAAGACTTTTGGATAGTTTTTCAATTTATTTTTATCCAAAATTATTTTTCTTTGAGTTCTCTTTTCTAAGCTTGTCAATATCATATAGAGCATAGATGAGTTCACACTCTAGATCTACTTTTCCTTCTTCTTCTTCTTCATCATCATAGTCTACAATTTCTTCTCTTTCTTGATTCATAGAATCTAATATTAATGGCATGAATAAGACTTCATTTCCCTTGGCCATAAAGTCAAAATCATGACTATCATCTGAGCTATCACTATCATCTAATAAGTCACTATCTTATTTTGTGTATAGACCCTTCTTATTTTTAAAGTTATTCTTAGAGTAGTGGGGTTTCACCTTTTTACTCTCCTCTTCTTGCTCAAACTTATCCTTTTTATTGTAAAGGCATTTAGCATAAAAATGTCCTACCTTACCATAGTTAAAGCATTTAAAGGGTAAATTACCTTTGTAATTTTTAGATCCTCTTTTAATCTTCTAAAAAAGTTGGCTTCTTCTTCATCAATATCCTCAGATATAGATGAGGATGCTTTTGATTTTACTTTCTTGGCTACTTTGAATGCATCTTATTTCTTAAAATTGTTTGCTTCTCCCATTCTCATCTCATACGCAGTGAAAGCTCCATGCAAGTCATCAAAAATGAGTTTATTCAAATCTATTGATTCCTCTATTGTAGGGATTTTAGATTCATACCTTGATGGTAGAGATATTAGGACCTTTTTGATAATGATGGATTCTTTTATCTCTTCTCCAAGGCCTCTGGTTCCATTGACTATTTCATCTAATCTAAGGAGATAGTCTATAATTTTCTCTTCCTCATTCATTTTAAGGCCTTTAAACTTGCCTTTGTAATTTTTTATCTTGACATGATTTAACTTGTCATCTCCTTCAAATATGCATTCAGTTTATTTCAAATATCTTTTGCATTTTGACAATGCATCACTTTGACAAAATTTGAATTAGTTAATCTACATAGAATAACATTATTAGACTTGGCATTGCTCTCATATACTTTATTGATCAGTAGGAATTATAGTAGGAGCTATATATCCATTCACAATAAACATCCATACATCAAACCCTAATGAAGATAAATATGCTTCCATTCTAATGATCCAAAATGTATAGTTTGTTCCATAAAAGAGTGGTGCTTTGTTTGAGGAAAAACCTTCTTGACTAGTCATTTGTGTTCTCCTTCTAATATCTACTTAAGCTGATTAAGATTCTTCTAAGGAACCAAGGCTCTAATACCAATTATTGGAACACAACTATCTACTGAGAGGAGGGATGAATCAGTGGATAAATTAATCAATGGTCTTTAAAATACTTTTAAAAATAGATTAAAAAGCTTATGCAAATTAAATAAAATATTAAGAGATCACACATACAAAAATACACATGAAACCAAATTTATACATGGAAAAACCATTGGGAAAAACCATAGTGAGAATAAATACTAGAATCTACTATTTTAATCTAGCCTTACTAGAAAAACCTCACTAGTTACATATTTAAGGGCATCCACCCTAAGGAGACACCAATCCCCTAGTTTAAGAGCACCAATTCTAAGGAAGCACCCACTCCCTAACTGAGCACCAACTCATCTTGTCTAGTTTTACTAACCAATCAGATCTACGATGGAGCTATAACTCTAAATTATAATGTTGATTCATAAAAGAATCCAATCTCAATTCTCTGTTACATGTCTAGTCTATAACTACTCATACTTTGCACATTCTCTTCTTTTTCTTAGTATCTTCCCCTCTGTCTCTATGTCTATATTTATCTCTGTTTGACACACTTCATCTCTCTCTCTCTCTCACACTCTGCTCCTTTGTGTCTCTATATTTTATATTTTACATAATTCAAATAACTCCAACAACATTTTCATACACACACACACACACACACACACACACACACACACACACACACACACACACACACACACACACACACACACACACACACACACACACACACACACACACATATATAAGAAATTGATATAGGGTTCATATCTCTTTTGTGTTTAAACTAATTTACTAACACATCATGCTCAATTTTGTTATAATTTGGCTCCTATCTTTGTCTGCAAGTTTCCTGCATCTTGAACTTATGATCCACCACCATGATTTTTAGTCTTTTTACTATTTATATAATTAGCTAGACTCTAGTTTTGATGCACATGCCTTATTACATAGATTTTATCAATTAAAATAATTAATATCATTATTTGTATCATAATATATGGATTACCTACGTGTTCTTATGCTTGACCATTAGGATGATCATATCTTTAAATATCAACTATTGATCTTAAGTTAGGTACCAAGATCTGATGGTCTTCATTCAAATTGATCATCTTTAAAATGAATTCATTTAATCGATCTCTGATAGGATTATGCACTCTATTCAATCTTTGTATGCTTCCAAACTTTAACTGTTCAACTTTAAAACATGTACATTGATCTACCTGATCTGAGATCCTACATGCCATTGGATCTTCAAACTAGAATGGTCTTTATCTCTATCTAACATTAAAACTCAATCTCTTTATCTCATCTCACTACTTCTTGAGTCTTTAGAATTTCTATTCTCCATTGATCTCTTTGAGAGTTTTTTGAAATTTAACTCACATCTGAATCATTAAACATTGAGCACTTTATCTCATTTATTCCACTCACTCTGTTTGATCGACTTTGTTTGATTATCCATTGACCATTATATTTTTTGACAAGTTTAATCTTTATCTCTACTTAGCTCTCAATAATGTGACACTTAACATTAACACATTCCTTTTACACATTGCTATTAGTTCCTGCTATTGAGACACTTGATAATTCCACATTTATCCTTAACCTTTTGACTTTAAACCATTATGTAGATTTACTATGCAAGCTTTGTAATTATGACACTTATCACTAGCATGTTTACTTAGACGTGATTTTGACAAATTAACTTTCCTACACTTTGTTAGATCTTTAGCATAATATTAAGCACTAACCATTGATTGAGCTGGAGCAAATCTTAAGTCAAGGACTTAGGAAATATAAAGTCTTAGAACATTTTCTTGAGTTGTTAATTACTTGGTTTAAGGGGTTAGTTTCATAATGACGACAAGGACTTAAGTTACTGAGTCTTAACTATATCCAGTCAACACAAAAATAAAACATGCCTATTGATACCATGACTAAAGCTCATAGGGTTTTATTATGAAACCCTAGTAATGGCTGAGAGCCAAAATAACTCATTTTTTATCTCATCACTCTTCATCTAAACTTATTGACCATATATTTAAGATGCTCATGAAAAACCTATAATAGATCTTCTATCTAATTCACTTTAAACATCCATAAATGGTCTCTATAAAATAAAGACAACTTTGTACTGTATAACTTGTAAAACATGCTCTTCTCTCCATTAATCCTTCTTGATCCTTTTGACATCAATGACATTGAGCTGAAATAAATATTAAGTGGAGGACTTAAGAAATATAAAGTCTTCGAACATTTGCTTGAGCTGATAATTACTAGGTCAAAGGGGTTGGTTTCATAATGATGACAAGGACTTAAGTTACTAAGTCTTGACTATATCCAGTCAACACAAAAATAGAACATGCCTATTGATGCCATGATTAAAGCTAATAAGGTTTTATTTGGAAACCCTAGTAATGGTTGAGAGCTAAAATAAATTATTTTTGAGCTCATCACTCTTCATCTAAACCTACTAACCATATATTTAAGATGCTCATGAAAAACCCATAACAAATCTTCTATTTGATTCACTTCAAACATCCATAAATGGTCTCGATAAAAGTAAGACAAATTTTCAATATATAACTTATAAAACACATTATTCTCTCCATCTATCCTACCTGATCCTTTTGATATTTATGACATTTATAGTGGCCCTTTTGACATTAATGACAATAATATTTCCAATAGATGAGTCATCCCTAGTTTTTAGGCTTGGATCTCTCTCTCCTTTCTAATTTTCTCTTTAAGTATGCTTAGTTTTGGCATTTTTAATCATCCTTAAACTAAGTTGTGGCAAATCCTTACTCAGAAAAACAATTGTACTTGAATCTTTGAATTGGATAAGACTAAATTTTTGCCTCCTCAATTTGTGTGACAAGTGTAAACTTATGGTTTGTAGATAAAAGTAAGTGATAGTGAATGCTTCCTCCCATTTTTCCTCTCTTATGTACCTATTTTCACGTGTTTAATCATCCTTATAGGTTGCATAGTGTGATTAAATAGCCTTGTATGTATTGTAAGTGTAATCCTTCATTAGTGTACTTGAGAGACATATTGATTAGCTACCTTAGATCATGCATCAATGTAATAGCCTCTATGTGAAACATTGATGTTTGGAGATCCTTTATTTGAGTAGTGCAATTAGGTTCATATCATAATTCAACTTCTTAGTTCATATTAGATAGGTGAAGAAAATGTTTGGGTGTATCACCCCTTCGGTAGATTTTCTTTCATGTTATCTTCCTCTCTTTTTCCTTACAAGATAGTAGTGTAGTGTAGAGAGCATAATTGATACATTAAGGGGAGTCAACCCTTAAAATCTAGAGATTAAAACCACCTATTAGGCTATCCATAGATTAGGATTGTCTCCATGTTACTCAAAATTGTGAAGTCTATAAACACCTTCATAAGGGTGTAAGTTTGAGTAGATAATAGGTTCCAATAGATCTAAGTTATACCTGAGTCTTTGAGTACCCAAGTAATTTTTTGAATCATCCAATGACATGGGATTTATAATTAAATATAGGAAAAGGATAAGCATAGTTGAGTATAACTTGAGTAAATAATTTTGTATGATGTCTCACATGTGCCTTGATTATACCCCTAATCTAATAATATATTTAATATGATTCATCTAACATGTGCCAAAATATCATAATATATATGAGTAGTCAACATATATCTCACATATTCCTTTAATTTGATAACCTATGTAATCTAATTCATATAATATGTGCTAAAATATCATGATATCTATGAATTATTCACATATGTTGATCATATGCTCCTAATTTGATTACCTATTGTTGATGCCTGAATATGTATCACAGGTGCCCAGAGTTTTTAAGAAACACTTCTCATTTATAAATTCTTTAGAATTTAATGCATGATTTATAGGTTGTGATAATATTGTTATCTATTGATGTAATAGAGGTAGAAAAAGTGATCTATTTTGCAAATTTATATTAATTTGGTGGTTGGGAGCCACCATGGCCAAATAGCTAATCTATGTAAAATATGAAGTATTATGTGCTAAGAACAATGAATTATGATCAAAATCTAATCTAAGAACTAATATAAGATGGATATTTACAATGACAATTAAACTAGAGTGAATATATTAAAAAAGATCAATAGGAAGGGTAGGGTAGAGAAGAAACATGTTGTTAATCTTCATTCCAAACATCATTACAAAGTTCAAATTTCATCTAGACATGCACTTAACTAATGTAAGACATGAATTAACATAAGCTCAAATCCTATCAAACTGTAGACACCGCAAACGTGTCTGCACCTTGGTCCTCCCCCTTGTTCGTCTTAAACCCCTATCCTAACCCTTGGCCTTGGCCCCCTTTCCACCCTACCCTTGCCACCTTGGATCCTCCCTTGAATCCCTCCACCTTCCCCCTAGCATTTATTAGGCCAAATCTCTTCATTATCTTCCCCCCACGCCCATTTTGGCATCCTCGTGACCGTTCTTCCCACACCCCCTCGCTCGGCAGCGTGCAAGAATGGGCAGAGGCTATTTTTAGCCTCTGTCCCCATTCTGCGACCGCTGACGTCGGCGACCCTTCGGCCGACGTCAGCAAAACTGCCGGCGTCGGCATCCTTCATTACCCCTTCCTGCATCCGTTGTAGCCCCCTGGACCCTTGAGCTCGCAAACAGATCTCTCTTGGTGTTTTGGCATTTGTCTTGTCTCTATTTGGACCTCATGCAACAACAACAATAGGTGCAAAGGTTCTTCATCAGAGTTCTCTTCTTGCAGAATCCTCTGTGGCTTCAACAATAGCTTCTTCAACTCTTCATTCAGCAGGCAAAAAGGTAAGCAAGTCTGTTAATTGATTATGTTCTTTAAGTTTTCAGTTATCTGCTATTCCTATTCCCTCCATCCTTCCCCCTGAGAGGCTGAAAAGCCTTCTCAGGACCTGTCCTCTGTCCATCCTCCTCTCACATTGTCCCACTCTTCATACCAATCCCAGACAACTCCCTCATCCCCCTTTTGCCAACAAAGACCCTGTACAGGGCAAGATCACTCCACAATCCATTCAGACCCATCCCCAAACTCTGTATTGACCCTCTTAGCATCTCGGACCTGTCCACAGCCCAGAACACATCCCAAACTCGACCACAGGCCATTACCCTGACCGATGCCGGTCACTTTCTCAATTGACGTCGGCAGGATAACCGACGTCGGCAGACCTCTTAACCGACGCCAGCAACATTTCCGACCTCGGCGACTGTCATCAGCCCAACTACTCCTTTCAGGTAATCATTGGTGTTTTCTTTCATTCCTAATCTGTTTATCACTTCTATATTCTGGCATCTTATATTTTCTTAGTCTTTATCTGTCTTTTATCTATGGATTGACCTCCCTTAAGGAAGTTTTTACACTTCCAGGAACAAGCTTTCACTTGGCAACCCACTGCCTATCCATCTAACATTTTCTTGTCCAAGTTTCCTTTTTTCTTGCAGGTGTCATTCCTCCACAGCCAAAGAGGAGTGCTCACAAGCGTCTGGATTACGGTGTGCAATCTACATCCAGGTATTCCTTGCCTTGTCCATCTTCTTTAGTTTCTTTATTCAACTTTTGAATGTAGAAAGTGAATTAGCTCAAGAAACATTCTGGCATGCCCGGTGGGACCCTAGGTTCCTCCTGGGTTCCTTTTTCTTCATTCATTTAGGAGCATTAGGTTCTTACCTTTTCTCCTCTTTCTCTTCTTCTCAATGACACTATAAGCAGGACTAAAACGAATCTTTCTTCCTTGCATTTCTAGACTAGTCTAAACATCATACTCTTGACCCTTTCTCAAAACGTGTCTGCATCACAACATCACATTTCGACTTGGGCATTAAAACACTTTGCATTCATTTCTTCTTGTGCTTGCATCTTCGTAGTCCACATCTAGTAACTTAGACGCATATTGAATGAATCATAGACACTTGATGTTACACTACCGAACCACATGCACTAAACGAACATAAAACATACCTGAGACAAGGCCCGACTGGGATTTCATCCCCCAGCAGATACCTTACCCATCCCGGTGACCCTACTTGGATTTCATCACCAAGAGGGAAGCCCACTCCGTTCTCTGGCGGAGGATAAACTCTAGGCGAGGTATATCTTGGCTAAGCGAGACCAGCTAACCACTGGAATCGTTAAGTGAGGGGAGCTTGCTCCTTAGCACCAGGCCACGTACCAGACCCTAACATAGATTTTTGAGCACCTAAAACAACACCCGAAACCATCTTTAGACCGCCTTCTTCTAGGACCCATTTTTCAGCCAATCTCCCCAAACATTCATCTAAGGCATAAGCCACAATTTCTAAGGTTAATTCCTAGGATTTATCGCTTAGGCTTGTCTGTCTCTCTCTGTTTTCCTCTTCTCATCTGATTGTTTGAGTGTGTGAGGATGCTTTCTTCTTTGTTTTTCCAAGAATCATCAAACCTTTTGGTTCTCTGGAAAACACAGTCACCGGCATCGGTTCTGCCACCGACGTCGGCCTTCCCCTGTCACCGGCATCAATTTTGCTACCGACGTCGGCTTCATCTGTTATCGACATCGGTTATCTGACCGACGTTAGCCACATTTATTACCGACATTGGTTTTTAAACTGACATCGGTCTCTGTCACTGTCCTTTTTCTTCAAAACCAGCAGCCTGAAAACTATCCCTTCTCTGTCAAAAAAACTCCATTCTGGTTTTCTGAGACTGCAAAAACACAGTTTCTGGAACCAGGACTCTCTTCTTAACCACTTTAGCCAACAGCCGCTTCCATCTATCCTGTCTCTAACCAGTCCTATCATGGAGTTCCACTCGGAGACTGAAAGAACTCCTACAGGACCGACCCTGACCCCGACCCCGACTCAAATTCCCATCATCCCTGAAGGGGACCAAGATTTTGAGAGATTCTTGGACCTCAATACCGCAGCCCTCCAAAACTATCTCATGAGAAACCCAACGCGAGACCTTTCGAGGGACGTGGCGACGACATCCACACCATTCGCCACCAACCCTTTATGACTCAGCCTTTTGCCTCAACTATTAACCCAACCATGGCCAATACGCAAAGTTTGGCCTCCCCGTCTATTTTTAGACCGACCTCCATCGGGGTTCCATTACCCCCTCAACTACCTGCAATTCAACCAAGTTCTACATCATATCAGAACTTGATTGCCTCGACCCCTCACACTCTTGCGCCCACAAATATAGGAGTGCCAACCTGTCTTTCTACCAGTGCCGCCATTCAACCACCTTTGGCAGTGCCCAGTCAACCTATACCTTTGACCTTCGTAACGCAACCACCTCTAGCCTCCACTTCTGCCCCTGCGACTAGTCATCTGTACATTGTACAACCGACTATGTCGCACGCCTCCTCTAACCTCTTCCAAGTGCCTTACAACTTAGGGGGTGCTCAACCAGCCAATCTATCAGTAGATCTTATCAAGATGCTGATGGATAAAATGTCCAGTCTCGAGGCCTCCATTTCTGGTTCAAGCAATACTTTGTCATATGAACAAATTTGCAATGAGCCCATCCATCCTTCCGTCCCTATTCGACCATACCCTAACTATTGGGAGCTTCCTAAATTCACTCGCTTTCAGAGTAAGGAAGACCCACAACATCTACGGGCATTTAGACATGCCTATTATCTTATCGCCCACAATGATGCGTTACTTCTACGCACGTTCCCCATGTCCCTTTCTGGCCCTGCCCTTGACTAGTATAGTTCTCTTGCCAGACACTCTATCTTTTCATTCATCCAACTCGCCCAACTATTTCTTGACCATTTCTCAATCAACATCACCAAACAAGTCTTAATCACAGACCTTTACTCCATCAGGCAATTTGACGATGAATCAATTGTCGACTTTGTCGCTCGTTGGAGAGGTCTGATTAACCAGCTCTCCTTCTCTTTACCTCAACCCGAGCTCATCGAGCTCTTCTCTCGAGCATGTGCCAGACACATCTCTTCTACCTTGCGGATTCAGACATTTCGCACTTTTGACGAAGCTTTCATCATGGCTCGAAAGCTTGAACTCCGTGCCCTTGAAGAAGATAAGGTCAAATTGCGTAATTCCAATGCAAAATCTACTGACCATTCTTCTTCCAGACCTTCTTCTTCTGCCAACTCCAAGTCTAAAGGAGTGGCCAACACTGTGGTCATTAGATCACCATCCTCAACAACAACGAATTATTCCCAACCTTCGACATCTTCTAGCATTACCAAACAATTCCAACAACGGTACATTCAGCGTTCTTACACTCCACTTGGAGAACCATACGCTTCCATTTTGGAAAAACTTCTCAAGCAGGGGGTCCTCAATCTCCCTCCAATCTGACCACCTCAATTTGACCCTTCAAAGGCCATCCCTACATGGTATAGGGAGGCCGACTTCTGTCCCTTTCATCGCGTCCAAGGCCATGACATCGACAACTGCCAAACTTTCAAAAACATCGTCCAAGACATGATCGATAAGGGGGATCTTATTTTAGATAACCCAAACGCCCCACTTAACCAACATATTGACATCTTCAAACAACCATTTCCGAATCATCCGCCTACTCAAAACAACGTCTAGACTTCGACCAATGACCCTCAAGACCATGACATTCACACGATTAGCACTATCTTGCCTCTTGTCCTTGACCAACCTCTTTCATTAAAGGATGAGGAACCTCCTTCTCCTACTAGTTCTCCATCTACCTCTCTTGTATCGGAGGACGCTTTGACCACATCAATGCCATTAAGCCCACCTTCATCCGAAGACCATACCTTGCCTACTCCTCGAGCACAAGTGGAAGGCATAATCATCCATGCCCTCTGCCCACTTGAGGATCCAGACTCTCTTATTTCTTCTCCACCAAGAGAAGAACCAGTCTCTCCACCCGTTTCAACCGAGGAAGACCCAGTCGCGGTTTTCTCTTGTCCTTTGCCTGAGATTGTTACATCTCACTCACCTTCATCCACATCCAAACCCAAACCCACATCTAACCTTGCCTCGCACAACGGTGGCCCTCGACCCAAACACACGAAAGCTACTAGACCACACCAGAGAACTCCTCCCCCACCTTCGTCATTACCTTCAATCTTGGGCCCGCATCCGTCCACTTTAATAGGAGTGCTTCCCACTCCCATCCTTCACAGAGGCACATCGCCTCCATTACTTCCTCATCCCATCAGACATACATCTCATCCAAACTCTCGACCTATGCCTCTTTCACCTCCCAAACCAACGTCATCAACTCTCACTGCAATAAAACATCCCGACCCATTAGCAGGTTCATATGCCTTACTCTTACGGCACTTGTTGCAGTCCTCTCGTATCGATCTCCCACCTCTTAGACAATATCAATCTCTCAGACCTAAACCACCATGGTTCGATGACACTCACATTTTTGCGTATCATCGCATGCCTAGGCACGACACGGAGCATTGTCATGCCCTCAAGGTCGCCATTCGCCAATGCCTTGGGAATGACACCCTTCTTCTCGACCACATTATCAATAAACCTTCAACACTGCCCCATTCATCAACTCTCGGATCAGGGCCATCTTGGTTCGACAACTCCACATTCTGCTATTATCATCACACTCTGGGACATGACACTGAGCATTGTTGCGCTCTTAAAACTGTCATTTGTCAGCACTGGAAAAAGGATTCCCTTCTCATCAAGGGTCCTCTTAACCACCTTTTCGACAAAACATCAATCTTAACTCATGCCTCTCCAACCTCATCACCTAAATCGGGATCTCCACGCCAGACTGTGGTCCCTTTGCCACCTTTAACCCCCTTATTCGACATTAACACCATCCATCTGACCACTAAACCTCAACCAACCTTAACCGATCTTTCAAACATTCTCCCTACCCGCTGGGGGAACTCATCCTTCATCCAAACCTTGACCAACTGTTCAACCCAGTCTCTACCACATATCAATCACTCATTTTATCTTAAAACCTGACCAAGTATCCACCGACCCAACCCCCAACCAATTATTCGACTAGTCTCAACCAAACTTCAACCAAATATCAATCACCCTGACCTCTCGACCAAGCATTCAACCTTTCTCAACCAATCAACAACCATATCAGTCAACTTCACATCCACCATCAACATCTGACCAATCTGGAAAGAGCCAAATGGGGCAAGTCCGCTCCTAATTGACTCAGACCTTAACGCACTAGCATGGCCCAGGGACTTATCAGACCTTGAGCCCCCCCTTTTTTTTTTGCATTACATCCTCGACCATTCTTTTGTTAGTCGAGTACTCGTCTACTTGACACGTAACTTGAGCTCGTCCCTTGAGCAATCCTCGTCCTCTTAATCCTCATCCCTTTCAACCCTATTCCCCTTTAACAAGTCTTCTACGACCCTTTTATGACGCATGGGTGCTTTGCCCTAATAAAAGGGGAGTCCTTGAACTTTTACAGCCTTGTCCATGACTCTAATCAAAAAATATATCAAGATGTCAAAACATATCCATGGTCACGAAATCAAGTCAAAATCAAAAAGACAGACTGCTCCCTCGAAGGACAGTTGTACTATCATTGCTGTATTACTAGACTGATCCCTCGAAGGACAGCTAGGCCAACTTATCAAACATTATTAAGCAAAAATATAGACCACTCCCTCAAAGGATGGCTATCAAACAACACTTTTCTTAGAAGCTTCCCGCATCGATCAGCTTCGCAACATGACCACTACATCAAAAGACATCTCTATGTAGGCTTCCCGCATCGATCAGCCTGCAGCAAAAAAAAAAAAGAGTCACGGACTTGGCTTGTAGTTGTCTCAGGGTCCCCTATACAAGGGGCAAGGTTATTCCTGCTCTTAGACTGGGTTACCCTATCCTCTTCCTCTCACCTGCTCAAGGGACTTCGAGCTCACTTTAATGTCAAAGTGATTCGATTACCGTTCTAACTCAACACTGGTCAACGACGTAATACATGAACAGGGCTTTTGTTCTAATAAACCCCTATCTATGCTTCCTTTCTGGTCCTTGTCAATGAAAGAGTGATTTGCCTTTCATCTTTTCTCTACACTTTGGTCACATTTAACCACATCAATTAGCGACTCATCTCAAACCCAGACATTTTCAACATGACAGCTGACATCATCCTAGACCATTTCACATAGTTTCTATGGACACCAGTACACATGGAAACTACCGAATAGACCCAATTTATGTTAAGCATAAACCAATACTTGCTAAAGCATAAATAGACTTCTATTCATTCTTAGCATACATCCATCGCGACTATGGAAACTTGCTAGGGATGAAAGACTCTCGACCAATTCTACAGAATACACCATCTGTAGCATCATTTTATCCTCATCTTACCCTCGTCATTTCAACACATGACCAATCTCATCATCGACCAATCTTCTCAATTTGTCTAAACTACATTGGTCTAAGGCCCTATGACCAGGGCTATGTAGGCAGCACTCAGATAACACATCCTCTGAGGTTAGCTCGACCACCCCCATTTGTTCGTCTCCTTGATGGACAAACCTTCTCTTGTGCGACCTTGACTTTGACCAAGACCAATCATTTTCTTTGACCAAGACCAATCATTTTCTTTGACCAAGACCAATCAATCCCTCTGACCCTCCCTCCCTTTTAGGGAGAACTACATCGGCCTGAGGCCCCTACGACAGGGGCTATGTAGGCAACACTCAGTTGACATGGGGTCTTCTAGGGTTAGCTCGGCCGCATCCTTTCATCCATCCATCATCTTGACTAATGACCATCCTTCGACCTTCGCCCACTTCCAAGACAATGTTGCCTTGGTTATTTTTGCGTGTGTGCTACCTCACAACTGGTTAGCAAAATTATTTGCAGACTATTTTTGACCCTTCGCAAGTATAGGATCGCGAGCCAGTTGATCCCTACTACTTGTGGCTTTTTCATGTTTCTAGGAGCATTTCCTGAGCCCTAGATACCTAGAACACGATGACCATTTGGAGCTTCAGCTTAAATTGAGTGACCTGATCAGCAGACGACTAAATGTTGGGGCCCGGTTACTTCAACTTTGGCACTCCTTGACCCTCGACATGTGACAATTTGACCTGACCCTCTCGTGAAGTGGACTACGCGCAATCACCACTATGGCAACGTTTTCACTCACTCTCTTCTATCCCTTTCTCTATCAAATCGACACTCGATCTTCGGTTCCCTTCTCTCAACTATCGCTTTGAGGGGGGAACACCTCATCCTTTTTTTGGGGCAACCAACTCCTGTTTTTGTCTTGCAGTTCATCTAGAACAACCAACAAGACAAAAAGGGGCAAATGTAGACACCGCAAACGTGTCTGCACCTTGGTCCTCCCCCTTGTTCGTCTTAAACCCCTATCCTAACCCTTGGCCTTGGCCCCCTTTCCACCCTACCCTTACCACCTTGGATCCTCCCTTGAATCCCTCCACCTTCCCCCTAGCATTTATTAGGCCAAATCTCTTCATTATCTTCCCCCCACGCCCATTTTGGCATCCTCGTGACCATTCTTCCCACACCCCCTCGCTCGGCGGCGTGCAAGAATGGGCAGAGGCTATTTTTAGCCTCTGTCCAAATTCTGTGACCGCCGACGTCGGTGACCCTTCGGCTGACGTCAGTGAAACTGCCAGCGTCGGCATCCTTCATTACCCCTTTCTGCATCCATTGCAGCCCCCTGGACCCTTGAGCTCACAAACAGATCTCTCTTGGTGTTTTGGCATTCGTCTTGTCTCCGTTTGGACCTCGTGTAACAACAACAATAGGTGCAAAGGTTCTTCATCAGAGTTCTCTTCTTGCAGAATCCTCTGTGGCTTCAACAACAGCTTCTTCAACTCTTCATTCAGCAGGCAAAAAGGTAAGCAAGTCTGTTAATTGATTCTGTTCTTTAAGTTTTCAGTTATCTGCTATTCCTATTCCCTCCATCCTTCCCCCTGAGAGGCTGAAAAGCCTTCTCAGGACCTGTCCTCTATCCATCCTCCTCTCACATTGTCCCACTCTTCATACCAATCCCAGACAACTCCCTCATCCCCCTTTTGCCAACAAAGACCCTGTATAGGGCAAGATCACTCCACAGTCCATTCAGACCCGTCCCCAAACTCTGTATCGACCCTCTTAGCATCCCGGACCTGTCCATAGCCCAGAACACATCCCAGACCCAACCACAGGCCATTACCCCGACCGACGCCGGTCACTTTCCCAACTGACGTCGATAGGATAACCGACGTCGGCAGACCTCTTAACCGACGCCGGCAACATTTTCGACCTCGGCGACTGTCATCAGCCCGACTACTCCTTTCAGGTAATCATTGGTGTTTTCTTTCATTCCTAATCTGTTTATCACTTCTATATTCTAGCATCTTATATTTTCTTAGTCTTTATCTGTCTGTTATCTGTGGGTTGACCTCCCTTAAGGAAGTTTTTACACTTCCGGGAACAAGCTTTCGGTTGGCAACCCACTGCCTATCCATCTAACATTTTCTTGTCCAAGTTTCCTTTTTTCTTGCAGGTGTCATTCCTCCACAGCCAAAGAGGAGTGCTCACAAGCGTCTGGATTACGGTGCGCAGTCTACATCCAGGTATTCCTTGCCTCGTCCATCTTCTTTAGTTTCTTTATTCAACTTTTGAATGTAGAAAGCGAATTAGCTCAAGAAACACAAACATTAGGTAAAAATCTAAAGATAGTTTTAAATAATGCAAATGAGAACCATATTCACTTTAAATATTTACTCATATAAGCAAACAACATTAGTTCAAATGCAAGAAGAGTAAAGAAAAAAAAATAAAACTAACTTTCAATTAACCTAGAATTGCCATAAGTTAGTGACTATGCATTCAAAGGTACAAATCAATAATTTGTAAGAATAATTCAAATATATAAATTAAACTAAGAAAGTGAGAGAGAAGCCATGATAACAAACACATAGATAAATATTGGATAAACTTTGTATAATTCTTTTCTTGTACTGATTTCTCCAAGTTTACAAAGTAATTTTAGCTCTAAGAACTCCCTCATTTTACATTTGGAAATACCTCCTTTATATAGAACATTCATGAGATATGCTAATCATTCCTTCTCAACATGTTACTAGACAAGTGTTAAGATGCAACTGGGCAAATGTCAACATGCAACTAGACAAGTGTCATAGACAAGTATCCCTTTACAAATGCGTCATGAACAATGACACTATTTAATTATGAGTAACCTAATAATCTATATATGTTACATATTTCTCCCATTTTTATAGAATAAAATACTCCCTTTGAATGATTTATAGGGTCTTTTTTAAAAGAATATACTATGCCAACTTAATTATAATTCTAACCTTTTTATTTTGTCCTTCATCTTCATGGATTTGTTTCAATTTTTTTATCTTCATTGTTTTGGAACAAGGATAATTCAAGTGCTTTCAAGTCCACAGGACCTTACAATCCAACATGTCTATCCATGTGGTAATATACATGCTAAGCTATTCATTTGATCTCAAAATGTGACCTATGTTACCTTTAGACATGTGTCCTTACCTTGTGCTTTCTCAAACTAGATCAAGTTTAAACTATTTATTTACTTTGGATTCTTTAGACCTATGATTTATTGTATACTTTCAATCTATTCCTAAAGCCCCAAGATTTTTCCACTTGGTAGTTTTTCATTCATTTGAAGTCTTTGAAAATTCCACCTTGCTCTCACACCATTGATCTAGATCTAACAAGTTGAATGTTATTTATTGATATTTGTATCTAGAATCTAAGTTCAATCCACTTGGTATCTCTATGGGCTTTCTACACTTTGCACAGTCAGTCTCTACTAGGCTAGTGCCCTTTTACCACATGGTAGCTTCTTATTTGTCTTGAGTTCTTTAAAAATTCAAATTTCCTTTCACACTACAAGATCCTAACTACATGGATCAACACACTCTATTAGATCTTATTTTAGAGTTCCTATAATGGTAACACTTATCCCCATCTTACTTTTCTTGAGGCTTGACTTTTGACTTTTGCTTTACTCTATAACTTGACATTTGTCACTTTTGGGTTCATTTTTGAATGTGAGCATGCCACTTGGAAACTTCATCGGGTTGTAGGTCTATTGACTTATTGACACTGTGGAAGGACATACAAACCATTAATCTATTATTCAAGCTCTTGATATGTTTCCACTTGAAACTCTTAGGTCACTCTACAAAACTAACGACTTCACAACTTTGCCCCACACCATTAGATCTTCAATGCATGAATCAACATGCACCATCAATCTACATTTGAGCTCTATTAACCCTATGTTGGTCATTGATATCTTTGTATTGGGCTCTAAGATCTCATCACTTGGTGGTGTTTTGTTTAACCTATTCCTACAAATAATAAAATATATGAAGTAAGGGCTTGGGTAAATATAAAAGGACTTAGGATATAGAACTTAGCCTAAAGTTTTTTGTTTAATAAATACATTTGGGACTTAGGATAAAACTTAAGCTTAAGTCTAAAATATAACAGAGATATCCTTGTTAATTAGTCTTGTAAACCATTAGGCATAAATGACTTAGCATAAACACTTTAGCCTAAGGTCTGATTTGTACTAATAAATAGGAATTGGACCTAGGCTAATATTTTAAAACTATGTCTATAAAATTGACCATGCGTAAATGCAAATGAAAATGACCCATGTTAATTCAAATTTTATTTTAAAATATCCAAGATATAACATTTCAGACTAAGGTTTTTACATGATTTAGACATAGATTCAATTAGAAAATTAAGGGCTAAAAACATTAATCAAAGGGTCAATTAACCATGAAATCACAAAATCCTAAACAATGTTTATCTAAAAGGTACTCCATTAAAACTAAAACATGAAACACATAGATCCAATGTTAGCAAATTTAGACAAGACAAAACTAAAATCATGTGTAAATATGCCAATCTAACCATGGTGTGGATGACCTTAAAATAAATATAATGTGCAAAATAATCTAATGATATTCTGATCAGATGAATTTGCAATTTAAAGCACAATTTGAAACAAGGTTCCCCATTTTTAGGAATGGGAGTATGTTGACCTCAATAAATGGAAACTTCTAGGGGAAACATAATGATATGTTATTTAAAGACTTTGGTTTAGACTCATAACTAGGCTACTTATTCCATGTGAATAGATAACATAGTTAAGGTCAATTAATGATTAAAATGAGTCTTACAAATGTAGAATTAGGCTCAAACATCAAAACTCAACTATGTTGTGTGTGTTCTTTAATTCCACTTACTATTTACCAAGGGATTTAGGGAATAGCTTCCAAATTTCATGAATTCAACCATTAACACTAACTTATAGCATATTTAGATGTTCATTAAGAACCATGCTTTATATAGGGAAGGCTTAGGCATTGCTCTACTACCATCCAAGAGTCCATACCCTAGTGGAGATTACCAGAACCACCTTTGCTTGGATAGTCTTTGAATTTCTTAATAATATCTTATTTTTGTAATTTTTAGATCATTTTTTACCTTCTATCAAAGGTTGGGAATAGGTTAGCCAAGTTCGGAGATTTGGTTAAGTGTTTTAATCTTCAAACAATCATCTTTGGTTGAACATTTTTTCCCAATTAATAATGTTTATTAAGTACAAACATGACTATGTTCTAACTATTCAAGCTTTCATCATACATCTTTAATCCTTCTTAGAACCAAACTTAGATCTTAACAAAGTTTAAAATCTCAAAGAAAAATTAACCTATTGATTAGTCTTTACTAGTTTCTTTAAACTATAACATTAATATCATATTCTAATAATCCATGATCAACCAATGCTAAGGGATCATACCTGCATTCCTGAACTATGAGATTTTTTTGAGCAATCATATGAATCTTAAGCTGAGGGTTGTTTGGAACAAACTTATTAAAAGCAAAAAAAAAGTAAGGAAAGCAAACACACCAAATAGAAAGTACACAATCAAACAAATATTGACAAGCACTACTTACAAACAAGGGACATGAAGGAAAGAAGCAGGAAAGCAACTAAACTAAGCCCTACACTAACTCCATAAATAACCTACCTCCAAGATCAAATGAGAAGTTATTTAGCCTATCATTTGTGTGTTCATGTCTTCTATGTGATGTATCTTGATTCCTCATTTCCTTTCTCTAGTACCTAGATTGAAGATATGGATCTAAAAATCAATCATATTCTTCCCAAATCCTTATGTATTACATCAAGAGTGATAATTATTATTCATTCATAGACTAATAGTTACTTATATCATCTTTATTCAATTATGGTGGCTCAACTAGCATCATTAGAATGATTTCTTCATTAATTTCAACTTGAGGTGGATATGGACTACCAATATTTTCACCTAAACTTTCTAAGTCATCCTAATAGGATACCTCATCATGATTAACTAAAAGGACATGAGATTCATTTGAAACCTTGACATTTAAATCAAGTTGATCACATACTTTTAACCTTTTAATGGGGTTATATGGAAATCCTTGATCTGCTACACTTAGTTCATTTTCATCCTCTTTGAAGAATGGCATCTCTTCTACCAAATCAAGTCCCACCTCATCTTGATTAGGGATCTCCAGAATGACATTGTTATCTTCAAACACCTCAATTTATTTCAATAAATCTTGGTATAAATGTTGCCACTGGTCAACTTCTTCAGGGATATCCTTGATTTCAACAATGACCTCATATGAATTATTCTCATAGCCATCTTCTGAAGAGAGGTTAGCTTGTATCTGATCTTTTTCATGGGAATGCTCATCTTGAATGACTATTCCTTTTTCTAGAGCATCTTTAGGTTCATTTTCTTCTTTGAATGGAAAATCAAAATCATGTACCATGAAGGATTTAGATGTCCTTGAAAATTTGGATGTCTTTGCAACATTGTCTTGATTAAACATAAGTTCAAATGTATCCTTTTCATTTTGATTTTCTTCAAAGACATTACAATTATCAACTAGACCAATATCACAAAGATTCATTTCATGTATGTTCTCAGATGACTATTTATTATTGTTATCATAAAACCTATTTTTAGGATTATTAAACCTTTGAGAAGCATAGTTTCTATTAGAGTTTTCCCTAGTTTTCCCCATTTATTTTTACAATTAAATAAAATCAATGCTCAAATTTTAAACCATATTAAGTATGGATTCATTCTCATTCTTTGGCGCTTCTAAGTTATGATCTTGATTATTATTACTAGTGGGAACTAAATCTCTCTGTCCCTATGGATGAAATACATTTATATCATTATTTAAGAGCCCCAAATTTTGTCTAATATGGGCATGGATTAAGGGTAATTAGTGCAATATTGGTGTCTAATTTAAGGTAGACACACTCTAATTGGCATTAGGAATGATATCTAGTGTTGGAAAATTGGGGTTGACATTTGGGATAACAAATGCAAGCCAACCTTGAGGCTGTATTTGATCATTGATTATCATAACTTCAACACAAGCCAATGATAAGGTGTTTATGAAACCAATAGACCTTTTAAGAAATACACAAGTCATGGGATCCAAAGACTCCTTTTAAATCTCTATGGCTAAAGCCTCATCAGGTTTATAAGGAGATATGATTTTGTTAAACATCTTTTGGAATATAGCATTGAAGGCTCTTATGGGCTCATTTGAGTCTCTTTTGACTGTGATGAATTATTAGTACAAGACACAAGGACTGATGATTTTTCCAAATTGGTCAATTAAGTAAACATTAAATTTATTCCAACTAACAATGTAGTTCTCAAGAAGGTTGAGAAACCATTCATATGCAACATCTTTGAAAGTAAATGGAAACATTCTACATGTTACATCTTCATGAACTAAATTCATAAGTCTCAAAGCATCCTTAAATCTTCTAACATTTTATTCATATGTGAAAACATTATTAGGACTGAAAGAAGGTAAATACCTTTCAAGATTTCTTGGCAAGTCATGTACCTAACCAAATACATTAATATAAGATCCACTAACCATGTCATACCTTAATGAGGATCTTACTTGTGGTAGTTACCACTTGTCAAATATTTGAACCCTTTATGAAATATGATGTTTAAATCTTATCTTTACAAAGAACATTGATCGTACTTGCACATTAAGCAAATTTTGCACAAATATGTATAAATAACAACAAAGATCATCAATATTTAACAAAATTAGCTCAAAGATATGACCAAATATGTGAATATGAATTATCTTTACATGTCTAAGCTCAAATAAACTCAAAATTACAAACTATATATCAATCTTTGAGTAAAACCACTATTACTAACCTCAAATGCCTTGGATTCATAGATCTTAAGCTATATTTACCATAATGACTCATGGATCTTCTTATAACAACTATCTTTGTCTAAATAAGCACAAAGAATAGTTCAAAACCATTAAGATCAATGATATTTACACAAATATGCTAAAATAAACATAAATATGAAAAGAATACATCAATATTTTATTAAAAAAATCACCAAAATTAGTAAAGATACTATAAATTCACAAAGATATAGCTAAAGGCCCTCCTTTTAACACAAGTGAAGTCCCTCTTATTGATGCCTAAATATGTTTCATAGGTTCCCAAAGTGTTTAAGAAACACTTCTTATTTTTTAATTCCTAAGAATTCAATGCTTGAGTTTAAGGTTGTGATAATCATGTTATTTTTTGATGGAATAGAGGTAGAACAAGTGATTTGTTTCACAAATTTATATTAATTTGGTGGTTGGGAGTCATCCTAGCTAAATAGCTCATCTATGTAAAATATGAAGTAGTATGTGCTAAGAATAAAATATTTTGATCAAAATCTAATCTAATAACTAATCTAATATGTATATTTACAATGACAATTAAACTAGAGTGAATTTATTAAAAGGGAGAAAGAGGAAGGGTAGGGTAGAGAAGAAATATGTTGTTGATCTTCATTCTAAACATCATGGCAAAGTTTAAATTTCATCTAGACATGCACTTAAACAATGTATGACATGAAGTATCATAAGATCAAATATTATCACACATCAGGCAAACATCTAAGGATAATGTGAAATAACAAAAATAAGAACCAAACTCACTTTAAAGATTTACTCCTACTAGCAAACAACATTAGCCCAAATGTAAGAAGAGTAAAGAAAATAAAATGAACCTAATAAATTTCAATTAACCTAGAATTGACATAAGTTAATGAAATTTTATTTAAAGTCACACATCAATAATTCATAAGAATAATTCAAATCTAAAAATTAAACCAAGTGAGAGATAAGCTATGATAGCAAACACATAGACAAATATTGGACAAACTTTATAGACTTCCTTACTTATATTGCTTCCTCCAAGTTTAGACATTAATTTTAGATCTAAAAACTCCCTCCTTTTATAATTGGAAATACCTCCTTTATATAGATAATTCATGAGATATCAAGGTCATTCCTTATCAACATGTAATTGAACAAGTGTCAACATGTAACTAGGCAAGTGTCAATATGCAACTAGACAAGTGTCATAAATAAGTATCCCTTTACAAATTCTTCAGGACCAATGACACTATTTAATTGTGACTAGCCTAATATGATATATATTTTTCATATTAATCCCATTTTTATAGAATACAACGCTCCCTTCGAATGATTTATAGGGTCTTTTTTCAAAAGAATATACTATGTTAACTCAATTATAATTCCAACCTTTTTATTTTATCCTTGATTTTCATGGCTTTGTTTCAATTTTTTGATTTCATAGGTCTAGAAAAAGTATAATTCAAGTGATTTTGGTTCCATAGGACCTTTAAATCCAATGTATCATGTCCATGTGGCAATGTCCATGCTGAGTTGTTCATTTGATCTCAAAACATGATTTTTATTACCTTTAGACACATGTCTTTACCTCAATATTTCTCAAACTAGATCAATTTTTCATTATTGATATGCTTTAGAGTCTTTATCCCTAACCTTTACTATAGATTGTTTATCTATCCCTGAAGCTCCCAAGATTTTTCTACTTGATAGTTTTTCATTCAATCTAGGTCTTTGACAAGTCCACCATAATCTTGCACCATTAATCTAAATTTGATAAGTCAAATATTATTGGTTAATATTTGTACTTAACGTCTAAGATCATGTCACTTATTATTTCCACAAGATTTTTGTACTTTACATAGTTAGTCTCTACCAGTATAACACCCTTTTACCATGTGGTAGCTTCTTATTTGGCTTGAGTTCTTTGAAAATTCAACTTTCCTTTCACACCATTAGATCCTGGTTGCACAGTTCAATGCACTATATTGGATCTTCTTAAAAAGTTCATATGGTGGTGACACTTGTCACTATGAAATAATAATTTGACTAAGAAGAGGGGATTAGTATTGTGTTAGTGACAAAATGAATAAAGCAAATTGATAAACAACACACTAAACTAACACCTTTATGCCTAGTTACTAGGGTGAGCTTAATAATAAAAACAAATGATAAACACAACTAAAAAGTAAGGAAAAACAATAATCCTTCACCTTCCTTGGATGATCCAAATTATTTTTTAGTAGTGGCTTACTCGACTTGTGCTCATGAAGTCTTCATCAAAGGAGGCTTGGCTATCTCCTCTTGTCCTTAACACCTTTGGCTTTGGCTTGGCTTGGAATTAATTTGTCATGGTAACACTAATTACAATAGCTTTTGGAATTATTTGTGAATTATAAATTTACATTATCCAAAAATTTTGAAGATATTTGAGCATAATAACTTTACACCAAAATAGCTTGGAAATGATGTTCATGGCCTCTCTATTTATAGATTTTTGAGATTGATCATAATCAACCTAAACCATCCATCTCAAGATTAAAAAGTGTGGATAAGGATTAATACAATTATGTAATTAAAATTCATAAATAGGCTCATCAATAATTGGGATAGAGGAGAAATTAAGAGGCATAGAGGGCATTGATGAGGCATGGGAGGTATGAATCCTAATATTTGTGGCATTTATGGCCTAGGGATGTCTTCCCAATAAATGAGGTCACCTGATGATGTAGATATTCAATATACATTTCCAAAAATAATTATTCAATAAGTTTCCATGGAATTATTAATTAGGCTCTAATTTGGTTTAATTATCTCTTAAGTATGATTAAGGACTTTATGCACAAATTACTCAAATTGATCAGAATGCCTTGTTATTGGCTCAAATTTTGATTGGATTAGAATTAGAAGTCAAAGTTAGATACATTGGATCAATTATCCCATTTATGATTTTACCAATATAAAATAACAAAGGCACATGTATTATTTAAGAGATTTGATAGGAAATAACATTCTAGAACACCTAGGTGTAAAATTGGCATTTTGACTCAGAATGATCTGATCAAAGTTAGTTGGCCCATAAATTGCATTATCCCATTTAGTGATAATCTAGACAAAATTGGCACTTTAATATATCAATTTTATATCATTTAATGCTTCTTAGTGTTTTTAGGCCAAATTATGCACTTTAGGTGGAAATTGGTCAGAAGACTGATTGGAGATTATCGATGGTCATATTTAGGTGTCTACAATCACCACTTCACTTGTCTTTGGGCTTGAATTTTGAATTTTTCTTTACCTATGAACTTGACATTTGTAACTTTTAGGTTCATTTTTGAATGTGG
The DNA here is from genome assembly GCA_037957365.1 of Torreya grandis. Lineage (NCBI taxonomy): Eukaryota > Viridiplantae > Streptophyta > Pinopsida > Cupressales > Taxaceae > Torreya > Torreya grandis. Next base: position 2,793,717 of record JARHVA010001732.1, read on the forward strand.
GCACACTACTTGGTAGTTCCATGGGTTCACAGGTCTGTTGACTTATTGACACTATGGAAGGACCTATAGACCATTGATCTATCATTTAGGCTCTTGATATTTTTCCACTTGGCACTCTTGGGTTGATTCATAGAATTTTTGGCCTTAAAAATTTGCCCTACACTATTAGATATTTGATGCACAAATCAATGCACACCATCAATATACCTTATTGATATTTTGTGGGTCATTGATCTATTTGCACTAGGATCCAAGATCTCACCACTTGGAGATATTTCATTCAACCTATTCCTATGAAAAATAAAATATATGAAGGGCTCAGGTAAATATATAAGGACTTAGGATATACACCTTATCTTAAAGTTTTTTATTTAATAAATTCATTTGGGACTTAGGATAAAACTTTTATTTAATTCTAAAATATAATAGAGAGATCCTTATTAATTAGTCTTGTGAACCATCGAGAATAAATGGATTAGCATAAATATTTTAGCCTAAGGTTTGAGTTGTATTAATAAATGTGACTTGGACCTAGGCTAATGTTTTTAAACTAAGTCTATAAAAATGACCCACATAAATTCAAATAAAAATGACCCACATCAATTCAAATGTTATTTTAAAAGACCCATGTTAAAACATTTCAGACTAAGGTTTTTACATGATTTAGACATAGATTTAATTAGACAATTAAGGTCCAAAAGGATTAATCAAATGGCCAATTAATCATGAAATCACAAAATCCTAAATAAGGTTTATCCAAAAGGGACTCCATTAAACCTGCAACATGAAACACAAATATCTAATGTTAGCAAATTTAGATAAGATAAAACCAAAATCATGTGTAAATATGATAATATAACCATGGTGTGGATGATATTCAAATAAATATAATGTGAAAAACACTCTAATGGTACTCTGATAAAATGAATTTTCAATTTAAAGCATAATTTTGCATAATTTGAAACAAGGGTCCCCATTTTTAGGAACAGAGGTATGTTGACCTCAAAACCTATGTAATATGAGTCATGAAATTTATGTAACAATATCATATAATCTATGAACTATCATTCATAATAATATATAATATCTAACATATGCCCTGTATGTATCCCTAATATGTGTCAAAACTATAATAATATATGTAAACTTGTAATAATTTGTGATAATCTGAGAAAAAAATCTAATTTTTTTATGCCAAAATATAAAAATATCTATGTAAAGGACTTAGTCTCTAAGATAATCCCACTATGTATGCCTCCATTTTAGGTTAGGAATATAGCATATGAATTACTCATCTCCAAATAAAAGAACTATACACATCATGTTATATAGAAAATATATAAGTATGTAAATCATGTGCTAACATGATTTGATCATGTCATCATAGTAATATTAGATTGTTTGATCATATGTGAAACATGCATCCTAAGACTTAAAAGTGTCATGTCAAGATAATTATAACAATGACACATGCAGTAAATGTCATCATAGTAATAATCATAGAAATAATGAGTATGAACTATGCAGAAGATGCATGATATGTATCATGGAATTACATGAAATAATAAGAATGCATGATATTAATCACATTATCATAATCTTAAAATATATATTCACACACAATTTCATGTCCATTACACACACAATAAATCATAAAAACATGTATAATAACATACAAAGTCATACATAATAAGATTTAAATAGATAAATATTAATGTCACATAGAGTATGAATAAAATATAAAAATATTTACACATAAAAGGGTCATATAATGAACACTTAATACCACGTAGAGTCAGATTCAAATAGAGAAAGAGTTAGACAATGTAATACATAATTAATTATCACAACATGTGACACACATCAACAACAAAAATGCATAGGATAAGAAAGGCTAATCTACACAATAAATGTATGTCATTATTAGTATCCAAATAAATACACACTTAAGTAGTATGATTAAAATCAAGCCATATGTAATCAATTTAAATAACTCAATATGATCAATGGAAATGGTCATATAAATATATAACATGTGAAAATGTACCAAGATGCCCTCAGTGAAAGCACGCCCCAAATGAAGAAAAGTTAGCCTTTACATGGAGGAATGTCCTATGCCTAAATTTTCATGTCATATATAATATATATGTCTTGCATAGGTCATATATTTTTTTTTTTTATTTTTATTTTTTTGTTATTTAAAACATTTAATGTTTTTTTTTTTTTTTCATTTTTTTAAATTTGAGTTATGAATTATGCTAACCAATGATCCCATCAAAGGGATACTTTGACGTAGGGCTTAGGTCAATCATGAAAAATTTTACCTATTTTGGGTTAGTAGTAATATGTGTATCTATATCAAAATATGAGAATTGATATGATGATGTAGCATATCCATGATGCTCATCATAATCCATTTAATCCTATGTATGTTGTATAAATCTAGTAACCATAATATTTTTTGGATTCTATTGTATAGAATGAGAGTCCACTTGTATTTGTTTTGAAACACATGGAGTAGCCTATATAATTATCTTAGTAAAAAACATAGTAGATAATAGATGATAATAAATTTACACTAGATAGGGTCTGGTCTAGTCTAGTCTGGTCTATATAGAGAAGGGAGTAGGCTTGCCACAATATAGATAAGTTAGACTAGACTGAACATGATGTGCCATGGATAGTCCCATTATTATATTAGAATTTTTGATATGGTAGTTATGTCATAAATGATAAGAGATAAGTGTGGAGATTTATTCATGGGTAAACATGTAAGTATAGTTTGGGGGGTGACTTTCTCAATAATTTAGAGGGGGAAATTGACCCAACCTTATGAGTATTCAGACTATAACAATTTTGATGAAAAATCACCAAAATATAATAGTTATATGATCCTAGAGGATGATCCAAAAATGGGTCAATCATGTTTATTATAAGTGGACAATTGATTGGTTATGCCAACCAAAAATCATCCATGTATGATTATAACATCGACTAACGAACTTCATAGTTAGGTTGTCCCTTACCTAGGGGTCAAATGCAATGTTGTTCCTAGTCATTTGAATTAGACTTCCATTCTACCATAATGAGAAGTATTTTATCATGGTTAGTGCAGTGAGATCAATGAAACTAATCATGATTTTATGCCTATAGTCATGAAAGCAATCTCTTTGAAGGATTTTTCCTGATGAAGGATCATAGTAATGGATCTAAAACATGTCAATCATCAAAACTTGACATAGTTTATTACAAAAAAGATTATTTTTTATAGTATATAATGTCCTTTGAAATAGGATAGAACTTTGATGTAATAAATGTTGAATGATCAATCTTCTAGGAAGATCAATTTCTTTTATCTAATATTATTTCATAGAAAGAACTAGTTATATAATGGGATATAATGTATCCTTTCATGAGAAGGTCTATGGTTAAATAGGATACTCATAAAATATACCTAAAACTATAACCACTCTATTTATATGCATATAGTTTAGATGTTTTTTTTTACTAAATATAGTGTTGTATGGAGATTATGTGTCCAAGGACATCCTGACAACATGACAAATGATCATATGCTAGTTATAACTAAAAATAAAGTGGAAACTAATGTAGGGCCTACCTTAAGTGGTATAAAAATACTCCTTAGATGGTTTTTAATCCATTTTCTATTTTTTTGTATCCATTAGCACTTTCTATGTATATTTGAGACTAATAAGAAATGTCATAGTGTAAACCTTTTCATTTGGACCATTATCTAGCATGTCACTATGTATAGGTTGTGAATAAATATAGGCACACACAAACCATGGTACATAAATAAAACCATCATTGATAATATAATTCTCATCATAAATGATAGTAGTTATATGTAAATGTATACTCTTATGTGTACCAATAATACCATCTAAAATATGCTTCTCTTTAGTGTCATGTGCCATTTTATATGGAAAGGGGATGGAAAATATTTTCAACTTCACATTCCCATTAGGCTAAGTGTTTAAATCATTTATAGATGTATTAATCTCAAGAATGTTTTTGTCCACCAAATATTATTTTTTATATCACAAACTGATGCATTTATTATTTGAATGTCATACACATCTATGATAATCAAAAATATGAATTACTATCGAATCCCTTATATGAATGCCTATTCATATAAACCTATTTTTAGGGAGGGATATATATAAGACTGCACTCAAGTAACCTATGTATAATATTATGATGAGGTTTAAGTAATTATGAAAACTACCTCTTTTGAGTAGCTGATAAGGTAATCTGATTAGTATGTTGTGACACTACATTAACTATGTTTTTTACATAATTATTAGTATTATTTAATTTTTATTTGAATTTTTTTAATTCTAAAACTTCTAACCAAATGTATTTGGATGGTTGGATCCATAATTTATCTTATTCATAGAAAGTATTTTTATTCTCTATCCTTGACCATATAACACAATCCATCAAAATCTTGAAAGTGTTTGAACATAATGGACTCATGTAGTGGGGAAAGAAAAAAATGATTGAATATATATTTTAACTCATTATCAACCATTAGATTTATCATTTAGAGGGCATAGTCTTCTAACAAAGTACATTTTTTCTACTAGGCTCATTGGGTCCTTGCTTTAGTTTTAAAATTTGAGAATATTACATATTATCACTCATGTTGATTGAAAAGTGTGTTAACAATTGATCAGCCAAAGGATTGAAGGCATGAACTGATTATATTATAAGGTCATAGAATTAACACAAGGTGTATTCCTTAAGACTCCATAGAAACAACTTAGTCAATAACTTAGTGAAAGGCTTGAAGGTTTTGTTATGGATCACCCTTACCATCATATAATGTAAGATTTGGTGAAACAAATATTGTAGGTAAATGATACACTAATATATTGGAGGCCAATGGATTATGTAGTAATGAATGAGATCTAGTGGCATGTCCCACACTATAATAACCTTGTTCTAATTGTAAAACCTTACTTTGAATATTGAGAACCATTTGCATAAGAATTTTAGCATTAGGCATAGAACATAGTGTAGGGAGATTCATAGTAATATGATGAAAATATTGTGTTCCCCCCATACCATGGGTGGGCATCACATGTGTAACCATAGGTTTATACATATGAATATCATCATTAGTAGTATTCTAAATACTTATTTTATAGTTAATACCTATAAAAGGTATATTCATATTAGTGAAGGGATCATATTGTTCATCATATATAACAACCTTATATTTATAGATTGTGACATGACACATGGATTCATTATCAAAAATTGAGAGAGAGATTCAAATTATTTATGGTTTACACCATCATGCTAATTAAAATGTATTATACCATGATATTCATTATTACATTTTTTAATCTTGATAAATAATTTAAAGTTTACGCATATCATCATGAATAATATGTTATAAGTGTTCATTATTACAATTTTCATCAATAGAATAAGAAAGAATTTCTATTTCATTATTTTTATCCATTATATACACATGCAATTGATCTACATAAATTTTATTATTCTCAATTTCAATACCACATATCCTAGCACTTCACCTTAGAGGAATAAGAGAGTTATCCTTCTAATATGGCATAAAATATGATCGTGAAAAAACTAAGAGAGATAGAGCCAATGATATATTTTTATGTTATATTGGGAGATTAGAAATCAAAAATCAAAATTTTAAACCCTAAAATAACATATTGAAACCCTAATAAGGTATAAATAAACCCTAAAACAAACTAGGTTTTTTTATGCTCAATATATAAATCTAATGTTCAAAGGATTAAAACCCTAAGAGAAAAAGCCACTTGTGAGGAAAAAAAGCCACTTGTGAGGGAAACTAGAAATTATATTTAAAAATAAAAAATATATATATATTGAAAACCATAATGGGACCTAGGGTTTGTTGTTCTCAATATTAATAATTGGTTCTCCAATATATTATATCTAAATTTGAATTTAGTGGTCTAAATAATCCAAAACATTGAGACTAATTCAAATGGTATAGTATCTATCTAAATTAATAAAACATAAATTTAATAGAAAATTATGGAAAATGAATTGCACTTATTATAAATGGAAATGACCTAAAGGATAGAATAATTATCTTGTTATGTTTTGTTCTATTTTATGACAATGTATAGTCATCAAATAGGCCTTATAGGGGTAGATTCAAAAACAAACTATGAAACTCAACAAGATAATTATGTTATTACTTAGACATATGTGGAAACTAAATTCATCTATGATATACTATATTTTTCAAGGATACCTATGCTAATTTATAATAGTTTGGATCACCATGCATGCATTTCAAAAATAGGTCTTGTGTATTCAAATACCTTTGGACCTATGCAAGTAACTTTTTTCCTTATCTTTACCTCAAAAACCTAGATTGAACACTTGAGATCAAAGTGACCTATAAAAAGAGGTTATAAAAAATGGTTTGAGTTGATCTCAACCACCCTCCTTTAAATGGATAATGGCTACCTATTTTCAAATACTCTGAAGAGGGCTCAAATCAAACATAGTTCTCCCACATACATATGTGTGTAAAATTAGTATAATACTAGCATGTTGTGCAATGTAGTGGATTTCAAAACTTGATAACCTATGATTTTAACCTTATAATGGTATTAAAAACTAGATTATAACCTAATCCTTTGAGTTATTTCATATTTAGAAGCTTTGGGGTAATTATTCTTATTATGTAGATGTTTTTTGGTGATAAATAGATGCCCATTAGATTTAAATAGGATTAGGCATGATATGACTATATAGTCTACTCTTTTGGTAATTTTTATTTTAACTAAAATGTGAAGTTGTAATGGATAAACTAAGGGAAGGATTTTAATTTTGAAAAATATTTGTTAAGGTCTACGTAGACAAGTCTAGCCAAGGTAGACAATTCCACTAACTAGATTCATCTAATTATGGTCTAATGTTTCTAAATTGTAGGAAATAATGATTTGGGATTATGGTTTAGTTTTAGTAAGATGATGATATATTTAGGTAGAGACTAGGGAAATCATGTTTATTAGTTATTTAAATTTTGGAAGGCAATTCCCTTAGATAAGAGAATGGCTTGGAGAGAGTATGATCAAGATTTAGTTATGTACATACACATCATGTATACCAAGGCTTTGTCAAAACTAACATTTCAAAGTGTCTAATACCAAATTTTAGTGTCTACATTAGGCTTAATTGACTAATTTTATACCTATCATGAGGCCATAGTAGTCTTAGAAACATGTTAAAATTTATAAGTTTGTAAAATAGGGTAAATTAGGAATATAGAATGGGAATAAGGGTCTTATGCCAATTTTAAGTTTCTACATAATGCCCCTAATTTGACATGGTTATGTGAGTGAAAATAATGTGTGCATCAAAGGATAAATTTAAATAATTGAAACACACATCTTCACTTACCTAGAGAAGGAGGAAGGTTTTTTATGCACACTTAAGCTAAGCTTTCATCCACACCAATTAGATAATATACTTAAAATAATTGAAAAATGATATAGGTAGTCAAATGATCATGATATATGACTTCATTCCAAGGGGAGGGGTGGAAATCCTACGTTTTAATCACTCATATCAAAATAAAAGGTTAAATGACTCATATCATAGGGAAAAAATTAGCCAATGCATGTTATAATCCTAGAAACATATGAATTTTAATCTTATCATCATTTTTAAAAAAATAATATAACATATGTTAGGAAAAATAATTTAGCCACAACATGTTATAAACCTAGAAACATAGGAAATTTATTATTTTCTATAATTTTAATGTTTTTTGAAAAAAATATTATATTTTTAAGATGATTTATATTATATTTATGCCACATAGACTCAAATGAAGGTAAATATAATGTAGGAAGTATAATATTATATCAAACATAATGCATTATGGTATGATACCCCTTTTAAAAAATAAAAATGGGAAACAAGTATTATGCCCCCAAATTTCATAAGCAAGCCTCTAATTTGGCTATATATAATAATGAGAACACATACAAGTAGTATGCCCCCATACATGCATGGTGTAAACCATGAAAATATATAAATCATACAATTATACTAAAACATGTATGATAGACATAATGGATACACAATTTATTAATAAATTTCAATCAATTTTTAACCCCACAATGTTAGTAACCATACCCAAGTTAGTGAAAAGACACACATAGACATGCCTCATATAAGAAATGATGACAAGATGATGTAAGGACCCTCATGAGAAAACATTGTGACTATGTTAAACCAATGTTTATACTCCCTTGGTGGTGTTAATTATGATCAAGGAATATAATAGACGAGAGGTTAGTGTTATGTTAGTCTCATAAAATAAATGAAATAAACACACTAAAAATCCTAACACCTCTAGCCTAGACACTAGGGAGAGCTTAGGTAATAAAACTAAATGAAATCACCATAAAAACATAAAACAAACAACTCTTTTACCATACTTGGTGATCCAAATGGCTTGTTGAATCACTTGATCAGCTTGTGCATCAAGAAGTCTTTGACATTGAAGCTTGTTTGGCTCCTTCTCTCCTTGACACCTTGGATTTGATTTCTTGGATTAAGATTTGGGTATGGTAAAAATACTTGCATAAGGTTTATGGAAGAAATATTACATAATAAATATACAATATCTAAGATTATAAATAAATGGGTATGGCCTTATATTTCTAACATTAAGAATTAATTCTCACCCAAGGTGAATTAAGGTTGAGTTTAGGATTAGAATGGGTTCAAACTAAACCTAGGTGAGTTAAAACTAACTCTAATTAAGTTAGTAGTCATCATGTAATTATGATTTTCAATTACTAGGCATGTCTCTCAAATTAGATATTTTAAGATATATTTAAAGAGCTTGATAACTCATAAAGGCAATGATGAAAGGATTTGATATTTTAATTTTTAGAATTTCTATTTTTAGATATTCATTAATTTCAAATGGATAATTCAACTAGGCATTTAATATTGTTTAGCTTGTTAATTTATATTGATTAGTATTTTATCTCTTTTAAGATTTGATATTTGTTCAAGTGTCCCACTTAATAAGTCCATAGGCTAAATTGATAACTATGATGTCACAATGTGATTAGGGATGAATCTGTGAGAGTTTATTGTTGCATACAGGCTAGTATCCCAAATGCCTCAACATGATTTGGATCTTTGATGAATTATGCATGAAAAAATTTAGGACACTCAGTGATTCTTAGGCTTAATTTTTAATGGTTGGTATGAATCAATCTAAAGTCCAATCAAAAGCCAATTGTGGTAAGTTTTAAGTGTCTATAGTTTTCCCTTATTTTGGAAGGCATTGCAAGATATAGGCATAGTATCATCTTCTCAAATAATGAAAAGGTCTTATATGCCTACTACTTCAATGACAATAGATGAGATCTGGATGCCCCCTCGATGGAATGGTTGAAAAAGAAGGTTGGAAATCAATCCCTCAAAAAAAGGAAAATGATGGGACCAAAATGTAAAATGGGGTGGAAAAGACTAATTTATCCACAAGTGGTTATAATTAGTGGCATAGTGAGCTACCTTGATTGGGAAATAAATAGGATGATTTGCCCAAAGGTAGTTATTATCATGATCATAACATGGTATAAAAAAGATAATGATTTATCCATAAGTAGTTATAATCATTGAAAAAGGATAAGGGTAATAATAGAATGATTTTCACAAAGGTAGTTATAATCATTAAAATGGAAACTAATGATTTTCCCATAGATAGTTATAATTATTGGTGGGATAAAAACATGTCCCATTTAGGCAGATAGAGATAATTGTTTGCCTAAAGGTGGTTATAAGCATTATAAAAATGAAAATGTGCCCCAGTTGGGTAGAAGAATGATAAGGATTTTCCCATAGGAAATTATAATCTGTAACATATAGATAGATAGAAACATAATGATTTACCTAAAGATGGTTATAATCAATGGCTCTATGGGTAGGATGATACACAATGATTTACCCAAAGGTGGTTAGAATAATTGGTAGTCTAAGTGGGATGGTACATAGTGATTTTCCCAGAGGTAGTTATAATCATGGGTAGAATGATGGGATTAATATGGAAAATTAGATAAAGGTGGCTTATATATTGAATCCACACTCATAAATTAAGAGTAAACTGGTACAGAGGAGAAAGATGAATTCAAGAAACCTACTAGCATGGAGATGCACATATAAACTAGTAAAGATTAAAATTATTTCATAATTTAATTACTCTATATGTGGGATATGATTAGGGTAGATTGGAAAGTTTTAGGTGCCAAGGAGAAGTATCATGGCCTCATTGTATGTAAGATTTCCCAAGATATTTTTTGTTGTAGCATATGATGGTATGCATCATGATAGAACACCATGATAACTTAGCCAAAATATATATAAGGATTGACACGTGATCCAATAAATAATTAAAAATAATTCCCCAATGATAAAAACCATGGTGATAATGTTCATTTATGAATATGGATGGATTCAATAATAATGCACAAGGAATCACCCAATGAATGCACATAGGTTAAATTAAGGCACAATGAGAAAGTAAACAAATAGGAAAACAATCAAAATAAACAAAACAACTTGAAACAAACACAAATGATGGTTAATCACAATGTTAATGTAAACAAATAAAAAATAAGATGTCCCCTAGGCTATATGAGACAATCAAACAAAGAAACAAAATGGGAGGAATAGAAGAAAAGGAAGGGGTGGTTGAGCTGACTCAGATGCACTAGGAAAGTGGATGTTGCTTACATAGTTCAATGGATGAAAGGTCCAACATAAACTTCAAGACAAATATAGTTCTCCCAAGATATGGTATAGAAGAAGATATGATGAGAAAAAAACATGATGGTGTTGTAGATGAATATGTGAATGGTCTCACAAAATAGTGAGAGTGTGGGACATTAGGCTAGTAAGGATGGGGAAACTAAATGACAAGTGATTTATTGTGAAATAGATAGGGGTCCTAGAATTCTTAAGGAAACTTAGTGGTCAATGATCATTTTTAGGATTTTATAGATCATTTTACAGATGTTTTTTGGATTTTTTATGGTATCTAAACTTGATTGATAATTATGAGATACTAAATAGTCTAACTTAAAAAATGGTAAGAGAATTCAAACTGAAATTACTCACAAAATGGTGAGATCATGGCTCAAGGTGATTTATCTTACCTCAATGTGAATTGATCAATACCTACATAGTCTTATTAGTACCTCAAGTCACTGTAGTTCTACCTTATAGTGGAGGAATTGACTAGGTAGTATTAAGTTTGCAAAAATAGGTAAAGAAGGCAAATGGCATAGTATGACATAGGAATGGCAAAGTGAGAATTCAAGGCATGATAAAGGTGTTATCCCTAATTTACCCATAGGTAATTATAATTAAAAACAATGACATGGGTCATTGATACTAGTCTTCCCATAGGCGGTTATAATTAGTAACACTATTAGGACTTTAATTTGCCCAAAGGTGGTTATAATCAAAAACACATGAAATGAAATGAAAAAATAAATGAAGGATGTAACTACAAAACCACTATCATATTAGTCCAAAATATGGCCTCTATCTAGAATATTAAATCAACTGCTTAAACTTAATCTAAATTCCTTCATTCAAGGTGCTCAAAGAACCAATAAAATAGAACCAAGGTCAAAAGGGGTTGGGTAAGGAGGGTGAAAACAACTTTGGTTGATAGAAAAGGTATGGTAGAATGATAGATGATTGAATGATATGGTATAAATAAGATCATAATATGGGACAATGGAAATGGGCCTCATAGATAATACTTAAAGTCTCTCAAGGAAAGTAATGCTTAAGGTGTATGATGTTCATTGGCTCATCAAGTTCATTCCCATCTAGTGTAGTGACCCTCTATGCTCTAGAGCCATAATTTATAACAATTATATATGGACCTATCTAGTTGGGTTTGAAATTACCCTTGTGGTTCTTCTCACTCATGGTATTTTGTTGATTTTCTTTGAGAACAAGATTCCCAAGCTTAAATTCTTAATTTTTGACACATCGATTATAATGGCCACATAGTCTATTCTAGTATGCTTGAAGGTTGTAGACAAAAACCATGTGTCTCTCATCAAGTAACTCTATCTCTTGTAGGTGAGAAAATCGGTAATCTTCATCATCTAGGAAATATTTTAGAGAGATATGTAGAGAAGGTAACTCAACCTCAATGGGAAGAATGGCCTTAGTACCATAAACTATGGAATATGGAGTGGCTCCTATTGGGATATGGTAATTAGTGTGGTATGCCTAGAGGTCACATAATATTTGGAGGTGAAAATCATAGCCAACATCATTGACGATATTTTTAAGGATGTTGACAATGGCTTTGTTGGATGCCTCTGCTTGGCCATTACCTTGTGGGTAATATGTGGTATAAAAATGTTGAGTAATGTTATACTTAGACAAACATCATTTTGGCATCCTTGTTTTTAAATGATCCACCATTATCAAATATAATATTAGATGAGATACCATAGTGGCAAATGAGATTATTGAAGATGAATTTGGAAATTTGTTTTAAAATCACGTGAGGGGTATAGTTTCAACCCACTTAGTTAAATATTTGGTAGTGGTAAGGATGTGTTTATGGCCATCAGATGAGGTAGGATTAATCTTCCCAATGAGATCAAGGCCCTATGTATAAAATGGCCATGGTGTAAGCATTGGTTTGAGTGTTTTTTCTAGGGCACAAATTAGATTAACATGTTGTTAACATTTGTTTCACCTTTTAACATACATAGCTACATCGACATCCATATTTGGCCAATAATATTTAGTAGGTAGGATATTTTTTGCTAGGATGGCCCTGATAGTGTGAGATCTACATACTCCTTCATGAAATTCCCATAATGCTAATGTTTATTCTACCAAATTTAAAAAATGAAGTAGAGTTCTATCAAATATTTGGTGGTAAAGGGTTGGTCCAAGTAAGGTATAACTTGTAGCTTGGTAGGTAAATGATTTTTTTATTTATTTACATGATAGGTCTGGTGGCATAATATGGTCATGAAGGTAGGTAAAAAGGTCTAAATACCATATAGATATAGGACCAACAATATCATATATCATTGTGATGGTTGAAGGTTCATGAGTTGGCACTAGAATATTTTAAATGAGGAATTGATATTCTTTTACCTTATCTAGATGATAGAGAAAAGAGACAATGCTAGCCATGACATCCGCTATTCTATTACTGACCCTTGGTATGTGTTCAAACTCTATGTCTATAATCTATTATAAAGAGAGTGTTAGTCATGGCCTTGCAGGGCACTAACTTGTCATCATTGGTCTAAAAGTGGTTTGTAACTTGATTGATGATTAAATGAGAATCACCATAAACCTTGAGATGTTTAATATTCCATTATACTTCTTAAAAAATCCCTAAAATAAGTACTTTGTATTCATCCATGTTGTTAGTACAATGAAAGCTAATGTAGAATGATTTAGTGATAAGATCCCCCTATGGTGTAATAAATAATAGGCTTGTCCCTGATCCATGTGATGTAAATTATCCATTAAAATACAAATTCTAGTATTTCTCCTCAATATGTGTTTCAATTATGGTCATTATGGAATCATCTAGGAATTGTAAAGTCATTGGTTTGGTATCTATAAGGGGAGTTTTAGCAAGCTAATCTACTAGAACTTATCCTTTGATAACATTCTAATTAACATAGTTTATCTTGTAATCCATCAAAAGCATGATCCATTTGGCCATGTGGCCTTTTAAAGCTATTTTGGATAGTAGATACTTGAGTGGATCTACTTTAGAAATAATTATAGTCTTATTGTTTAGCATGTAATGTCATAGTTTCTATACTGCAAAGACCATATCTAAATAGGCTTTTTTAATATGCATATAGTTATGTTCATATAGTATCAGTGTACATATTAAATAGTATATGACATGTTATTTTCCATTATCATCATGATAAGATAAGAATTCTCTCAGGACTTGGTTTGTGGTAGACAAGTATAGTAGGAACAACTTTCCTAGCATAGGTGGAAAAAAATAGGCAAATTAACAAGATAGTCTTTCAAGTGCTAAAAGGATTTTTGGCATTCATCATCCCAATGAAAAGTGACACATTTATTTAGTAAGTGTGTAAATGTATGTAATTTATCATCCAACTAAGAAATGAAGCATATGAAAGACTAAATCTTACCTTGCAAATTATAGAGCTACTTCAAATTGGAAGGTGGTGGTATCTTGGTAATGGCTTTGACTTTGGCTGGATCAACTTCAATACCTCTGTGAGAGATGATGAAGCCTAATTTTTTTTTTGAAATTGACTCTAAAAACATACATATTAGGATTAAGTCTGACTTTATATTCATGAAGCCCCTCAAATCTCTTTCTTGGTGTGGCTAGATGATCGAGATGGGTATTCAATTTAACCAATATGTCATCAACATAGTCTTCAGTAATGTCATGCATCATATCATGAAATATGATGGTCATGGATATTTTTTATGTAGCCTAAGCATTCTTAAGACCAAATTACATAACTTGGTAAAAAAAGATTCCCTATGGAGTGGTGAATGCTTTTTAATGTTAGCCTTCTAGTACACTTCAGATTTGGTTGTATCCTAAGAATCCATCCATCAGTGAAAGTATTTGGTACCCTATTATGGAGTCAACTATCATGTCAATGTTTGGTAGAGGAAATTCATCCTTGTGTTAGGCCTTGTTTATATCTAGAAAATTAGTGCTGATTTTGATTCCTTCTATCTTATTATTGACTGGAACAACATTAGAGATCCACTCTAAGTAGTTGATCAATCAAATACATCTTGATTTTAAGATTTTTTACAACTCTTTCTTTACTAAAACAACAATGCAAAGATGAATTTTACATAATTTTTGCTTCATATGTTTGGCATCAAGATGTACAACAAGGTGGTATACAACCAAGGTGGGGTCAAACATGGCATATTTGAATAGGCCCATGCTAATATGTCAAAAAATTCCCTCAAAGGGCCTATAAAGACTTCACGTTCCTCCTCAATGAGGGAATCACATAATTTGATCCATTTTGGGTCATCTAGAGTCTTGATGTTGACTTTTATAGCGTCTTCTACAAGGAAAGTAAACCATCTTCTAGAATGGTTGGTAATGACTTGAATTAGCCAACAATGACAAAATCCTCTATTTTTACTAGTTCTTCAAGCTCTCTTAGGTAAGAAGAAAAGGAATATCCTAATGGTAGGGATGTCCAAGTTACAAACACTATTGGAAAATCTTGGATGATTTTTTCAAATGCATGTTGATATGTAAAACTAAACTTAGACCCAAAGGCAAGTTTGTTGTTGGTGGTCTCCTGAGCTATGTTTAGGAAAAGGTGAACACCCCCATCTAATGGTGCCTAAAACAAGTTTTCACTATAAGAATGGCCTTTCTATTTACCTTTTCCCTAGTCCAAAAGAACCTCAAAGAGGGATTCACTTTGGGACCTCAATGTTTTATTTATTTATTTGTGGTTAAGGGTGTTCACCCATTCTCCAAAATAAGTTGCAGACTCTAGTTTGATTAAGAACCCTTGTTTGTGGTCTCGCAATGTAACATTGTCTCTTAGGCCTAAAAATTACACAAAAGGCCTCAGCATTCTAAAAATCATCTATAGGCCCTAAGGATTCTTGTTGGCCTCAAACTATAATCTGAGGGTGATATAGAGGAAGTGGGTTGTTGTGAATAATTAAGTTAAGGATATAAATGGCATGGGTGTTAAATAGATTGGTATTGGCAAGGTTTTCATAAAGGTTGTGATTAGACTTTGATTTACTATTGGCATCATCATCACTAGTAATTATAATTAGAACATGAATAACATATGTGGGGTCACTCCCAAGCATTTTAAATTATGAGATCATAGGTTCCTTTGTACCATGTTATCAAAATTAGCTCTAATATGCCTTACTAATTTGGCTCAAGGCATCCTCCTTTATAGGCTTGATTTTACATGATCCTATTAGGAATGGGGTATTTGGAATTTTTGTAACAATCAACTAGTTTGTCATTATACAAATAGGATTTATCATTTATGAGTGGCTCTTATTCTTGACCAGTGGCTAGTGTGAAAATGATAAGAGCTGGACTATGTAGTTTACCCTTTCCCTTTCATCACCATTCCATGAAAGGTATCTTAAATTTATGTCTACCATAGGACTTTGGGCTATTTGTAAGCTTGTCAATTTGAAATGTATCATGGGTTAAATATTCTCCTAGGCCATTGGCTATGATGGTAAAATGATTAGACATTTCAGGAGGTGGTATATGGGAAGATGAATCAAAGCTATCAAGGTCAATATAATTAGCCTCTAGTAAGTCAACAAGTATTTCTTTTCTTTTATCCTTTTTAGTAACTAGATCTAAGTTAAAATAATAGTTATGGATTTCATACTCAGCCTCCAAATTTTTACAATATTTATAGGGATACAAATATCCATTTATAGTGACCTCTAGACCTAAATAATTTAACTTTATACACTAGTGCAATGTTGACATGATTGCATGAATTTTATGTATCCAAGGCCTTCCCAAAAAGCAAATTGTATGAAAAATCTAGGTCTAACACATGGAAAAGTGTATTTTGGGTCAAAATCCCAACAATAACTAATAATCTAATAGTGCCTTGTGATTCCTACTCTTCATTGTCATATGCCTTGATAGTGATTGTTTTTATCTAGAGATTGGTTGTTGTATATTAGAGACATGATATTTAGGCCTGATCTATTATCTGTGAGGACATGTTTCAATTTGTGCCACATTATGACAACTTTAATATATAATGGATTGTTATAGAGAGGGATAAGGGATGACATATCACTTTGGTCAAAGTTTAATTATTGGCCTAGGGCTAGACGTATAACCAAAGCTTGGAATTTATCTAGGCTTATGTCATTGGGAACTTAGGATTGGTCTAGAGTAACTTCGCAAAAAATCTTAAGATGGTATTACTAATCATAGATGTGGGTTGGATGGGTTTGGTAGATGATGGATTTGGGCCAAAAATGGTAATATTTTACCACTAAGTTGTGATTTCATAATTGAGATTAGATATAAGACCATTGTTTATAGAAAATGATGGTGGAAATGGGCTAGATAGGATAAGTCTCAGTTGCCAGTGCACTTGTATGTGGTCATTGAATAATGATGAGTTATTGGTATAAGGTACAAAATTAGTAATCCTTACTTTTCTGTACACCTGTATGTAGTCCTAGGTCAAGGAAGGATTATTGACATAGGTTGGTTAAATGTAATTGTTTAGCAATGATCATGTTTAGTTAACACTTGGTCTTGGATTGATGGTGATATTAAAAATGTGACCTCCCACAAGATGACCTAAAACTTTGTTGTAGTCATGTGTAGTTGTGTGGTAATTTTATTAGTTATTATCATCATTATAGCCTTAGTTCTATCCATTTGGTTGAATTTTTTATTATTTTTATTGATAATATTATTGTTGTCTTAACTGTCGATATTGTTACTACTATGGTTCTAGCCCTTGTTTCTATTATTATTGGTTTTTATTATTATGTTATGGAAAATAGTTTTGATAAATACCTAGGTTATGATTGGATGTAGATGTTCTATTATCCAATGTAATCTCCCCATTTTCCAACATATTTTCAATGAGATAATTGATCTGCATATAACAACATAGGTTATGTCTATGAACCTAATGGTATTCACAAAACTCATTTTCTCAATATCAGTTTGGATAAGGAATGCCCTTAGGATAGTGTTTTAGAATAGGCCAAATAATAAGATTAGTTGGGTATATATTGAGAAACATGTTTTCAATGGGTTCTCCAAGGTCACTAAAGACTCGACAAGTAGGCACATTTCTCCTTGGAGAAGGGGTTTGCAAAGGCAATGGTTAATATATTTGATGAGATGGTCTAGGTTGTTATGATGGTTATTCTTGTTGAATAGGTTATTAGTGAGGAGTAATTTGCATTTGTGGTATGGGTTGATCAGATGGTGTTTGCATTGTTTAGACATGATGTGACTCAATTACTCCATTACTAAAAACATTCTTTTTGTGATTTAATTGTTTAGATTTTTCATAATTATTGGCTTGGGTTGGTGCTGACATTTGTGTTTGGACTTGGTTTTGGTTCTAATTTTGGTTATTTCCTTGGTTTTGATTCTAATTTTGGTTAGAAGAGGTAATATTAATGATCCATTTATTAATAAGGGTATTTTCAATTAACAAACCTTTATTGATGATTTCTTTGAAAGTATGCACACATTATAGCTTTAGATGGTAAGATATCTCACTATGCAAATTTTTGGTAAACATAGTGGCTAATTATTTGTCTAGTAAGTTGTGGGTAAATCAATGAATAATTTCTCTCCATCACTATAGATAGCTTGTGAATCTTTCACCTGCTTTCTACTTTTATTGAGTTAAATCTACCAATGAAATCTCATGTTTGATATTATGGGATAAATGTTTCAAAAACTTATCTAAAAGGTCATCAAAATTAGATACTAAGTTCTTTGGTAATTTCAAAAACCATTTTAATGCCTATCCTTCTAGACTCCAAGGAAACAAAAGTAGGAGGTATATGTCACTGTAATCCACTAGTTAGAAAGCAACAAAGAATTATGTTAAATGGGCCTTATGTTCTCCTTTACACTTGTATTTGTCAAACTTTGGTGGTTTGTACCCTAGAATAAATGGTGTGTGTGTGTGTGTGTGGTGTGTGTGTGTGTGTGTGTGTGTGTGTGTGTGTGTGTGTGTGTGTGTGTATTCCATGTTGAATGGGTTGGAACACACGTCATCCAACTTAACTTCTTAGTCTATTTTTGAGTTTGATAGTGGCACTTACATCGCTCATTTACTATAGTTCTTGTGCAAAAAATGTATATGGGACATTGGCTTGAGGTGGAGGCTAGGAGGTCAGGGTAGATTACCTTGATTGGGGTAGAATTAAAGTTATAGTTTTCTATGGAAAGTTGGTTTGGTTGGGGAATGGAATAGGAATATGCATACACAAATTTGGGTGTATTTCTTGGAATTACACGTGTTATAGTATGATATCTATTTTATATTTGGTATATAGGTTTGGTTTTGAGGGAATTATGGCTAAGATGGAAGGATATGGATTTTAGTGAAGTATTGTGCCTATTATAATTGAGTAGGGACTTGCTTCCAACTAGTCAAACTTGGTTAAATAAAGGGAACTTGTGGACCAAGGCCATGTCATTGTATTTGTAGCACATTTGGAATAAAAGGAAATTATTTCCTAATTAGTACTTATTAGATAATAATACCTATTTGTTTCATGAACACCTAATGTGGAGTAGATGCTTATAGAGTTTTCAGCATTTATCTCTAAATAATGGATAAACATTGTTGGTTAGATAGCATTTATGATTGTGAAGGCACATTAGACTATGAATAAAGAGGTGTGTTTATCACTACCTTATGAGGTGTAACATTCATTACCCCCTGCTAAGGTGGTGGAATGTTTTGCCTCTACTGCATTGGTATACTAGATTGTTCATGTTATTATGGAATGTTAGTCATCCCCTATTATGGTGGAGCAACATTAATCATGTTTTTTTGACATAAGTGCTAGTTTGTATTTGAATACTCAATCCTTATAGTTGAATGCTTAATGAATCAATTGGTTGAGGATTAGAGTTAGATTATTATGGTTGGGTCATAGGGGTTCCTACCCCTTGTTGTTGTAAAGAACTCATGATGTTTACTAAAGGAACTTGTTATGGACTAGTTTTTGATGTATTTAAATCACTTTGACCTATATTGGATGATATTTGCATGTTATCCACTATGTTTGGCACATTTATCTATGTAAAATCAATAAACACTTCTTTAATAGCTAGGGCATTAAACATGTCACTAATTAAAGTGATTTGTGTGAATGGGTCTATACCCAAATTATCTTGACTAGTTAATTTGATCAACACCCCTATTGAAGGATCTATCTCTATGAGTGAAGCACTTGATATGGCCATGTTATTAAAATTGTGAGATAAGTTCAAATAGGTATGGTATATTGTTTGCATTTATAAAAAATGGTCCTCCATGAGGCCTTTTCCTATAACAAGCATATAGGGGTTTTGATATGAAATCAAAATGAGCACTTGAGGATTTATAGAAGAGGATTGTTCAATATTTTTGTTATAATTTATAGTTAAAGGCACTTTAACTAGACTAGGCAAATTTTCATGGGGAAGTCTACTAGAAACTTGGCCCATACCTATTTGGTTCTGATTAAAAAATCATCTTTATTCACAAATAAGTGATGATAAAAAAATAAGTATCATATGCTAATGTCATTGTAAACTAATGATTTTTTTTTTAAAATTATTCTATAACCATTGGTATGCTAGTTAGGTACTACACTATTTGATCTTGGTCTTACTCTCAGTATGGAGGTGTATTGACCAAATAGTGAACTAGAGGATCTTGGCTTTATTCCCTAGATTGAGTGTTGTAATGAGGATATGGATATATCTCACAAGCTACATAATCACCATAGGAATCTTGAAAAAAGTCATCTTGTATGACCACATTATCATATCCTATATTGTACATGGCCCTGTTATGAGTATAGTGAGACATATTCAAATCAAAAATAAATGTTTCATGAAAAATGCCTAGATATATATAAACTCTCAAAAATAATTTCCAACGGATAAATGGTTCAAAACTTGGTCTAACTTGGTCAAAAAGTAGAGTTGTATCTCTAAAAGGTCTATGCTAAAACTTGGTCTAAAATAATCTAACTTTATATGTCTAATGTCAAATGTCTTACATAAAAAGTTAAAGTGGATGAAATAAAACCAAAATGCCAAAATCTAGATATGAAGTGTTTCAAACAAGTCTAATCTAAAGAAAACAAAATTTACTACATCTTTTGGAAAACAAGGCACAAAATCTAGGCTCTAAAATAGGTATTGCTAAGTCTTTTAGAAAAGCAACAAAAGCTAGACTTTTAAACAAAACAAGGTCTAAATATATTATTTTTAATATAATTTTTTTGAAAAACATTAGCATAAATTAGGCATTTGGATTTAAACAAAAATTTGATCATTTTTCAAAAGATAATGGACTTTAGGTACATGGAAGATAGACTACTTCCCTAAATCTAGGCACAAACAGTAGCTTTCAAATTAAATAAAGAATTAACCTAAGTTACACAACCCAAAAGTGAAATATCAATGTCAAGGCCAAATTTACATGAGGCATAGTCAAAAATGAATCAATATTTGGATTAGAAATTTTCAATGATAATTTCAGACTCAACTTAGAAAACTAGACTTCTCAACAAGCTAGGCAAGAATGAATGACATAACAACACTAGGTATAGATCCCAAGGGCACACATGGATTTGGTTTCAAAAGTAGAATCTTGAACTTTAGACACAAGGTAATAAGTCTTTGAAACGATTTAAATACCGCAATGATGCTATCATGCTTTAAAGATATGACAAATAGTTTATTATAGGACTTAAAGGCACAAGACTTAGAATGAATTAGGTAGTGTAATGACACCCTTTTCAAATAAGTGACACACACAAACTAGTTTAAAAAAATAACAAGTTAAAGGTGTGGTGTCAAATGGATAGCATAATGCCTCTTCAAAAAAAGGAGTGATGTATAAACAAGACTCATTTTTTGTGGTTTGATAAATAAATAGTTGACTCAAAACCATGTAAGGAAAAAGGATAAAATGACATAAACACCTAAGTGTAACATCCTAAAATCCTATAATTAACAAGGTTTCTTCATAATGTTAAATTTTGTAAATATAATTACTCTTGAGAGAATTTTAATTATTAATCTAAAAAAGTAAAAACACATGAAAAGTATGGTTTTTTTAGGCCCCCTATTCTCTCAAGAGTTTGTACTATGACATGAAATTTTAGGATACTCACCCTATATCAACAATATGTCTATATCAAGTAGGGTTATTATAAACTATCAATTTTTGCTCATTTCTATATGGTCCTAAGTGTGGCTAACACTAGATATGCAATCACATCATTTGGATTTGCATCAATTGGCTTTTTTTGAAAAAGTCTTATCCTTTTCAAAACCACTACATCTATTTCTTGCTCAGTTTAGTGTGATGTCTGAGTTGCCCCTATGTTCTAAGGCTAAGTACCATTAATGGAGCTTGTTTTAACCTCTCAAAATAATATCCCAATAGGTCACCCTTAATTTATATACCCCATCATGGAGTGGGGTTGAAATGATGCTAGGAGATAAATTAATGGATCAATACTTCCCTAAATAACTCATGAAGAGGTGATGAACTCCCACTCATAAGATAAAATGCATAAAAATAAAGATAAGTGAAAAGATTTTATGGTCACTTTGGGGTCACCCAAACCATACAGATTTGGGGAGCGCCTTAGTAACTTTATTTTAAAAATTTCAGACCAAAGTGAAAAAGGCAAAGAGTGAGAATTTTTGGTCACCTAAGTTACCTAAAGGGGATGGGGGAGAGCATACACACATCACTTGTCTTGCTTAAACAAATACTTTCAACAAACAAGCATAAAATGAAAAACCCTTATGATTTATCTAATTAATGTGAAAGTTCATTTTATTGCACCAAAATGAAATGTGTTGTGAAATTTTGGGCCCCTTGGCATTTGTTTTTGAAAACTTTAAAAAGGTGAAAATGACTTAAGCAAAATAATTTTTAAAACACCAATTTGAAATTTGTAAGTTAGAGGTGTTTTAAATGTCTCCTTTTTGACTTTGGGTCTTGCAAAACACATTAAGGGGTCCTTGTGCTTAGAATCACATCATCAATAAAAAATGACTTGTCAAATCTTATTCTCAGGTTTATGGGTTTTTACAAAGAGTGTAAAACCATAGAAACATAGATCAATACCATAACTCTCTCTGTAAAACCATGACTGTCAGCACAATACCATAAATTATGTGAAAACAAAGTATTTCAAGCAATATCACTAGTTTAAGAACAAAATTATAGAAATAACTATAATTTTTCTACTCAAAGAGTTGTGATATTATAACTTAACCCTATGGCATAAAATAGTTAGTAGGTAGATTGTTAATAGTTTGAGCAATATTTCCAAAATTTGCACAATATCACAAAAGATATGGTAATATCACAACTTTCAAATTAGAGATAATGCAATATCACTACCTATCATGACTTCAAAAGTCATGATATTGAAATATCACCATTTTCCTACAAGCATGAAATGGTTAGCAAAAAATTTGATAGTTAGGGATAAAATGCAACAAATATGACAAAAATGTGATTGTATCACTAGCAATATTATGGTAACATCAATATTCTAGTGAGAAAAATTGAGACTACACATAGTAACTTTGTGAATTCTAGAAAAACATCTTGTAGCCTTCAATTTTCACTATTTTGATTAGAAAGCTTAAATTTTTACATGAAAATTGTTAGGAGAATGCTCTAAAAGTCCCTGGGAGCAACTTCATAGGGTTTAAGTCCCACCAAGTGTGACAACATGTAATCAAGAAATATAATAGAGGGCAGGTTAGTCTTATGTTAGTCTCATAAAATAAATGAAATAAACACACTAAAAATTTTAACACCTCTAGCCTAGACACTAGGGAGATATTAGATAACAAAACTAAATGAAAGCATAACAAAAACATAAAATAAACAACTCTATTACCTTCTTTGGAGTTCCAAATGGCTTGATTGGCTTGTGAATCAAGAAGTCTTTGATAATGAATTTTGTTTATCTCCTTCTCTCCTTGGCACCTTGGCATTTATTTATTGGCTTAAGATTTCAGGCATGGTAATACTACTTACATGAAGCTTATGGAGTAAATCCTGCATAATAACTCTACAATACTCAATCTTGGAAATAAAGGGGTATGGATTTGTATTTATAGCGTTAAGAATTAAATCTCACCCAAGGTGAGTTAAGGTTGAGTTTAGGATTGTAATTTGTTCAAACTAAACCTAAGTGAGTTAAAACTAATTCTAGTTGAGTTAATAATTGTCATGTAATTAAGATTTGTAATTACTAGACATGGATCTCATATTAGATATTTTAGGATATTTTCAAAGAGATTGACAATTCATAAAGGCAATCATGAAAGGCTTTGATATTTTTATTTTTGGAAATTTTATTTTTAGATATTTATTAATTTCAAATGGATAATTCAACTAGGCATTTAATCTTGTTTAGATTGTTAATTGATTTTGATTAGTATTTTATCTCTTTCAAGGTTTGATATTTATTCAAGTGCCCCACTTAATAGGTTCATAGGAAAAATTGATAGTTATGATCTCACCAGGTGATTAGGGATCAATTCATGAGAGGTTATTATTGAAGGTGGGATAGTATCCAAAATAAGGATGCCTTAACATGATTCAGTTATTTGATGAATGATGCATGAGTAAATTTGGGATATCTAGTGATTCTTAGGATTAATTTTCAATGGTTGGTATGAACCAGTTTGAATTCTAATCAAAATTTAGTTCTGGTCAGTTTTAGGTGTCTACATTGACTATGAAGGTAAGAGGATTATGCACATGGTAAATGTTGGTTTAGTGATGCTTAAATTATTACATTAGGCAACACTTGAAATTACATATGCATTAAGGTGATATAATAATATCACTTCATGACCTTGTGAATTGATTGGTAAGTTAATTGCATTAGTTTAATTAAATTATCTAACATGCTATAATTACAAGCTTTAGATATTAGGATATCATATTTTATGGGTGGAATAAGTGTGAAGGAACAAGTCATTACTAATGAAGGAAAAAGGGTCTTATACCACACATTGTTACATCATGTGTGATCCTATATTTTACCCATATCTTGCATAAACATTAACTAATATTAATTGAATTCCTTATATGCCATTTGACCCTCTCTTTAGTCTTGTCATTTGTTAATGGATTTTAACCACTACAAGGTTGGTCAAAACACCTTTAGTTGGTTCTTTTTAATGCATAAGGATGAACTAGACCAACGTCTAGAATGCCTTATAGTAGAAATGTAGAATTTCCAATTAATTTCCTTTATCTTGATCCCTATTTAGGGAGGTGATTTGTCTTATAATAAAACATATGACTCTATTAGAGATTTCATGTGCCATTATGGAATGGAAAAGATAACCTCCATTAATGAAGGCATGGTATACCAATTAAAGTGGTTGGTCGATCCAAGGAAATAAAAAACACATGTCATATTATTATTGGGTTTTAAAAAGGATATAATGTTTATTTGAGGAAGACAAATCTCTTAAAAAAGGGTTTTATTTTCTAGACTTTAGATTTAATAAATTTTAGGCCAACCTAAAAGAAGGAAAAAATGAGAGAGCCTAGAGAGGAAGAGCATCAATTGGTAGAAACGTTTCATAGAAGATCCAAGGAGGGTCTAGATCATTGCATAGGTGTTTTATGACTTGAATATTTTTTTGATTGACTAAATGAAGTTTGTGTGATTCTTGATTGATTATAGTGTCAAGATGAGTAAGAATAATTGGATTACTTATTTTTTATATTAATTAGGCTACTTGGATTACTTATTTTTTGTATTGATTTCTCTATGGCTATTCTTGAGTCACTTTATAGTCTTTACTACCCATGTGTGTGGGAGTTTAGATTGAGATATTCATCCTTGATAGTTCTTTTTTATAGTATTTTTTCTTACTCTAATAGGAGGGATTATCATACAAGACTTTTGATGTCTTGAAAGGTCACATTATTCATGATGGAGGAAGGGGTAGGTATCTCATGTTGTACATGATGGTAGTTTATCTAAGCCCTCTCATGAATGATTACAGAATATATATTAGTGTCTATATGCCTAATGGGTCATATCCTTATGACTCTTGCTTTTTCTCTTTTATCTATTTTACTTGTTAAAAATAGATTTGAGTTTAGTAACCTCTTGACTTAGATATTTTTGTATTGTCACCTTGTGAGTAGCTATATCCTTGACCCCAAGACATATTAAATGATTTTTTCCTTTACTTACCTTGCACCATGATATGAACATGCATATAGATATGAGTTTTACTCGAGGGTGCCTATAGTAGTCACTTAATGATGGAAAAAGGTTGGGAGGTGAGCCCACCTTCTATTAGCTAAAGTTTCACCTAGAGTAAAGAGAAACTCATCTTTAATTATTGATTATTCTTGTGTTGTTGCTTTATATAACTGGATAGAATCCAATAATGATTTATTCTCAACTGAACCTATTGTATTAATATGTTAATAACTAATTGTGGGTTCATTAGTGAGCCTCTATTATTATGAATTTTATCAACTGAATATTCTAGTTATTACTGTAGTGGACTACTCTTTAGTTTGTTTATTATTATGATTCTATATTACCTTATGTTAGGCTCAATGTTGAGGATGGAATCCTCAAGAATTTTTTAGTTACTTCTCTAAGTTTGGCCAAGTTAAGGGCCTTAATATATATAAATTTGCAGTTGATTATCCTTTGAATGCTTGTTCATTACATCTTGAGTTACTTGTCATGGTGTTTCTTTAGATGACCTTTATATAAAGGATATATTATCTTGAAAGCAAATGAGTATATTTTCTATGTTATGGCTCTTTTGATAAAATAATAAGTATGTCATGCTTGGGTTAGGCTTGGTTATAATTAGCCTTTTTATGGATATTTAAAGGAAATACTTTACCTATATTATGCATTTCTATAGTTTGGAATTAAGCATATCCATCTTTGGAATAAACTTAAGATATTAAGTTGTGTTGGTTGTCATTGGAGAAAACAATTTAGCTTATCAAAATAAACTTAATTTTGATATTATTATAGTTTTAAAAAGTTATCTTATGGAAAAGTTCTTTTAATTTTTATAGTTGAGTAATCCATATATAGTAAGCCTTCCTTATAATAATACCATATCCTTATAAATTAAGAACATATATAACTTAGATTTATAGTAATAATTATGACAAGGCAATAAACCTTTAGGTTTAAATTAGGTAACCCTTATATAGAATTAGATGAAAGAAGGTCATGAAGACCTAACATCTATTTTATGTTTATTCATATTAAGAAAAAAATTGGTTTAGGTTCTTCCCATTTAATTATATGAATAGGTCTTTATGTAAATACTTAAGTACCATCTTCTAAGGAATAGACTAATCGATTCATAGGTTGAGTAGTTCCTTAAGTCACATTTGGCTAGTTGAGCTTGCCTGATGAATTTTTCTAAGTTGAATAAACCAATGAGAATATTGGTTTAGTCTCAATATTATCATTCATGTGAACACAAACTCCTTTAGCATAGTGAATACCTTTTGAGGAAGTCAGGTTTAGCTTCAGATGCATAAATGGTCAAAGTCCTTTGATAGATGCATTTTTCCTTACTTTAACATACTCGCTTCACCTTAGATGTTTCATGTAATTCCATTCAACTTGTGCCAAATAATTTCAGCTTTGATTTTGCCTTGAGCCTTATTATGTTTGATTTAAAGTGAATTGTGCCTTAGCTAAATTGCTTGGTTAACTAATTTTGGATTTGTCTTTGCCTTGAACCTTGGTCTATTTGATTTAAAGGGAATCGTGCCTTAGCCAACACTCAAAACCTTTGGTGATAACCTTTTTCCTTAGTTATATTTTCCTTGTTGACTAATTTATATGCTTGGACTTTGCCTTAGACACCTCTTAGATGGGACTTTTTGCATCCTTTTTCCTTAGTCAATTTTATGACTTTTATGAGTGGTTTAGAGGAAGCCACGTGTTATCATCCCACTAACTTGAGAGTGACATCAACTTGGTTTATGGTATGATTAGTGTTAGGATAGAGGGATAGAAGTATGTTTCCATGTATCATCATCCCAATGACCCATGATCTTAGAGAAGACCTTACAAGGAGTGATGACTCCAAGCTAATAGGTTAAAGGGATGTTACCATGTGGAATCATTTTGGTGACTCATGATCTTAGAGAGGACCATACAAGGAGTGATGCATTTGGGCTAGAGAGATAGTAGGATGTTGCCACATGGGATCATCATAATGAATTATAATCTTGGAGAGGATTGTATAGGGAGTAATGCCTTAGGGCTAGCAAGTTAGTGGGATGTTACCATGTGACATCATCTTGATGAATCACAAACCCAAAGATGTTCATATAGATGGTGAAGCCTCTAAGAAATCAGACCTACAAAAGGATACCAAGTGGCAAAGAAGCTACCCTATAGTCTTAAGGCTTATTGCATGAGCTTAGAGATTATTCAGATTAGATAGCAAGTGAAAGGTCATGATAGCTATCAAGGAATGTCCCTGGGAGCCCAAAGAGAAGTTGGTGTGGCCTTGGAGCATATATAAGTAACCATGTAGTTTTAGTTATATTTTTTATGTAATAGATCAAATTTTATAGCCATATCAACATCTTTTACATAGTCATATTTTAGAGCTTGACTGCATTAGCAGTGGTTGAGATCAATTTTGATAGTCATCTCAACATCACAATGTAGTAGGATTGGACATAATCTTGTATTAAAATTCATGTATTTTTGATCAAGCGAGAGAGCTTAGAACTTAGCCAGTATATTATGCTTGATCATTTAGTGATGATGATTGTAGGGATTGATTATTGTGTCTGATCAGAATCATTTTTGGTGTGTGTTTTCTTATGTTTTTGGGTGTTATTTTTAGTATATTGTGTCATGCCTATCTTTTAGAGAGGAAAAATGGGCATGACATTTTAGTATCATATCTTGGGTTAAACTTTGGGAGCTCTAGGGATGATTTACTTAGGTTCAAATCCTTTCTAACTCTGGTTAATCATGATTTGTGTAAATTGAATATTTATTCATTACTTGCTGATGCTATTAAAATCTACATGAAGTTGGCTTATCATGTTTGGAATAATGTTTTGATGTTATTAATTGCACTGATATTTATGAAATAATTTTAATGACATCTCTTGTGAAAATGTGAATTCTTTGGATACATTTTTATGTATATAAGAGCATACCTTAACTTATAATATTGTTTATGGGTGTATGTCAAATGGTTATGAGCATGTATTCCTTGTTATGAAGCATATGGAATAGATTGAAGTAATCTTACACATTCTTGATATTATGAAATAAATTAATTAATAGATAAATCATCATCTATAATAATGTTCATTGATTGAATGAAAGCCTAGAAGAGCTGATAATCATGATTTATTATGAAGCAATATGGTAATGACATTGAATGAATGCATTTGGTATTACTAAATTATCTTATGATGAGAACTTATTGACTTTTATAGCTTAAGCTTCTAACTTCCTTAGGCACTTGTATAACACTGTGTGTTAACAAAAATTAGAAGGTAGAAACCTTAGAGTTTCCCTTATCTTAAAAGATAGATTTGCATCTCTCTTTCCATGAATATTATGTCTGCACACATAGTTAGGTCCTAATTGTAGGTGGCATTACATCTTAATTCTCATGTTAAAGCCAAAAATGCATAATTCCAACAAAAAATCACACCTTGATAGGTGATGAATATAGATAAACTATAAGTACCCTCTTACATGTTATTCCTAAAAATTGAGAATATCATTTTATGTAGTGGTAGTGTTGTAGCACCCTCCTACATGTTATTAATCATAATTGAACAATAATGAATTCAACACGATAAAATGGTAATTAGATCCATAAGAAGTTTTGTTAGTAATGGTTGGTGATGCATATCCCTTATGATATGATGTGGTTTGATTCTTTGAATATCTAGTAGATCACCACTACCCTCTTACCTTATTCCTTCTCCCCTTGAGTGGTTCATATAGCCACATAGTGATTGTATTATGATCTGATTTTACTATTGCGCTTGCCAAACTTATTTTAAGTTGTCTAATCTTTTGTTTTTATTGATTAGAATCCAACATTATTATATTCTTGATGTTGAATGTTTCAATCCAAATTTTGATCATGAAATTCATTGATTAATTTTTTTTTTGATTTGATTTCATTATATAGATTATTTGGTCTCCTTTTATTGATTTTGCACCTATATGATTAGCTGATGTTTTTTCAAGTGATTGTGATGCTTGCTTGTGATGGTTTCATGTGTTAGTATGTGCATAATTATCATTTTGGGTGAGTATAGGGGAAAATAAATAGATTTAAAATGATAGATAAGTGGGTCATGGTGGGGACTTGTTGCATAGGTCCAAGATCTCATCCTTAATCACCCACCAAACATGGTGGTCTTAGACACTAAGGTGTCTCCTCACTATATGCATTGGAATGGTTTTTGGACCGATGTATTGAGGCCCTCTAGCATATCAACTATTAATTTAAATCTATGCATTGGAATGGCTATTGAATCGATCTCTTGAGGGACTTTGATGTATTGAATAATTTTGTCTCTTCACTTTTCACCTAGATATTAGCTAGTGGACTGATGTCTTGAGGGCCTTCAACATATCAACTATATTGGTTGGTGGACTAATGTCTTGAGGGACACATACATATTGATTGGTACATTGATTATTAGATAGTGGAATGATGTCATAATGGCCACATATATATTAATTTGCACATAATTCTATTGGTTAATGGACTAATGTCTTGAGAGCCTCCTATGTATTGAGTTACATGTAATATCTTGGTTGGTAGACCAATATCCTAAGAGCCTCATACATATTGATTGGGATGTTATTCTCTTAGCTGATGGACTAATGATTGGGATCCTATGTAAATGGAATTTATGAATTTTTTTGCAAGTATAATGTGATTATTTCACACCATTTTAAATCCATTAAAATAATTGGTATAAAAAATATTGAGGATCAGTGGTTACTGGAAGCCTTAATGGATGAACAAAGTAGTCTTGCATCAAGGATGATGCCCTTTTTAAGGGGTGACAATGTAAGGACCCTCATGAGAAAAAATTATTATATAGACCAATGGTTATACTCACTTGGTGGTGTTAACTTTAAAGGTAAGAGGATTATACACATGGTAAATGTTGGTTTAATAATGCTTAAATTATTACATTAGGATAAAATTGAAATTACATATGCATTAAGGTAATATAAGAATATCACCTCATGAATTTATGAATTTATTGGTAATATAATTACATTGGTTTAATTAAATGATATATCATGCTATAATTATAATCTTCAGCTATAAGGATAGTGGATTTCATAGGTACAATAAGTGTATAGGAATATGATATTGCCAATGAAGGAAAAAAGACTATGCCAAGCATTGTCACATCATATGTGATCTTATCTTCAACCCATATCTTGTATAAACCTTAAATAATGCTAATTTAATTCCTTATATGCCATTCACCACATTATTTAGTCTTGGCATGTCTTAATGAATTGTATTCATTATTGGGTTAGTTGAAACACCTTCAGCTGGTCATCTTCAATAAATGACGATGAAGTAGAGCAATGTATATAATGCCTTATAGCATAATTATAGA
Organism: Torreya grandis; assembly: GCA_037957365.1. Taxonomy (NCBI): domain Eukaryota; kingdom Viridiplantae; phylum Streptophyta; class Pinopsida; order Cupressales; family Taxaceae; genus Torreya; species Torreya grandis. Next base: position 2,825,228 of record JARHVA010001732.1, read on the forward strand.
CTTGTACATTAATTTCCTTTACCTTGATCCCTATGTAGGGAGGTGGGATTTCTTATAAGTAACCACAGTACTTTGATAGAGCCACCATGTACCATTATGGATTGATAAATAGAACATCCATTTATGAAGGCATGGGATGGCAAGTACAATGGTTATTTGATCCAAGGAAGGAACAAACACATGCCATGTTTTAATTAGGGTACAAGGAGAGAATAACTATTTAACAAAGGTGAATCTCTTGGAAAAGGGTTCTATTTTATAGACTTTGAATTTAAGAAATTTTGGGCCAACCTAAAAGAAGAAATAAAAACAAGAAGAGTTCTTGGAAAGGGAGAACCTCAGTAGGTAGAAATGTTTTAGATAAGATCCAAGGAGGGCATGGATTATTGGGTAGGTGTTTTATGACTTGAATATTCTAATGATTAACTAAATGAATTTTGTGTGATTCTTGAATTATTATAGTGTCAAAAGGATAAAGGTTGCTTGGCTTATTTCTTCTCTTTGCTTATTTCTCTATGATATGCTTGAGTCATCCCATAGTCTTTACTACCATTGTGTGTGGGAGTTTAGAGTGAGATATTCCTCCATGATAGTTCTTTTTAAGTATTTTTACTTACTCTGATAGTAAAGATTGTCATGCAAGACTTGTGATGTCTTGAAAGGTCACATTTTTCATTATGGAGGAAGGGGTAGGTATTTCACGTTGGACATGATGTTAAGTTGCCTAAAACCTCTCATGAATTATTATATAATATATTTTTGTGTTTTTATATTTGATGAGTCCTACCCTTGTGATCCTTCTATTTTCTCCTTTATGTATTTTACTTGCTAAAAATAGATTTGAGGTTAGTAACCTCTTGACTTAGAGATTATTGGATTATCACCTTGTGAGTAGCTATCTCCTTGACTAAAATACATCTTTAATTCATTTTGAATTTACTTACCTTGTACCATGATAAAAACATGCCTGGAGCTATGAGTCTTACTCGAGGGTGCTTAGAACAATCACTTAATGATGGAAAAAGGTTGGGAGGTGGTCCCACCTTCTGCTGGTCAAGGTTAAACCTAGAGTAAAGAGGATCTTGTCTTCATATATTTATTATTATTTTATTTTTACTTTCTATATCTGGCTATAATCCAAGATTCATTTATTTTTAGTTGAGTCTATTATATTTATATATAATAATTTACTATGGACCAAGTAGTGAGCCTCTATTTTTATGAATTTTATGAGTTAATTTATATGGTTATTACTACAGTGAACTATTCTTTAGTTTATTTATTATTATGATTATATATTCCCTTAGTTTAGGCTCAATTTTTAGGATGGAATCCTCATGAATGTTTTAGTTACTTATCTAAGCTTAGCCAAGTTAAGGGCCTGTATATATATATATATATGTGTGTGTGTGTGTGTGTGTGTGTGTGTGTGTGTGTGTGTGTGTGTGTGTGTGTGTGTGTGTGTGTGTGTAGTGTGGTGCTTGTAAGTAACTAAAACGTGTGTGTGTGTGTGTGTGTGTGTGTGTGTGTGTGTGTGTGTGTGTATAGTTATATATAGTTGATTGTCCTATGAATCCTTGTTCATTACATCTTGAGTTGTTTATGATGGTGTTACTTTAGATGACCTTTATATAAAGGATATATTATCTTGAAGGTAAGTGAGTAGACATTCTATTTTATGGCTCTTTTGATAAAATTATAAGTGTGCCATGCTTGGGTTAACATTGGTTATAAACAACCTTTTTATGGATATTAAAAGTAAATCATTTCCCTATATTATGTATGTCTATATTTGGAAATTAATTATTTTCATGTGTGGAATAAACCTAAGATATTAATTTATGTTGGTTTTTATTAGAGATAATAATTTAGTATGTCAAAATAAACATAATTTTGATATTATCCTAGTTTAAAGAGACTGTCTTGTGGAAGAGTTCCTTTAATTTTTATAATTGAGTAAGTCATATAAAATAATACTTCCCTATAAAAGTATCATATCATTATAAAATAACTTATAGAAATTAGTTTTACAATAATAATTATAACAAGGAAGGAAACTTTTAGCTTTGGCTGAGGTCACCCTTATAGATAATTAATGAAAAAAAAAGTTGTGAAGACCTGACATCTATTATGTGTTTATTCATCTTATAAAAACATTTATTTTAGGTTCTTCCCATTTAATTATATGAATAGGTCTTTGTGTTAATCCTTAAATCACCATATTCTAAGGAATATACTAGTCATTTCATATGTGAGCAATTCCTTAAGTAATGTTTGGCTAGGTTGAGCTTGTCTAGTGACTTATGCTAAGCTGATTAAACTAATAAAAATATTATTTTAGTGTCTAGCTTATCATTCATGTGAACACAAAATACTTTATCATATAAAATACCTTATGATTAATTTAGGTTTAGATTTGGATTTATAAATGGCATCAGTCCTTTGATAGATGTGTTTTCCTTGATTTAACCTATTTGCTTGACCTTAGACATTTCCTATAATTCCATTTGGATCATACCTTAGATGAGTTACTTGGTTGATTGATTCCATATTTTAATTTACCTTGAGCCTTAATTTATTCTATTTAAATTTAATCATGCCTTAGCTAATCATTAAGACCTTTGGTGACAACTTTTGCCTTAGTCAGATTTACCTTGTCGACTAATTCATTTGGTTGGACTTTACCTTAGATGCCTCTTAGATGATCATTTTCATAGAATTCTACCTTAGTCAATTTTTATGAATTTTGTGAGTGGTTCATAGGAATCCATGTATTGTCATCCCACTAACCCAAGATTGATGTCATCTTGGTCTATAGTATGGTCGATGTTGGGCTAGTGATATAGCAAGATATTGCCATGTGGAATCATCCTAACAAGCCATGATCAGAAAGAGGACTCTACATGGATAAATGCCTCTAGGTTAGTATGTTAGTGGGATTTTATAACATGGAATCATACTGATGACCCATGATATTATAGGGAATAGTATAGGGAGTGATGCCTCTAGGCTAGTGGGATAGCAGGATGTTACCATATGGCATCATCTGATGATCCATGATCTTGAAAATGACTATACAAGGAGTGATGCCTCTAGGCTAGTAGGATAGTAGGATATTACCATGTGTAATCATCCCAAATACCTATGGATTTTTATATGTTCATACATATGGTGAGGCCTTAAAGTAAGTGGGCCTACATAATACTACCAAGTGGAAAAGAAGCCACCCCATAGTCCTAAGAATACTTGTGCTAGCCTAACAGTGAGTCAGATCAGCCATTAAGTGGGAGGTCAAAATAACTAGCAAGGAATGTCCCTAAGAACCTAAATATAAGATGGTGTGGCCTTGGATCATGTATAATTATCCACATAATGTAAGTTGTGCTTACTATGGCCCAAATCAAATTTGACAGTCATCTCAACATCTTTTATGCAATCATCATTTAGAGCTTGAATATGTCAGTGATGGTTCAGGTAAATTTTGATGGCCATATAAACTTCATGGTGCAACATACTTAGATGTAATTTTTCACTAAAATTCATGGATGTTTGATTTACCGAGCTAAGATCTCATCTATTAGCTTGTGCTTGATCATTAAGTGAAAATAATTATAGGGATTGCTTAATTACATCCAATTAGAATGATCTATAGTGTATGTGTTATTACATTTTTGGGTGTTATTTTTAGTATATTATGTCATAATTATACTTTATATAAGAAAAAAATGGCATTACATATGATCCTTTATGAACAAGGATGCATAAAAAATAAACTACATGCATACACAAAGAAGCATTTATGCATAAATAGTCAATACAACAGTGTAACAATCATAATGTATAATATTTGGTGATGAGAGATGTATAAAATAATAATATAATATGTAGTATTCTAGATTAATATGATAAATTAAAAATAAGGATAGATATCACCATGCAAGAATCCATTGAAAGCGAAATGCCCCCAACTGAGGACATGTTGTCTCTAAAAGTGTTACCTCCAAGATGTGGATGCATAGTATGAAATATAGTATTATGTAACATGTGAATATAAATAAAACTAACACAAGAAAATATTTTAAAATATATATGTCAACCATGGATAATTAAAACATATATCATAATTAAACATGTAACATGTATGAAGCAATGTTTTTGAATTTTTTCGTAATTTTTTTATCTTTTGAATTTTGTAATTTTTTATGAATATATAAAATTTTTAATTTTTTTTAAATATTTTAGTTTTTCCAATTATTAGTATGTTTCCATATATGGTAAAAATATGTTCTATTTATGCATTAAAAATTATAATCATAACATGATAAAGTGTATGAATATTATACTAAGTATCATGATTCATGTTATGGTGTAAGTTAAATATGTAATATAGGTCCCAAAGTGTATTATAATATCTAAACATGATGACATATAATATATATAAATAAATGGAAAGGAAAAATAAAAAGTGAATTCTAAGGTAAGTGTATATTAATGTTTATGGGGAAAACCTCATACCCACCAACGTGAAAATTATTAAATAAAGCAAGATATATCAATGGTAAGAATAATATGTCATTGTAGTTTGTAAATTGTAGAGTTTGAAGATAAAAATATGTAATTACAATGTATATAATAAATTTTCATGGGTATAATGTCCTCATAGGAAAATATTTTTCATGTAAACCAATGTGAAATATATAATCAAGTGAATAATGCATATGAAAATCAAACAATGTCAAGATGTAAATAATGAAAGGACATGAAATCCCCATCTAATGTATTAAGGCAAGGCATTCAAGTGATATGGATTGATAATGAGATATATGTTAAATAAGTTAAATGTGTAGGATGAAGCTATGGATGCCATACCCCCTAATGAAAAAACATTCTAAATTCATTCTCAAATAAATTCATAATACATTAATGAGAAATATATGAGGGTATAATTCCCCCAAAACTAAAAATTAGAAGTTATTCTTGGTTATGATTCGCCCATATGAAAATAAATATGATCATGTATGAAAACGTGTTTTTTATTTTTTATTTATATCCGTAGAATAAAATAGAAATATAAAAAGAAAGTATGGGGTTATAAAAGAAAGAAAATAAGGATAAAAAACTAGAAGAAATGAGATGAAGAGAATTAAAAACATATATTTATTCCCTTAGAACTCAATTCATTCTATGTTATAATGTACTGATAAGTATGTTTTCATAATTAGTAAGACTAGTGTAAGTGTTAAGAATAGGTTCAATAGTCGAATGGTAAAGGCTAATGAAACATTTCAAGCAACATGAAATAAATGAATAGACAACATTTAATGAAAATATAAATAAATTTCAAAGAGAAAATTATTAAATAAAATAATGGAATCAAGTCCAAGAAAGAGTCTTAAATCATAGTAATATATTTAATGATGGTGATGATAACATGATCAGATCTATATACATAGTTAAGACATGTGTACCTTATGTAAGGAATTTGTAAGAAATACGATGCATACAAAGGTATATCTATATAATAAATATGGTTTCTTAACATGATGTTACTATATAACCATCAAATAAGTAATAAATGCCCTACATGGGAAATCCATAAATGTAATGATAATAATATATGTCTAGATTATCCCACTTATCACCTAATTTAAGGTATACTAGAAAATAGGTGTGAAAACATGGATGCAAAAAATATTTAGTTTATGTAGATAGTTATCATCTATATCATATCACAAAGATAAAGGATAATATTTTTTTGGATTTTTTAAAAACACTAGGATGAAGGCACATGTAAGGCACAATGTATAGAAGAATAGAATCTACATATAAGACTATGTTAGAGTAAATATGCCATAAAATGTATGCATTTAAGCCCATTATTTTCCTTGTTATGCATTAGTATATGTTGCTAAGGTAATATGGACACCATATATATTTGTTTTATAATGGTAAATGATCATCATAAAGGTATTGGTAATGATAAATAGTGATAAAATATATTGGTCATAAAACTTAGGATTTGATTATGCAATTCTAAATTCAAGTGAATCGACCTTTAGAGATAAAGTTTGTGTTTTATTTTTAAATTTATTTATGGTATGCACCATATTTAATATAGCAATTGTAAAAATAGTTGTGTTATCGATAAGTTTTTTCAAGGGTTAGATCTCATCATTGATAATGGAGACAAGCTCACTATTTTACATAGTAATAGGATTCAAATATGTATTACAAAGTATGGACAGGTGACAAAAAAATCCTATGAGAGTTTACATGAGAAATTTTTGTATTCATTATATTTTTAACTTCACATATCATTTCATTAGTGTTATTAGGTTTTTCAATAATTTTTTTTTAAATTTTCAACAATGCAATCAATATTAATGTTTTAATTCATTTTTTAAAATTTGATCTATAATGACAAGCAAACAATACACACATAAGTAAATGGGTCAAAATAATGTGAATAAACCCTAGGATTATAAACTATAAAATTTCCAAGATGTAAGGAGGAGAGGTTTTATATAAACCTTAGGTTGAATGTGAAAAAGAGTTTGGGTTTACAATTTATGGCTACCCATTTATATAAAATAAGGACTAAACTAGTTGAAATTAAATATATCTAAGCATATCTAACTAAAAATTAAAAAATCATATCTATCTAATAGACTATGATGATAAAAAAGTGAAAATTTTATAAATGAAACTAGCCTAAATAATTAAATGACAATTGGGTAAGGAATGATCACATGTGTTTATTGTTATAAAAAATTAAGACTATAGATAGAGTATATAGACTGTGTACAATGTACTCCTAAAATAGAGAAACTATTAAATGCCATGGAACATGCACATTCACTATGAAAAACCCATTCATGGTTTGATCCTACTAAGATATACCTATATGGATGTGATTTTTTTGAATGTGGTTGAGTTTGTCTTAGTACAATTAGGTTTGTCTTCTTAGGGTTTCATAGTCTAGTTTTTTGATCACCTATCCACTATAATTTTCATGTTACACATACACCTTAACTTAGTAGATATTATGGATAGAATGTGAAAAAATACTATTCTTATCCTTGACCTAACTTTCACACCAAAACAAACAAAATAGTTATGGATTCAGGAAACTACCAAGGCAAAACTATAAAATATTATTCAATGCAAAAAAAATCATACCTCCACCTAGTTCTATAGGTGTGTGAATATAATAGTTAAAGAGGGGGTTTTTTAACCTCTTATTATATATAACTTATGATTAAATTACATGCATTCTAATACCCTCCTTTGGCATAAGGGAAATGTAGAGAGGCAAAGATAACATGACAATGTCACAATTGTATGAGATTCATTAAAGTTTGATTTGAGTGATGCTTAGATGTAGGATTAACTTTGTATATTACATTGATTTTTATATTTATAGGTGTATCTTTATTACTTATAGATGATAAATGGCTTTTTTAATCATCATATACATAGGCTAACCTAAGATAGCTTATGCACACTTGTCAACTATGGTAATGTAAAAAAACTAGAGTAAAAGCTCAATATTTCCTGTATGGGGCTCACAAACCCACAAAAATAAAATATAAAAACCATAGTAAGTATAGGTTTGTCTATGATAAACCCATACAATGTATGGGTTTTCCCAAGAGATTATTCTAACTCTAGTTTTGAGGCAAGGTTGGGTGATAAGTTAGAAATAATCTAAATTCATTACATATACCTTTTTCATAAGTGTTGAGGTGATTTTAGGCTCAATGGATCAAGTATATACCTATTATGAGTTTGGATTAGTCCTATAAATAGGACCAAAAGTAAAATTTTCCAAATAATGTAAATTAGGAATAAGACATGGAATAAGATTTTTATGCCAAATTTAGGTGTCTGATGTTACTTATTTATGAAATTATATGTTATGAATTATTTTTTGTGTCATATTAATTTTAAGAATTGATTAAAATATTTTACACCTTGTGACTCTTTCATGTTAATATCACACTTTTACATATAAATAAGACAACTTTACTTATTTATCGCATATGGTGTAGATGAGATTGCCAAGATAGATATAGGTTTTATTTCTCAATTAGTTGTAGGTTTATCATTATAGATTCACAATAGGTCGGAGGCATATCCCATGTTAATTAGGGGGATAACTTGGAGGAATTATGGGTCATCTATTTTTTTATAATTATCATTATTATTTCATTTATTATTTTATACTACTATGATTTCACCTTATATAGTAATCTATGTCTTTTATCTATATTTTATATTTTTTAGTATGACTTATTTTTAAGTTATATTTTTAAGTCCCTAATGAATTCTCATGTGTCTATTATGTTTTCTTGTGATCGACATGTATTTATAGATTTGAAGTGATTTATGTGTTTGAAATGATATTTATTTCTTAGTATGTTTATATACGTCTTTGATATACATTATATGTGACTGTATGCTTGTTATATGCCTTGTGTGCCTTTATAGTACATGCTTTGATCTTGATTAAAATTATTACTTTATGTTTTGTCATATATTTGACATATATGTCTCCATTATATTTTATAATCATTTTATATGCTTTATGTGAATTCATTTTCTTATGTGAAATTTGTTTAATGTGATTATGTGCCTTCTATGTGTTTTTCATGACTCCAAGACACCAAGTGTTTAGTTAATGATTTCTCATATATTTGAAAACAAAATCTATTATGTTACCTAATTGATGTGATTTTAGTGTCTAAAGTATTCTTTCCTTGTTTTGTCAATGTTAGTAAAGGATTATGAATGATAGTATGTAATATTTTTATATAGTTATATGTGTGAAAAATGTATATATCGTAATCAGTCATGTAAGTAGATAAGAGAATAAAAGGTTGAATGTTCCCTAGGACTGAAGGGATGAAAAAATTAAGAGAAAATAAGACTAAGATTTATGTATACTTTATAAGTAGTGAATCACTGTATATTGTAAAAGGTTCACTTAATTTTGAGACTTAATCAAGGTTGAACAAGGTTATCTACATTTATTCAGTATGATGTATCCTTATTCATATACTTTTATAAATCATATTTTAATAATGTGAGTTCATATGATTCTCAATATATTTGTGTTGGTTTAATCAAGTATATGATTCAAATTGAATACAATAATAGCATGTCCTAACAAGGTTTTTTAAGGACTGTTATTAATAGCAATTCCATTTTTAGGACACAAAAGATACTAATATGAGAGTCAAGTTAGAGAGACATTTAAATATGGCTAAAAGAAGGGACACAAATTATATTATTTAGGAACAATCTATTAGACTAGTAATCTATGTGCAATTTATTATTAGATAACACATATATGAGAAGATACATGGAATTTTATAGTGTGAATTGCATGCATTACTAGTGATAAGGTTATCAAGACTAAATAAATTTCATTTCAAACATTTAAGTATAGATAATTTTGAATGGAATGAAAGGAAACTAGAAAATTTGTAAAACTTAGATACCAAGTGGAATAAATTAATTGACCATTGGGTGAAAACCATGATCAATGGGTACATATTTGATTTTTTTTATTAAAGAATACATTTCATTTGATACTATATATGAACTATTTATAATGGGGATAAAATGAAATTTCTTGGAGAAACCCACTATGCTAGTGAATATGTTGGTTATGGCAAAGGCTATGGTGCCTCTTCCAACCGAAATGGAGTATTTAGATAGGGTAGCATATAGATGTAAATTGTGAAAGGGTTAATAAAAGGAAGTTGAAATGTTATATCTATTCTAAGATGAATCCAACAATAAGTAAAATACAAATGGAAAAAAATAAATTAGAATATGAGAAGAAGATTATAAGGATTTAATAATATTTGCAACAATATAAGATATGGAGTTAAAAACTACCTGTTGAGGATGGAAGGTTGAATAAAATTGTGATTAGGAATAGTAATGGAGGATCACAAAGACTAGGATGGAGTAGAGCTCTATTAGAATAGATCAAGTCTAAGACTTAGAGTGAGTAGGAGGAAATTGAATAAATCACATAAGGGAACTAGGAATAAGAAACCAACCCAAAATGGAAATGGGATAGAGATAAGAGAATTGAGGGAACCAAAATTTGAGAAGATATTGAGTAAGTTAGTGGTAATTTTATGTATAAACTTAAATTTTAACATGTGTATATTTAATGAGAAGGATATTAATTTTGTAATGAATCTTATATAGAATGTTCCAAACAAGAGGAAGGTTGAGTTTATTTATTAGGTAGGAACACATCCCCCATTCAATCACTATTAGTATAATCAAGATATATATAAGTTTACTATTCAATTATAACAACCAATAATTGTTTTTGAGAAATTTCAAAAATATTAAATAGACATAGAGAATAAATTACTATCCAATCAAGTTGTACTCTTGTGAAAATAAAAGTATCTAATTTTTAAAGTGTGAGAGTAAAAGTAACTGAATTCAAGAAGAGAGAAAAACTAATGAATGAAGTGGATGTACTATTTTGGTTAATAATAATTCATGATGTAATACTAATTTTATGATGAAAATTAAAACATAAATATATGGTCAAAACATGTGCATTTTTCAAGAAGAATGAGTAATGTTTATGATCACTAATATTAAATTGATAATTTTCATTCAAAACAAGGATATATCATATAATATCACAAACTTGTTTCATAATTTGTTGGATTTGTTACGGATAACATTATTATTTGTATGTGAGATTTGGTTAATAAGCCAACTCACTATTATAGGTTTAGTATTATTATTTAGAATCTTTGTGGTTTCATAGGTGATATTTTATAGGGATATGTGAATCTCTTATTATAGGAATCAAAATCCCATATATCTATTATATTGTGTTCATATGATTAATTATGAATGAATATATTGTGTTTTTTTGAGCTTTGAATATTATTCATGTGTTCTCTATGATGACTTTCTTATAGAGTGTATGATGTAAATTTTATATAGATTTGTACCATCTATTTTATCTAGTATCAGAGCATAATCGATTCAATTATGAGATTCTATGAGAAAAATTCTATCAATATGTGATTTGTTGAGTGTTTATAGAGGAAAACCTATGGCTCCTTATGCCTCTAGATCACCATTCAAAATATTGAGATAACATAGGTTGATTATCAGTCAAGGATCTAGATCAACCACATCTTAGTCTTTGTATTTTCACTTGCATCCATGCATCACTCAAACAAAGGAAGATAAATATACCATTTGGTGACTGCATTATCAAAAAAAAAATGGATATCATTAACAAAAAGCATGGCCAATATTGATTGATGATTTGATGTTATCTAATTGAGCCCCTTCTAAGTCACACATATTCTATTGTTCAACATCTATTTTAATCTTCTTAAGTTGGTTGCCTCAAATTCTACATCTCTATTGCTCCTACACATGAATAATTATCTTTGTAAGGCATAATGAAATCCATTTGTAATTTTTTTTTGGATATGTGTAAAAGAGTTTATATTATTATATTAATATAGTCAAGTCAAATATTTCAATAGGATTTTATCTTGTTATGATTTTTTTTTTTTGAGTTTAGTGATTAAGATATTCAATCAATTGATAAGGTTAATGTATAGTATTAAGTTAGTCTTAAATTTGTAAATTTTATTATATATTAATGTTTAAATTATAAACATTTATTCATTATGTTAGAGATTATTATTTTTAATTTTTAAGGTATTTGAGTCCAATTGATATGTGTCAATCAAGGACTTGTAGTTTGTATTAGAAGTATATTTTATGTTATTGAGACTAGATCAAAGATTGTTGTCAATATTAGGGTCAAGTCATGTATGATTCAAAAATTAAAAGTCATTTTTATTTTAGTAAAATATATTGAGTTAAAATTGTCAAAATTTTCTAGAGTCTATAAGTCCTTTATTATCAACATTAAAAGTTGAGTGTTACTGTAAGGGTGCATTTTTGACTGAGATCAACACCCATAATGGATATTCCATTAGAAAAAATTACTAGTTCAAATTTTCACACTTGGAAAGTGAAAATACAAATGCAATTAATAAACAAGAATATCTAGGGGATTGTGAGTGGAAAATAAATTGAACCAATAAATTCTCCTAAATTTTTGGAATGAAAAACTAGGATGACAAAGCAAAATCCATTATTAGACATTGAATTCCATTATGTTGACTTGGAAAAGAAGTCTAAAGATATTTGTGAATTGCTAAGTAAAACATTAAGTGCTAAGACTGTGAATGGTAAATT